>OY776292.1:6679135-7013724 GCA_963675345.1 Trididemnum clinides | reverse complement strand
CTCAGCGCTCATTTCATCAGAATCAATGTCACCGAACTTTTTTTGGAACTCTTTACAGCAAGTAAGAAGAGCATTTTCTTGTTGCACAAGCAAAAGTTTGTCTCGTGTGTACAAAAACGAAAAGGCGGAAGAAACCTCACGTAACAAATTAAAGCGCTTCTTTATTGACATAATAGCCTGGTCTACTAATGGATAGAAAAAGTTGCTTTTAAATTTCAGTTCAGGAGTAGCTCGTTGTTCCTCTTCACCTTGGTAATCAAACAATCTTCTTTTCTTTCCACTTCTTGACGGAGGAAAAGAAGGATCAATATCCAATTCCTGTGCTATTTCAACAGCAGATGTTGCGGCACTGTCATAACCCGTTGTGCGATAGTTTTGCAAAAACTTTTCAGTTGCCTGGATTTCCGTTTCCATTGTATGAAGGGAGACTCCATACGATTGAAGAATCTTGCTTGCTTTATTGACTTGGAATAGGATATCATACCAAATAAACACCGACAAAAGAAAACTCCATTTTGATAAATGAGCTATCAACGATTTTGTTTCTGAGGCAGCTCTCCCATCTTTTCTTTCTATGGAAATGGCTTCCAAGTCTTTCAGTGCCAGCAACACCTCTTTTAAATTGTATCGAAGAGGTTTGATGCATTTAATTCTGCTTTCCCAACGAGTATCAGATTGTGACTTCATGGACAGCTCCACATGTTTCTTCAAAATTTCCCAACGCTGAGCAGTGGAAGTAAACAGCACATACAACCTTGTAAGTACTCCAAAAAATGTCAATGCTTCCGTCGATCAATTAGCACTGTCAACAACAACTAAGTTAAGGGTGTGGTTTGCACAGGGCACGTAAACAGCTTTGGGATTGATGTCTAGCATTCTTGCTTGGACCCCAGAATGTTTTCCTTTCATGTTAGCACCATTATCATATGACTGACCTCGACAATCAGACAATTCGAGTTGCAGTTCGGTCGCTTTTTCTAAGAAAGCGTCCAACAAGCCTTTCCCAGTACTGTCACTTATTCTCAAGTAGCCAAAAAATGTTTCTTTAACAACAGCAGCTTCTTCATTACATAGTACATAACGGAGAATGACAGACATTTGTTCATGATGTGACATATCTGGAGTGCAGTCCAAAATTATAGAAAAATATTTTGCCAATTTCAATTGCTGTAAATTTTCTTTTTCAACTTCTGTCGCTAGCAATTCAATTAGTTCATTTTGTATGGTAGGACTCAAATAGTGATCTTTAGTGTTTTTATTCTTGATTCTGTCTTGAAGCTCTTTTAGAATCGGATCTCTTCTTGCCAAAAGCTCAAATATACTCAGAAAATTTAAAAAGATGCTGATCGTCATAGTCTTCTTTTTCTTGTACACTATAGTTTTCTTCATCCCTCTCGGTACTAGTGCCAGGTCTACTCTGCTCAGTAATCTTGAAAAAATCTGTCATCTTGGGCAATTTCGCTACAGCATCTCGAGCAGTGGCTGCTTCTTTTCTCTTTTGAGCACCACTTTTTGAACGTTTCATTCTATACAATGTCAATAAAATACTTTATCTGCACTCTGCAGTGTATATATATTGTCCCGGTATTTATAGCCAAACAGAATTCCAGACCATTCTATGATTGTTGCGTAACAACGGCATTGTTACGTCAATCGAATATTCAAGATTCTACCAGAAAATCAATCGAAATATTCTAGATTCTGCGAGATAAAATGGCGTTGCATTCACTTATGATGTCACAAGCCAATTTCTTCCTACAGTTTAAATCGGTTGTAAACAAGTCTGCTGAACTGAAAATAGTCACGTAGCCAAAAAGCAATTTCAGACTAACTTGGGCCCCCAAAGTTGGCCTGGGCCCCCCCCCCCAATTGGGGGGTTTGGGGGGCGGCTGCTACGTCTCTGGTCAGAGACTTATCGACATTGCCTTGTTTCTATCGGAAAGGAATCTTGCTTTTAGAGGATCTGAAGAAGTCTTAGGATCTCCTCACAATGGAAATTTTCTGGGTATATTTGAGCTTTTGGCAAGAAGAGATCCGATTCTAAAAGAGCTTCAAGACAGAATCAAGAATAAAAACACTAAAGATCACTATTTGAGTCCTACCATACAAAATGAACTAATTGAATTGCTAGCGACAGAAGTTGAAAAAGAAAATTTACAGCAATTGAAATTGGCAAAGTATTTTTCTATAATTTTGGACTGCACTCCAGATATGTCACATCATGAACAAATGTCTGTCATTCTCCGTTATGTACTATGTAATGAAGAAGCTGCTGTTGTTAAAGAAACATTTTTTGGCTACTTGAGAATAAGTGACAGTACTGGGAAAGGCTTGTTGGACGCTTTCTTAGAAAAAGCGACCGAACTGCAACTCGAATTGTCTGATTGTCGAGGTCAGTCATATGATAATGGTGCTAACATGAAAGGAAAACATTCTGGGGTCCAAGCAAGAATGCTAGACATCAATCCCAAAGCTGTTTACGTGCCCTGTGCAAACCACACCCTTAACTTAGTTGTTGTTGACAGTGCTAATTGATCGACGGAAGCATTGACATTTTTTGGAGTACTTACAAGGTTGTATGTGCTGTTTACTTCCACTGCTCAGCGTTGGGAAATTTTGAAGAAACATGTGGAGCTGTCCATAAAGTCACAATCTGATACTCGTTGGGAAAGCAGAATTAAATGCATCAAACCTCTTCGATACAATTTAAAAGAGGTGTTGCTGGCACTGAAAGACTTGGAAGCCATTTCCATAGAAAGAAAAGATGGGAGAGCTGCCTCAGAAACAAAATCGTTGATAGCTCATTTATCAAAATGGAGTTTTCTTTTGTCGGTGTTTATTTGGTATGATATCCTATTCCAAGTCAATAAAGCAAGCAAGATTCTTCAATCGTATGGAGTCTCCCTTCATACAATGGAAACGGAAATCCAGGCAACTGAAAAGTTTTTGCAAAACTATCGCACAACGGGTTATGACAGTGCCGCAACATCTGCTGTTGAAATAGCACAGGAATTGGATATTGATCCTTCTTTTCCTCCGTCAAGAAGTGGAAAGAAAAGAAGATTGTTTGATTACCAAGGTGAAGAGGAACAACGAGCTACTCCTGAACTGAAATTTAAAAGCAACTTTTTCTATCCATTAGTAGACCAGGCTATTATGTCAATAAAGAAGCGCTTTAATTTGTTACGTGAGGTTTCTTCCGCCTTTTCGTTTTTGTACACACGAGACAAACTTTTGCTTGTGCAACAAGAAAATGCTCTTCTTACTTGCTGTAAAGAGTTCCAAAAAAAGTTCGGTGACATTGATTCTGATGAAATGAGCGCTGAGCTACAGCGGTTTGTTTTAATTTTACAAAAAAAACGCAATCTCAATACGGCTCAAGACTTTCTGAACTATCTTCTAAAGACTCATTTATTTGAATTGTATCCGAATGTGTACATCGCACTTCGAATCTTACTAACTTGCCCCGTGACTGTTGCCAGCGCTGAAAGAAGCTTCAGCAAATTGAAACTGATCAAAACTTTTAATAGAACGTCTATGACAGACAGTAGACTATCTTCATTAGCCATGTTGTCAATCGAAAATGACTGCGCCCGATCTCTTGATTATGACAATGTCATAACAGCATTTGCGAACAAAAAGGTTCGCTCCAGACTATTTAAATGATACTGTGTTTTTATAACTTTTTCATGTTTTTCAGTGTCATTGCTTTCGTTTCGCAGTGTCTGCATAAATGTCCTACTGAACTCTGGCATCGGTGCCGAATTTTTTATGACTTGCACCTTCGGTATCGGCATGCTTTATTCTGACATTAGCCTGTTTACTTATGTACAAATTGTGGTGTATTTTCTAAATGCAGCTTTTCAATTTTACACCTCTAAAGTGATATGACCTGTGCGCAGGGGCTCTTGCGCTTACTTTGGGGGGGCCCGAAGTTGGAGTGCTACGGGACTGGGTAGATGTCAATGAAAAACCAAGGTGGTTATCTGCAATTCCTAGTGACAATATTCCCGATTCAAAGCGTAATTGTATGTGAGAGGCATCAATCTGCTGATTACCAAACAAAAAAGTACGAGGAAAATTACGTCCAGTTAATCCCCCTTCGATATTTAAATGTGTAAAACTTAGTCAGCGGCCAACAGCACTGCCACCTCATCGACCAAAAAAGAAAGCTTTGTCTGCATCCAGGTAAATGGAAATAGATCACCTTAATGAATTCGATCAAATGGATTCAATCAGCAGTTATAAAGATCTTATTGACGGCTTACCAAGAAAAGCACAAGGTATGAATTGCTTTAACGTTGGACTTACAAAAACTTTTGTATACATTCAATCAGTTGAATGTGTACCTAGTGCTGGCGTACCCAAATTTTTCCTCGTTATTAAGAGCGACTTTACTTATGAGGCTTTTTACCATGGCATTCAGTGTAATATCGCAACTCTATCGGCTAATCGACTTTATACACTAAACAAATTGTCAAAAATAGAAGAAAGTGTTCGTTTTTAAAAGTTTAAGAAGTCTCAAACAAAAAAGACTGTTTTAGCTAAACGCGTTGCGGCTTTGGGCTACACAAAAGTTGGTGAGAAAAATTAGGACCTGCTACACTTTTAAAGTGCTTTTGAATATTTAGCCTTGTCACGTACTTTATTGGCAGTAGCGTGACGACCTAGAACTGCCTAGTATTTCTGCACATACTAGATTGACATTATGAGTAAAAAATTAAGATGATAATGATCGCTTGCACAACATAGGCTACTCTTCTGCCTAAAGAATGAAAGAAAAAAAATGCGTTCTATTATTATTGGATGGAGTTTATGTCAAATCTACCCTGCAATACCATGGCACTGTTTTCGAAAGGCAGTAAATAAGCTCGAATTGTTGGCCAATACTGTTTTAAGATTTACAATTGTTTGTATATTTGGTGGCCGTAAGCTACTATATAAAATGTTGTCTGTTGAAGAATTAGATCCAATTTTTTATATCAACAAACCGAATTAAATCTGGAATCAATCAAACGACCTGGTGGAACAGCAACAGCAATTATTTGTGACTCTAACCGTGTGAACCAAGCTTTTTTTAAAAAGTTTGACCCAGTACTTCATCTCCATGGCAAACTAAGGATAATACATTCTTTTTATATGAATTTACACTACTGATCAAAAACATCAGAAACAACTGGAAAACTAAACCATTGAAGGAGCTAAAATTCTTTGTTGATGAAAAAAAAAGTTGCTAAACGGGCAGATATTGAATCTAATATACAGGGTGTTCCAAAAGTCTTGGGCTCATTTTGACGTTGAATATGTCAAAAACTATTAAAGAAATAACAATGCATCTGATATATTCTAAAAGCTTGCAGTCTCAAGTTTTTCATAGAATGTTCAAAGATGTTCAATGTGAACACTGTTAGTCACATGCCACACTTCAAGCTGATAGTCATATTCCTGCTAAAATGAGTTCCAGCATTGCGTTGTCTATGATTGCAAGTTGCAACAACTTCCGTTATTCGGCCTTGAGATCAGCTACATCTTTTGGAAGGGGGAGGCGCATAGACCAGTGCTTTCACGAAACCCACAAAAAGAAGTCGCAAGGTGTGACATCTCGAGACCTAGGATATCTGGGCAAGAGAACGCAATCATCGAGTGTCGCTGAATGAGTTTTTGAAAGTTCAAGGACACAAAACGCTTTTTCTGGTTGAGTGAAAGCCATTGGTGGATCTAGGTTATCTTAGTTATTTAAGCTACATGAAAAGATATGAAAAAATTATTAGCATGACAAAAAACTCAATGAATTTAGCATTAAAATGACAACAGTTTTATTCAACTACCATTCATAGATCAGCAGAAATGAGGACTTGAAATGTGCCCAAGACTTTTGGAACACCCTGTATAAAACGCCATTCTGCCAGTCTGTGTGTCTATATGTCTGTCTGTCTCCCTTTGTGTCAGTATTAACTTCTCTGAAAATGCCACAGATGCAAGCATCAAACTTGGCACAATTGATCGCCACCCCGTGGTGAGTGTCATTAGGGGTTCGTGACGTCATAATCAAAAAATAATTTTTTTAGAATTCGCATTACTTGACAAAGGACAATCGCCTTTTGCTCAAACAAAAACCAGCTTCAGACTTACGACATTTCAAAAACTTTTATTTGCTTGAGGTCTAAAATGACGTCACAAACAACAATTCAGTGCACAATCTGTTTTTTGTTCTTTCTCATAAAGTACTCATCGCACAAACGCGATTAAACTTCATTTAGAAGATATTGATAACGTGCTTTCGATAAAAGCAACTTTACAACAATTAAAGCCTACTTGCAATGCTACGAGCAATACTTTATTTAAGCACTTTAACCCTTTGAGGATTATAAGACTCTAGTTCAATAAATTTGAGTCAATTTCTTCATTGTTTTGAAACAACAAAATTACAATGAATTTCATAAAAATGGTTGTTACGTCATAATCATACAATTAACAATCATGTAACATATTTGTCACATTATCCCTCAAAGGGTTAAGCCCTTGATGTATTTCTTCTTTTCTTTTTCCATTGCACTCTTAAACTGGCTCAATGATGTCATAATATGTCTCGTACGATTAACACAAATCTTCGCTAGCTCAGATCATAATATCAAGATGTTTTCAAAAATTACACCTTTTTTGCAAAATCAATTTACTTAAAAACTGATTTGTGATCTCATTTCTCAACTGATTTTCAAACTTTATTCAACAAATTAAAGGTTATTTCAAGGCGAGTCCGATAGTATACAATATGTACAATTAATACCTCGTATTAGTTTTTATACTGAAAAAATTGAACTTTAAAACCTGTTGTGTAACTTTTTACCTCTTCCGAAAGTAGTAAGCTCAGTAAAAACAGGTGACTTTAATACAAAAACGTTATAATAAAGTACTAACAATTACTGTCCTTTCCGAGCTTAGGAAATATTCTTTCCAGTAAGATATGACTCCAATTACTTAAGGCCAAGGATTGGTTTATAATGGCTGAACAAAAATTGGTTGCCATACATCATGTTTCATTTTTGGTCGAACAATTATCCTACGTGACCTAGCAAACTAGCAATTGTTAAACAAAGTTACTTCTTTGGTGCATTTTGACTACTTTTTCTTACAAGTGGGGTTCTGTTGCATTATCTGTCGACGTTTTCAAATAGATCCATCAAAAACTGAAGTCTCTAAATGTTTATGAAATGTAGACTACAGGTTAGAAACACTTAAACTTTAGTGCCTGCATTTCCCATAATTGCATTTTTAGAAAGACTAAAGGCTGGTTTCCATTAGGCGTAGATGGCAGGCGTGGCGCAAAAAATTCTTTGTTTCTCTATTTAGTTTTACGTGCGCGCTCCGCGCATGAAACTAAATGGAGAAACAAAGAGTTTTTCACGCTACGCCTACCATCTACGCCCAATGGAAACCAGCCATAAGTCCTTTGGTACATTTTGGGTATTTTTTCTCGATAGCATGGATCTTTGGCATTATCCATTAAAATATTTAAAAAGATTCATCGAAAAATGAAGTCTACAAATTTTAATATGTAGCCTACTCCAAGCAAAACATTTGGTGATCACCCAAGAAAAAGAAGAGGGAGTAAAGATAGTCCTTTCTTATGGTTTGCAACAAAATGTAAGTGCCGAGCTACATATGATCTAAATGTTGAAGCAATTTCCTTTGCAATTGGGCGAGGCTGCCACAGCAGCCAGCTGATTTGATGTTCTTAACCTCGACATTATTATTGGGGGGCCCCCGCTACTGCTACAACTCAACTGTGAGGATTTTATTTTGGGTTAATTTGTTCTTTGCATAGCGGCGTTTATGCCAGGGCCAAGGAACATGCACGCAGTCAGAAACGTTAGTTCATATTAATTTGCCTATAGCAGGCGTGGGCAATTGTTTTGGCTTGCGGGCCGCACTTTTTAACGAACGCATTGGTGTATTATTCTAATTGATTTGCATATTAAATTTGGTATAACATGAAAAACCAACAATTATTAGACAAATGAATCAAAGTAGTTTTATTGAATTAAAAATGAAAGCACATTTAATTTTCATAGTCTATCAATGAGAAAAATGCACCCAATCACCTTCTTCTAAATTAAATAATTTTCTTTAATTTTTTGCTCAAGGTTTTTGCGGGTCGCAGTTTGCCCACCCCTGGCCTACAGTAACGAAAAAATGGTAAGAAGCAATCTTAATATATAATGGCTTAAAACGCATTGTGAGGTCATAATGTTAAAGGCCATTGCAATGCTTGCCACTATTTATTGAAAACAGCAGCAGGCAGCAAAATTATCTACTATCATTTTGATAGACTGAAACTTTATAGAGTAAAGTTGTGACTGGAATCAGTCAATAGTAGAACTCACACTTTATTAACAAATCGATTTCACTAAAATAGCATCATCAGTGTTCTGCAAAACAACCGCAATGATAAATTATATATACTTACGTCAAATTGAACGGACAGGCTCACAAAACTAACTCTATAATAAACCGAACTGACTGCAATAAGAAAACACTCAACACTTTTAGCTGATACAACGATATGAAGTTTTCCTAACCGGAGCTGCTAAGTAACTGGAAAATTTAACAGGTTGCCAGAGTAATACATATGATAACGATTATGAAAAGGGCTTTAGGGCTATTAAGGGTATTAGGGCTTATTAGGGCTTACCGATGCTTACCCTATTAGGGCTTACCGATGTGACTTGTTGTCCATGTCATGTGTGTGTGTGTGTCCTTGAGTGTGACCCCCATGATATAGGTATTGTTGTATCATATTGTTTTGTATTGCATTTTTTTTGTACCCAATGGCAAATTTGTTTTTTTTAGCATGTTTATTATTGAGTGTTTTTTACACCCGCCTGATGAGACCCAATAAGGTCGAAACCGGTCGCGGGTTATTGACATGATGTAATGGATTGCTGTATGGTACCGTATGATGCTGGTGATCATTTTGAGCAAATTTTTCTATTGTACGATTATGAAAAGGTATTACTAATAATCAGATTACGTAAAAAATGTAATAAAGAAATTGTAATAATGAAATACTGCAGGCGCAACAAACAGTTTATATAGACGAAGATACCATTACAATAAATTTATAATGCAAAATGAAAAAGTAATAACAAACAGTGGCATTAAAAAGGGGGTGTCAAAAAAATTTTGGTAATAAAGTTCTATTTATATTATATAGCTTTTAATTTTCTGATCCATTTGCTTTCGCTAATATCAAAGTTATGGTAATATCTAGGTTCCTGTAAAAATATGACATGGTAGCATTCAGAAATGTCTGGGTGAGAACTAATGAAGTTTTTGTGGTGATTATGGAAATGAAGTGAAAGAGCAGCTTTATCCGTATGGTTGTGTGTGTTATTATTTTTCCGAAATGTAGGGTGGTTAGTCCATCTAACAGAAAATTTGTTTTTAGTTTGTCCGACATAAATTTGATGACATAATTTGCATTGCGCTGCGTATATTCCGTAGTTGTCACAAGTAAGGTGTTGTGTTCTATTGACTGATTCCAGTCACAACTTTACTCTATAAAGTTTCAGTCTATTGATATTCTTAATGGAATCGTCATTTATTAATTTCACTTGTGTGGAGATTCTCCTAAAATCATTATGATTTATATTCTATCATTTTGATAGCGAACATAAATGGTAAAGCCCATTACTGATATTTGTAATTGCAAGGATACCGGTACAAAACATTAATCTTCATTTAGAAGTAGGGAGGTCTGGATTAGGGGCAAAGTTAAATATAGTAAAGTCGCAAATTTAAGAAAAGATCAAAATTAAACAATAATAGCATCAATCTGTAACACTAGATTAAGAGGGAATGTTTTTGTTTGAAAAGAGCATAATAGGCGCCCATCGCAATAGGTTATATGACTTAAAGAAAAGCCATAACCCCTTTTCATGCTATGGCCGAATTAAAGTAAAACAGCGCAGGCAGAAATCTTACAGTCACAAACATTAGTACGAAAAAGGGAGAGTTACTAAATCATTTCGTTGTTGCTCTTATAAATATTTGTACTGTGAAGCTGGCGCAGCTGCATGAATTCATACCTTTTAAATCGGCACGGGTGATAATGTGCCCTGCCAGGGTAAAACCGCACCATACTTAGAAGAAAAATGTCTTCTATTTTGCTTGGTAATAGCTTTGAAGAGCTACGCTTTGCTTAACTCTTAGCTGACTCACAGTTATATTGCATGTGCATTGTCTGTAAACCCAAGAAATTTTAATACACAAGACCTTTTTATTACTTGCATAAAAGTAGTTGAAGGCACACAGTTCAGTCCTTATGTCACTTCATGCTCTTTTTAAACAAAAAGAGGCCAACCTCAAATATTTCTGAGCGTTTTGTTTAAAAACAACTTGCCCTGATGTTCGCCTACTAAATATAGTGAATGATTTTGGGGAAGCCATAGCCGCTTTCGTCGCTATCCTGGAAACAAGACAAATAGCGCAGCCAAAACAACTTAATACCACGAATATAAATAGCCGGCCAATATACATAGGTAAGGGGCAGCACCATATCGCAAAATAGACTTACCACTAAATAGTTTAATCGTGTAATTGTGAAAGCAACCACCATTTCGCCGCTACTATCAGCTTTGTTGTGTTTCAATCACTTCTTCCTTAAGTATTAACCATAATTTGTGGCAAGATTCTTTGTGAGCTTTGCCAGTCATGATTAAGAGAATATGATGATCGCAATTTTGTGTGCAAAAATTGTGAAAGTGGATAAAAATCATTTCACTTTCGCTACTGCTCACACAAACGCCCCACACGTGAAGCCGGTGCAGCCGGTTGAACCGAAATGCTAAACCCCGTCATTACTGATGGAGGGCCCCTACCGGGCGACGCCGGCAGAGCCAGCTAGTATTAAACATATTGAAAAAGCAACAGCTCATTAAGTTGTCGTAACTATCTGAGGTCACGGTTTATACCAATCCCATTGAAAGACAAAAAGTGTCTTTCTATTTAAAATTTTTTTGATGAGATTGTATGTGCTCTAAAATGCCACCCTGAAATGCAATACGCAAAAGATACTGTCGTCTTCATTGAAAAAGCGTTGCAGTTTTGGCACATTGTCGATGTAAAATCCCCCACGAAAACATTTGTGTGAGGAATGAGGATCAAGCAGTGATTTGCTTTGAAAATGATGAACAATTAAACACTCTTCTGGAGTTTGGTGACATGGCACAAAAAATGTGGAAAACTAGTACTACAGCTAAAAGAACAAAATTTCTCACCAAAGATACTTCCTAAAACCATATGGCGTACATGCAATGGATTAATGGGACTAAGTAAGCACTTATTGAAAACGTCACATCAATATGTTTTGCTTGGGATTTCTACCATAGATCACTTGAAGAAGCAGTTTGGAAAGTTGTTCCATGGGTGTGGTGGCACGTACTTTATAACAGTACATCAGATTATTGAGAAAATGGCAATCCAAAAAACAAAATTTTACTTGCGACTTGATGATTGTAGCTTTCTAAATGCTACAGGTAATCATTGAAAAAGTGTTCATGCATGTAACAAATGCACTTTCATCATGACTGAAAACATGTGCACAATTTACCAAAATTAGAAAATCACTTACCAATGGAAACTAAAAGAACTCTTGTTTATATTGCCGGGTACCTTACAAGGCATGAAAAACCCTTTCCAGAAAAAACAATTAATATCGCTCGCTATGTATGCATCCCCCAAGCTTAATACCCAGACCCAAAGCATTGGAACCGTTCATGTTAACAAGTTCATCGTTCGGTGAAACGCCCGTTCCGGTGTGCTCCTGTGGTGTGGGGGCTCTGTTAGTAGCTCGAGCACTGTGATCGCGCAAACCCTTCCAAAGAACTGTGTGGGGGAATCTCCGCGTGTGATTGTTGAGTGGTATCTGGCGCTAGTTACTCCGCCTATTGGGTCTCGCTATATAGCACACAAGTCATTACCCGTGCGGTGTGCTAGTTGTCGGAATCGGTAGCTATGTTTGGAGTAGTATAGGCGAAGTGGTTGACCTCATGGCGGCCGTGCATTATATAAGCCGCTGTGCAGCCATTTGGGACCCACCGAAATCAGTTGAGCGCTCTTCTAACGTTACGCGTACATTGTAGTCTTAAACGTCAGCGTAAATACAACGCGTCTGTGGAATTCAAACCCGCGTCTTTGGAAACGGTCTCCTCGGGCGGCGAGTTTCGCTGCCATGCACCACGTGCTGCCAGCCATGCCTTAAAACACCACATTTAGCTTGTAACCTTTGGAAGACCTTTTTATGGATAATCACTGCTGGTGTAATCAGCCTTACATAAGGATATCAGTTTTAGTCCATAGTTAAGACGCTAGCAGTAACGTCAAAACGAACCTCGTTCAAAAGTAAACAACACGTAAGTCTTGTGCTTTGTGTTAGATTGTTTTGTAAAAGTCAACGTTGATGCTATTGGGGGATATCTTGGCCCTCGGCAAGCTCTGCTGATGAGTCCAAAAGAACGAAACGCGTCTAGGGATGGCTTTGCAAATTTGAAAATATCTCTCGCTAGCATTGCTTCCTTCGGAAACCTCGCGCCTTTAGCACTCGCTTTGTTGTTTTGTTTCTCGCTTATAAGACGCTCTTTATCGATCGCAACCACTTGCAACTAGCAATTATATGAACTACGAAAAATCAAGATAAATCAGTGATTCTCAACCACCGTGCCTCGGCACTTTTGTGTGCCGCCAAATTATAGATATATAATTTTAGATATATTTCGCAATAAAAGTGTTCTTGTTATTAACTTGTAATTAATCCTTTAATAAACGTACTGTTATTTTTGTAGTACATATTATTTTATTTCGTATATTTAAAATTATTATCATAAACTATTTTACGCAGTGTGTTATAGGTAAGTAAATAATTTTTAAACTTTTTTTTTTCTATGTGTGCCGCCAAATTTTGAAATCGTTAAAAGTGTGCCGCAAAAAAATGGTTTGAGAATCACTGAAATATATTGTTGCCACACAACAGCATTGCGTCATTTTAGTTGAGATGTTTTCCTTGAGCAGTCATAGCCTTTTTTACTGACGCTGACTACATGTACTGTAAAGCGTTTTCTTTTGCATCTTCCTTATTTGTTGAAATATGAGATTCTATCAACGCGAGCAAGTAGTATATTTGTGGGATCAGACTTTGTTGCATTGTGTTCACAATGTATTGCGTTATTTAGTCACACGTTATTTCTTGTAAAATAAAATCTTTGCTATAGGTAAGTAATAGTGATCATACAACATATTTGGAGTTAACATAAGAAAGCAAAATAAAACTGAAATTTTCCCGTTAAGACATTTTTTATTTCGGATGCATCACTAGAAGGACGGTCTGCTCTGGAATACATTATTTTCGGAGAAGCAATATTTTTGAATAATTGTAAATGAGGCTAACTTAATTTATTATGATCTCTCGCTCTTCTGGAAAACACCTAGTAAACTTAGGTTGTAGACTTTTTTGCAAAACCTTTTTTCTGTATTTAGGGTTGTTACGTTTTGCAAATGCATTATTTGTTTGTTTTGATTTGTATGTACAGTGAAGTCGAACCAGCGTTCTGTAATCTTTATTCGTTGTCTATGTAGATGTGTTATCGGCCAACTGCGATGTAATTTACCCATTTTAAGCAGCCTGTGGCTATCTTCGTTGGAGCTGCCACGTAATCAAAAAACTTTGGGATTATTCTGGTTTTGTTTTCTGGTTGTTAAGTCATTCTTAGTCTTTACTAGTGCGAGATAGCGTACGAAGGTTGTAACCATGTGTAAAGAAAAACTCTTTTGTAAAACCAAACAAACTGGCAAAAGGCAATATCTCCCTATTGAAGTCAGCAAATCGCGTTTTACTAAGCTTATGTTAATCAGTGGTGAGCAGGCGACACCGAAAGAAATAACAGGGTGACACTTTTAAAATCCGTCTGGGCAGTGGTAAGATTCAAAATTTTAACAACAGGCTCTTTCACCTATAGTTGCCACTTTGGCCCAGTTTAGGTCAAAAGTATTACGCGTTACTGTGTAATAATCGGTTTGCGGAACTCATGAATATCTAAGTAACAGGTTTCGCGCAAACCAGAAAAAATCGGCTGAATCCTACGACAGATTCAGGGTGGCGCAGATTTTGGCTGAAAGAAGTGAGAAATATATTGCTTTGCAGGGCATGCCGAGTGAATTGTGAACCACTGACCAGTACAGCATTAAAGCATAGTATAAAGACACTAGACCTAATTACGCTGGCATTTAAGTACGCGAAACTTTTTTGTTGTAGATCCATTTTATTATATTTTGTGACCGTTGACTTGTGCTTTTGATGATATGTTTATCAATGGTTTAAAGTCGCAGAAACGTTGAGCTACTTAATAGTTATTTGATATCGTATAAAAAAAAGCTGAGATCTTTATCATATTTGCTATTACCAGAGACAGCTAAAACTTTAAATGGTGAAGGTTTAAAATGTTTTAACTTAAACCACATATTTGATGATGATCTTTTACCGTTTTTGGAGACCATCTCTAGAATTTTGGTATGAATCCGAAGAATTAAGCAAGTTTTAAAAGCCTTTGCTTAGGTTTAGCTCATAATCAATCTTTTGTAACGTTTGCTAAAGAGGGCAGCCAAAAACAAAACTACAGTATTATAAATCTTTCTGGTGGCAAGTGTTTTCTATTATAAAAGTGGATGGTTTGAATACGAACTATTGTATACTTGGAAGGAACTGTGGTTAAAGCAAACTGCGAAAAATCAGACACTGTAGAAGATTTTTATCTAATTTTGGTGCAAAAAGCTTTATAAAATTAAAAAGCGTTATGGCATCATGGCTCAGTGAGGATAATTCAACCCTATCTTTCTTATATGTCAAACAAAAAATGCGCGTTTTAATGAAGGCCTAGCAGAAGATAATACCTCAAATTTAAAGAAGTTTTTTTGTGTCAGTATACCGCATTTCAATTTAACAAGCATTAAATTTTTTATGAGCATTAAGCAAAACTTGCTATTAATAAATATTGTTTACTAAAGTAAAAGTTATAACTGCTCAAGTCGTGTTATTTTATTTTTAACTTATTCAAATAAAAGTAAAAGTGGAAAAAATGAAGCAGTAAAAGTGAGTAGTTCGTCATTGGAAAACCTACATAAGTACTTTACTTGAATAAAACTTCTTTGATACTGACCACCTGTGCTTGTAACTCATCATAGAAACCCCATGAGGGCTATTTAACTTTTTATTACTCGATTTCTCCCTCTATTTGTTCTTGCGTTTTTATGTAAAACATGAGTTGCATAAATTTTCGTAAACATATAAACTATTATACAATCTCTGTAATAAATTTCTTTGTTTGTCGATAAAATCAGCTTTATGTCTACAAGCTTTCTGTAATTTCAATAAAAATATTTAAAAGTACTATTATATCTTAAAAGCTATTTTGTTGCAATGCAGCAAACGTCATGGGTCACACTTGTTTGGTGGTACACATAGTTGCCAAACTGATAACAATGAAAAAATCACATTGTTATGGGGTTTATTTAAGAAGTTATAAAGTGTTTTTGTTTAGGTTATAGAATATAATTTTTATTTTTTACTTTAAAATGCAAAGATTGCATCCAAGCACTATTGTATGTGCAATTTAAACAGCTCCACTACATATTAATATTTGACAGGTTGTGAATGAGAGCAACAGTAAGGATTTCTTCAGAGTTTCATAAAGCTTTGAAAGCAGCATTTTTAATATTTTCTGTGATCTAGCAATACTTGGTCGTTTGATTTAAATTTTGCATTTTGGCATTGTCTTGACATATCATTTCATAACACTTAATTTGGTCTTTGAACTTTACAACCGATTGTGGTTGGTTAACCTGTAACCTGTACTGAAATGTTAGGAGACAAGTACTCTTCGACCTCAGTGCTTTGACTCTCACTACTTGGTAGCTAGTAGTGACGAGTGCTTTGTTTATATAGAAATTTTGCTGACACAAATATTGTATCAATTTGTAAAATTGCTTTTCAAGGCCTAGAGCTAAGATTAATTTTTGTAGCGATTTTTAAACGAAACAGATTTGTTTTGTTGCTTGCTCGAGTAGGTCATTGCTCAAAATGTATTTAAAAACTTGGGAGCTGTTAGCGACTGAGATCACAATAAGTAAGTTTGATGTTCAAAAAATAAATCAAATATCAAATCATATAAAATGACCCCAATTGATATCTTACATTTTACGGTTCCTAATCCAGTCAAAATTTAGGTCAGTTCGGTTTCTTATTATTTTTCCGGTCAACTAAATTTATTGCAAACGTCTTCTATAAATATATGCCACAAAAAAAGGAAATGTAACAAAATCGAAAACCGTTTTAACATTCAATTAAAGGAGATTCAAAAAAATTGTCCCAAAAACTTTTACATTGCTGTTATTCTTGAACCCCAATTGAACTTGAACCGCAAAAGCGTCAAACCTGCAGCAGAATTAAAACGATAATAATAAATTTTGCTCAACATAAACCGGAACAATATTTAATTTGCTAAAGATAAATTGTCGGATAAGGCGCAAAATAATGCTTTTGACAACAAAAAGATGCTGGAGCAGAAAAAGTTTCGTCAATAAATGATTTGACAAGTGCTGAAACAAAAAGGTCTGTCAACAATTTTTGTTTTTGCTTCGTAACAAAACATTATTTTGGTTTGTTCTAGTTTTTAGATTTAGACCTAAGCGAGATTGAACTGTAAGTTATGCTTGACGAACATGGTGCTGTGCCGCCTCTGTGTCCGCAAATAGGCAGAGCTGAAAAAAGAAGTGAGAATTCCTATACATTTTAGGCCGTTTGCGGTACTCAAAGAATGAAGGGGCGGCCTGCTTGATCAACACGCTAGTAGATTAGTTTCTGTAAAAAAAAGTCACGTCATGTTAGTGTGGTAGTCGAAATGGACAGTTGCGAAGCCACTCCATTATGTATCTTCGAAAAAAGAATTCATTCTCCATGTTTGAATGAAGAACCAAATAGAAATAACCAACAATAGTTTATTAATCACAATCAAAAAAACTAAATTAAACCCCAAAGCTTTTTGTCCTCTCGTATGGACTTTACCAGAGCAAAAAATTCGAAAATTAATTTAATCTAACAAAATCAAATCTAAAAAATAGTTTGCCCAGTAGGTTTCAAACTATAATATTGTAGACGAGTATACATTGCACAAGACCAGGCTGGCAAAAATGTAAATATTTAACTATGACATTGAACTTGACAGATATATTTAGGAAAGTCCAAATACGGACTCATTGCACTAGTCCATGCCCGACACCAGTTTTTACTGAAACTAATAGTTATTGGCACGAAAACAAATTATTGAGCTATGTGAAAACTGAAACGACAGCCCTGGTCGACTCGACGCACAGTTTGATAACCACTCGACAAAAGAATTTTCAGTGGAAATGATAATATCAACCTTTAGCTTAGTATGTTTGGTAAGCAAGAATTACTATTACATACAGCATTCAACTAACCAAAACTTGGACCTGTCAGTAAAAATTGCTTGTCCAAGTTCTAGATGAAAAAATCTACAAGTCTAACTCCGTCTCATGCTTTAGTTTTAATAATTACCCACTCAATGGAAAATGTGCTGGAGACACCTTCCTTTTTGCGAATAGCTGCGTTTTGCATTAACTTTTTAAAGTTTTATTTTTCAGATTTGGTTTTGTTAGTTTGAATAACTTTAAAAAGTTTTGTTTTACAAAGATTTCCGTAAAGAGACGAGAAGCTTTGGTGTTTCAACTTGTTTTTTTTTGTGAATGACAAACGATTATTTATCATTGTACTTTGACTTTTTAGACGCTGAAAAAATAAAGTCACCCCGTTTTGAAATTTACGCATGAACAGTTTTGACCACCACAAAATTTTGTAAAAGCTGCTACTACTTACACTCATCGGGAATATACACAGAAGGAAGTGTTCTAGTTATGTGTTGCTTTATGTCGTCTGGTGACAAAGGAAAGCGAGATAATCTGCTCGAATTTCCGGATTTCGTTTCGTAATGAATCAACTTTAGGCTTCGAGGTATCGGATTCTCTGCTCCTCCGTAAAAAGTAATATTTTCCGTCCAATCTGTAGGACAAATTCCTCTAAAAACTTTCATTCCCTGCTTTGTTTCTTCATGTAAGCGATGGCAGATTTTATATCGTTGATTGTATCCTCCAATTGCTCTAAACATAATACTCTTGACGTCTGCGAAACGTAAACAAACATTTTTTTAACTTAAGCGCTAAATTAACTAGCGATCAAATGAAGTTTTGATTAATCCTCACTGATGTACCAGTAGTTACCCGTAAGCAAAAATTCTTCTGAAATGTAGCCACTTTGTAAATATATAGCGATTGAAATTATCAGATTACCAAAATTATGTATTAAGCGTTTGTAGACTCAGCTAGGATAAATGTAAGCGCGTTGGTTGCATCAAAAATTTTAGTTTTTACAAAGAGTCACGATTTGAACAACGTTAATATAGCGAAATAGGCGGGGCCATTCCTGGACCCAGGTTTCAGCCTTTTGGCCTCATTACCTAGTTTTGATTACTTCAAAGTCCAACATAGATTACTGTGTGGTTTTTCAGAGATAAATGAGAGCTCAATTGTTTGTGATCATAATATGTTTACACCTTGCCAATGTGAAAAAACGAATTTTCCCTTGACCTGCAGCAGTTTACGCCAAGGTAGAGATCGTGTTTTAATTTGAAAGATATATTACTTAAGGATAAATCTGGTTCTTAAATAATGTAATGGGAAGTATTGAAATTAAAATAACTAAACTCAGCGGCGTATTTATAGGGGAATGCTGTTGTATACCTCGAACCTTCATTTTTGGTCTTCATACAAAAATTTAAAAACCAAAAATTAGTTACGTTTAAGTTACTTTTAATTGTTTGCATATTAATTCAAAGACATTTTTTAGAGCAAGAAGTTCATTCGGAATTACTAAATGCCAAGAATCGCTGTTGGCAATGAAATCCTTCAATCTCTCCTGACACAACACTGAAACAGCACCAAAGTTGCGTAGTAATTTTGTTCATATTTTGATACCATTAGTAAGTGACCTGAAGAAGAATTTATTTTCTTTTCACAAAGCCTATTGTTGCTTTTATAGTCTATGGTTGCCAGCTCGATAGACAGTCTTAGAAGTTGATTTATTTTCGCGTAAAATTCTTTGGTAATGTTTGTTATCAAGACCAATCTTAACTAAAAAGTAGGGAAAGCGAGTTTTGGAGCAAAGTTGCGTGAATAAAATTTAAATTTAAGGGTTGATCAAAATGAAACAATAGGCCCACCAGTGTATAGAATTGCGGCTAGAAAAAACACTTCTGCTTAAAAACGGCTTTAAAAGCAAGTATACTGTGATCGAATGCAAAATAGTTGTGGGGATGCGCGACCAAGTCAAATTCGCACAGCGATGGAATTTTTGTCGTAAGTATAATTACAAACATATTGTGAAAACGACCACCTCCAATTTTGATTTAAAAAGAACAGATAATGGCTTCATAAGTTGTTTGTTAGTTGAACCAGTCTTTATTCAAGATTATCACGATTAATATTAAGAGTGCAAATACTGTGGATCCCATTCACAACAATTTTTTGTTACTGCTCTCACGAATGTTTGAGTTACCATGCGGTGAGCAGCCTATGGAGAAGGCTGCAGCCAATAAAAATTCAATGCTCGCTTGATTTTTTCAAACAAATTTAAAAGAAACAAAAACATCTATCAGCTATGTTAGATCTAAGGTAATTACATTTTGATTACAACACAGTTAACCTAATTGCCTAAGCTACAAACAGTAGACTAGCCTACATACAGAATCGAACAATATCTCTGTATATTATATTTGCAACGTTGAGAGAGAGCAATTATAACTGCGCTACAAAACTCATTAAACAAAGCCATGTACAAACTTCACGGAAAAACACTGCCGTGAATCAACCAAGCTTATCAGTAACATTTTTATTGTTCTTAGTAATTTATTTTTGAAGTCATCTATAAGCAGGCTTGAGCAAACTTTTCTTTTGAAACCTCATTTTGGGGAAAAATTTTTTAAGAGGCCCCTTGACCGATAGACGAGTAATCAATATTAAAGACTAAAAGGTTCTTTAAAAATTTAAAGTAGATTATTTGTACTTAGCGAAATAGCGTGAATAACAAATGTTATGCCACCGATTTCATAACAGCGATCGCGGCATGCAGCATTGCCAAAACACGGAGCACCACACTTAAGCGACTCACAAAAGAGCACCGTCAAAACAGCGAATGCGAAAATAGTGATATTTTTATAGTTGTTAACCGTGGTTTTAAATATTCGACTCTTTGATGCATATTTCGAGCGCAAGTGCGAGAAAGGTTGCTAATTATTCTTAAGCCAAAGGTCTTGCTATCACTTTTTGTTTACATTCTCACAGCTTTAAAAAGTTTAAATTTAAAGAGTTACGTGGGCTTAAGTGATGAAAAGTTACTAACCTAAGCATAGAGAGTTGAAAATCAAAAAAAGGAAAAGAAACGATGGCATACAAAAGCTCTCTTGTACAGAAAAGATAAAGCAGCACTCAGCATTGTCCACTGGAGGTGCTCCAAAATCGGCTGCGGAGACACCTTGTGATTGGTGTTGTTTTCTACAATCAGACTAAACTTTTGATTCCCTTAGAAACCCATACGCAATCACCCAATTCGTCAGGTATTTGAGTTTAAATGGTAGAAAATACCATCGAATCAACTGCTACTGCAACTCAAAATCCACTCCGTATAATAGTCCTCATCTCCGAAAAAGGTGCTGCTGCTCTAGGTTGTGGATTAGATTTGCTCTAAGCTGTCCGACGAAAACAATTAGCAGAGTTTCAGTGTCCTCCGAATCATGAAGATATTGTAGACTTCGATTTGATAAACATCCAACCAAATGGACATGTCTTCTTTGTGACGACGGTCCCAATAAATGAAACTAAATCCTCACTTTCAGTACCATGCAGCTAATTATTGCCTGAGCTACAAGCAATTGCTGAATGAGCCTGTTTAGTAATATGCCTTGTATTTTTAGAAGTGATCAAAATTAATAAGAATTACATATTAGATCTAACTCGAGGCCTGGTAACTCTCAACATATTGAAAACACTGCTGGGAGTTTGAAAATTGAATCCTGGGAAATTGAATCCTCATCTACACCAACGCCAAACAGTGCTCATGTCTTTTTGGAATAAACTCTTTATAGCAAAATAAAACATATATATCATGTTTTAACAATTACGGCCATTGCCAAACAATCATCAATTTTCTCACAAAAACTGATTAGGTCGTATGAGTACTATTTCAAAGTAATGTGGAAGATGATTTTGATGTTAATGATGGCAGTGGTGCGTTGAAAAATTTACTTATTGAGCTCCCGCTAAAGCCCCCCAATATTTCATGACTTTTTATTCTTAACTTTCAGCTTATCACTCAAAGGTCCCGTAACCTTATTTCACAAGCAAACAAATTCGACGCAAAAGCCTATTGGATTACTCAAACCTATTTTTAAAAATGCTGCAAATTGACTTGAAGACCTGATAGGATATACAAGTCCTGTTAAAAATATCAACAATATTTTTTTAATTGATATAAAGGTATTAACACAACTCCAAAATGTGGAAAACGCTAAACAAAATTTTTTTTAGATCATGTCATGCAATTATGCCATTTTTAGATCATACCATATTGTAAAAGATCATGTAATACGCTGACATTATATTTATATGTTTTTTTTTGGTTGGTTGGTTGGTTGGTTTGTTGGTTTACCCCTTTTCTTCCTTGGGATGGAGGTATGGTGCGAACAGCTATCCAGGTTCACGCCATTAACCTAATTGAATTAGGCTAGGGGGAAAGTGGCAGCCCATTTTAAACCAGTCGATATTTTTTTAACATTTTTTGTTAAAAAATATCATAACATAAGGAGTGAATCGCAGTCGGTGTCTTAACCAACTTGACCATCCCAGCTTCGCGGCTGATGTAACTAATTCAAATATTTAAATTAATAGAAGAATTTTCACCTTGATTGGCATGAAGCCAATATAACAGATAGAGATCTTTTGACAGGGATCCTAATATAATACTAGTAAAACCTCTATTTGAACGCCACCTCTAATAGAACGCCTCTGTAGGGGAAGGGTTGAAAAATAGAGTGCCACTATCTAATTAAACGCCACCTCTAATTAAACGCCATTTTGATAAATTCGTCTATTTTGGCAATAGTTACGGCTGAAATCGCCTTTCTAGATGTAAGAAGGGAAGAGTGGATTGTCAAATTGCACGTTTATTTTTAGACGCTGGGAAGTCCCATCCTATGGAGCTACATCGAATGTTTTTTTTAGATACTGGAAAGTCCCAACTTGCATCTTTAACACTGTCACGTTTAATAGAATTTTAAGGTTCTATTTCAACTTTAATCCTATTCTTGAAATTGAGGCGACTTATATTATCGCTTGAAGAATTAAGTCTGGCTACAACTTCACAGCTAGGTGAAGATTGGCTTCTACTAAAATACTTTGCACACTTCTCGGTCACGAACAAAACAAACATATTCACAAACCACTTTAAAACTTCGAATTCATTCGGTCGTCGAACACCGAAAATAATACACTTTAATATAACGATCAGAAACTAATCAAAACTAAATTCAAATATTTACTGCTTTATTCTCGTCACAACAACTCAATACAGATCAACGCCCTTTTACTACTTCCTACTCTGCCACTCTCTCTAATGCGTAATAATCTCGCTGCCTTATATGTGAATGAGATGAGCTTCCAGAAAATGCTAGAACAACATCACGTGATACAGAGAAAAAATCATCGCTAATAAATTACGTAATCTGCAATAAAAAAATCTTCAAGAAGAAACAAGATTCATTCGAATACTCTGGAACTTAATCAGGTAGTCAACCATTGTGACGTAAGAAAAGGCATGTGAGTTACAAATCTAAATGCGAAAGAAAAAAGGTCTTTTTTTTGAAAACAGTTTTGCAAGTTTAGGGTTTCAGACAATTCAGATTTATAAATAAAATAATCACGACAAACCAAAACGACAAATTACAACAACTATACATATATAAAACTATTCTTCTTCTTCTTCTTCTTCTTCTTCTTTCGGCTTCTCCCTATTCGGGGTCGCCACAGCGCGAAAGTATTTTCCACTTCTCCCGGTCGACTTCGTCTCCTTCCTTAGCTCCAACCCTTTCCATGTCTTCTCTTGCCAAATCCATCCACCTTCTCTTTGGCCTTCCTCTTTTCCTTCTACCTGGCACCGCCATCTCCATCATCGTTATATATAAAACTATAAAACATATATAAAACTATTCTGTCAACGGAAATTTACTTATTCATGACAAATACGTCATGCTTGTATGGTAGAAACGTATTTAAACTTCCGCAGAGCCCGATGAGAACATAAAAAATTTGGCAGCCATGTCGAGCAGTTCCGAATCTGAAGATGCTACTCCTTTGAAACGAAAGAACTACATGTACGACATGCGCTTTAGGCTGGAAGTTGTTACGTATGCTGAGAAATAAAATAAATCAAAGGCTGCAAAAGACAAGAAGGCTCCTCGTTCTTGTGTCACAGATTGGAAGAAACAGAAAGCACTGCTCGAGGCTCAGTTGAAGGCGTCTTTGTCATGTTCCATCTCTTCAAGCAAGCGACTCCAAGGTGCCGGACGTCCTTTGAAGGACAAGGATTTTGACAAGAAGCTCATCAACTGGGTTTGTCAGCAACGTCAGAAGAAGCTCCGTGTCAGCCGCACGATGATCCAGAAAGAGGCGCTCACTTTGTCGATCAACAAAAATTTCAAGGCAAGCAATGGCTGTTTGGAAAAGTTTTGCTCGGTCACAGCTTGGTCTCACGCCGCCCAACGACGACTTGTTAGAAGAAGTCGGAGGAGTACGCTGAGAACATTGTTGATTACTTTTTGTTTGTCGAGCAAAGGCGTAGCATCTCCAACTACACATACATATTTGCTGCCGACGAGACGGCCTTGTACTTGGATTACTCGAGCAGTCTAACCGTTGATAATAAGGGATTCCGAGAGGTCCCCGTGAAGACTAGCAATTACGACAAGTTACACGTTTCTGTCATGCTGACCGCTCGATCTGACGGATTTAAATGCCAACCGTACATCCTCCTCAAGAACAAGCCACCAATTAAGAAGATCGTCACCAAGTTCAAAAATACGTTCCATCTTTGCTGAGCCGGCCGCTCCTTCTTCAACGACGACCTGACTTCTGAGTTTCTGCAGAAGATCGTCGGCTCTTCTATGTTTGGAAAGCACCTTCTTGCCTGGGACTCGTACCGATGTCACATCAGCGATGCCACAAAGAAACAATTGACAAGTTCCAGATTGATACAGCCGTGATTCAAGGAGACTGCACCAAGCTCATACAGGCCTCCGATGTTTACTAGAACTCCCCATATAAGGCTAAAGTCCAATCGTTCTTGGAGAATTGGATGTTGCACGACGAGAAAAGCTACACCAAATCCGGAAACATGCGAGCACCATCAGTGAAAGTTTATTTGAAGTGAATAGTCGACGCTTGGGATCAGCTGCCGAAGGATCTGATTATCACGTCGTTCAAGGGGTGCGGACTGACCAACACTCTAGACGGCTCTGAGGATTGCAAGATCCACTGTTTCAGGTCAGACGGCCCGATTCCGACTGGATAGGAACTTCTCCAGCAAGCGCGGGCCAATACTGACATTACCGGTAAACGTAAACTTATTCAGCAACCCGACGTTAATACGGAAGGTGTTGAAAATGACGAGAACGGCTACAACAGCGACGTGTCACTTGATTTTCACCATTGAATTTGTGATTACTTACCAGTAATCACCTTGTGTTCGTGTCTTTTTCCAATTGTAAAAATGTGTCTATCTTCTCAAAATTTTGACCAGCTTGTCGAAAAATAGAGCGCTACTCTCTAATTGAACGTCACCTCTAATAGAACACCACTATGGGGGAAAGGTTGAAAAATAGAGCCCATGGCGGCGAAATAGAGGTTTTACGGTATATCAATTAACGATACAGCTTGTTGTAGCAAAGGATATCTAATTGTATCCTGAGAAACAAGCAATTACTGAATCAGCCTGTCGGGTGACATTTCTTGTCCAGTATATTGTAAAGTAATCATAATTGCATGTAATCACAACTCTAAAAATACAAGGCTTATGGTTGAAAAGTCTCATCAAGAAAATATGATCAAGCTTATACTGTTCATGCACTGCTTAGAAGTAATTTGGTGCCTTGCACTTTTGTGTTTTTACGAAATAAGTAGCAATCCCACATACCTCCGTAAAATGTCGCCTAGAAAAAAAGAAACTTTCTAAATTCATCATCATTCTGAATTGCTGAAATCGATTCGGGTTGATGATGAATTGACCAACGGAAAACCAATTGAGGAAAGATTTTCATCGTAGCAATTGTTGGGGAGTTATTTTATCACGAGCAATCGTTGACGAGGAAAACACAAGAAGTAGGATCGCAATGGTGTTATGCTGAAGACGATCAAATTAAAACTTTTGTGCAAATTCTTTGCGCCTTAGCTTTCTTTCCCCAGACGAGGTCAACAAAGCTGTTGATGATTTGTTGTGGATTATCTCCTTTTATTAACTCTACTTGTAAAATATTTTGAAGTTAATATTTGACAGAAAACTAGAAGAGAAAGAAGAAAGCTACCATTTTTTATTTCCGATTAAGATGTGCAGTATGAGGGCGAGGCATGAAACAGGACTACCGTGCACCAACAATCACTTAGAAAGTTAACGTAAACAACTTGCTTGAAACTCAAAGTGCTACACTCTATTATTTGATCTAATAAAAATTTGAAAAACAAAGAATCTTTTCAACGAGCAAATTCAATTCAGTTCCTTCCAAATCGAGAGACAGCACAACATGCTAAAAGATATGCTGCAGAGAATAACCGAACAAAAACTTTGCTACAAAAAGTCAGAAAAACTACAGCAATATTTGTTGTTTTGTGCTTCCAATTTGAAAATAAATGCTTCATAAGTTTTTGAGCGTTCCTACATTTCATATTTTTCTGTATTTCATGCTTTTTATGTAAATAAATATTCTGCTTTATCATGCGGTCACTATTTTGGCAATCCTTATTATGACGTGAGCGCTGTTCTGAATTCCCTGATGTGACCTGAACTAGGGAGACACTAAAAAAAGCTTGGGCTCTGGCTCCAGCTTTGGAGCTTTCCAGCATTTAGCCACTGGCTCCGGCTCGAGCTGCAGAGCTGTAAATTTTAAAAAAGGAAGCTTGGCTGCTGCTCCAGCTCCCATATTTTGTAGCATTTGCCACAGCAGAACTCAACGGTTATTTTGAATTGTTAAGTTTAAAATTCTTCAAAAGATACATAGGCTTACAAGTTTAACGTGAGCTGAATAAAAAGCAAGATAAATTACTTTCTATTTGACTTTTTGTTATGCTCTTTTTTATGACCCAGTAAAGCCAGTAAAAATTTGAGCAGCACCAGCTCCAGCTTTGTTAAATTTGCGTAGATCAGCTTTGGCCTCTCGAAACTTTGGAACTCTTGGGCGCTGCTTTTACGACCCCAGTTATGGCATCTACTGTTATTATTTTGCTATTTTGCTATTACATCAAATGTACTGGGAGCAAAATAAACAAAAAATAAACTACACTGCAAAAACAGCAATATTGGCGAAAAATTAATTAAGCAAATGATCCATTACATACAGTATATTTACAATACTTGTTATAAAAATTTTATTTTAATAGTATATAAAAAGTCAAAAATAGTCAAACTTGTTTAAAGATCAACTGATATGAAATTTACAAGATTCGATTTAAATCGAAATTTTAAATATTTTTATCGATATATACTCATCTTTGACTTTTTTTTCGTTTATATTTTTGTTAAGTCCTAGTTATTTACAGTTAAACATCAAGTTTCTTCATTTCCTGTATTTTTCCCACGGCTTCGATGACGTCATTTGTGAACATCTGCTGGAAGCTTGTTTGAAGAAAGCTCGTTACTTTTAAATGCAAAGACTACGATGTTCAAACATTTGGCATATCAGTGATGGAAACAGTAAAATCATAGTCAGTTTTTCTTAAGTTTGCACTCAGGCTAGTAACTGGTAGACCAGAAACTTGTGAAAGTTGTTTTATATAGCCTAGGCGATTTAGGTTTTATCTCAAAGCTACTTGGTTAGCTGGTTACTTACCACAGTTATTCAACAGTTAAATGTTTGCACTATCAGACAGTATGTTACTGTGTAGCTCTTCATAAGGTTATATATTGCTTTCAAGTTCTGTAAACATATTTTCATTTTAGGCCTGCACTTAACTTATAGCTGTTATGAGAAATAGAAAAACTAGTGTTTCACTTATGAGTATTTCGGTTTTGTAATATATGATAATTTTTCCATCTTTTGTGGTTTTAGACCATTCAGTGAGGCGTTGTTATAATCTGTTTGTAATGGCAATTTGCTCTGTTGGGACTTGTAATTCCAGGTCTGGAAGAGACAAAAAGATAGCTTTTTTTCTTTTCCAAAAAACTGAACTTGAGACGTATTTGGATATCAAAATGCCAAAAAATGTATTTCAGTCCGTCAACACACGGCGAAAAGCCCTTGTTGAATCAGATTTTGATTTGAGCCGCTCATTTGCTACATCACTTGGATATCAAAAAACCTTAGGATTGCAATTAAAGTCTGAAGCAATACCAACTGTTATTCCAGAGCCCCCAAAACTGTGAAGCCCAATAGAAAATCACCAAGAAAATCTAAAGCTTTAGAGAAACGCCGACAAATAAAGGTTTGCACAATGTATTGTATTCATTGTGACTGTATTTGTTAGGTGTTTGAGTAGCACATTGTAGAAGTTAGTTATTGGTTACCAGTAACTCTAGATATTTTATTTAATCTTTTAAAATCTATTAGCATAGTTCTCTTAGGTCAGTTTTTATATCAGAAAACCTGCCGTTTATGTGATCATTGCCATGCTTTTGCCAAGGCACTTGTTATTGAAGAACAGCTGTTGTTTTTGTAAAGTTTTCTGGCATCAAAGGCATTGGAAATTGCCTGATAGCAAAAGCCTTCTGTTTAGCTGGTACACTATTTAACGGTATTGACGGTAGAAAGCTATGCTCTATTAAGATCAGTGTTCAAGTATATACTACAGTAGATGTAAAATAGTGCTATCTGGATATGAGTTACGAGACTTCAATTATGTGTTAATTTAGTTTTTTTCCGGACTTTTTCTTGCTGTCCATCACTTTAATGCATTCCTAAACAAACAAAAATCCATTTCACTTTCAGTAAGTAAACCCATTTACCGTCATTGTGCAAAAGTTTGTGGTTGATTTCCTGCTTCCTATCGAAGAAGGTGTGGCTGACAAGTAGATACTAAGTGAGGCTTCAAACTCTTAGTTTAAACAGCGACAACTTCAACCTACAACGCAGCTATTTTTTCACCACAATAAGATTATTATTTCCGACTACCTGGAAGAAGTGTTGTTCCATATCGCACTATTTTTCAAGTAATGCAGTTTAGTAAACAAAATTCTTCTTTTCTTCCATGGGGCAGAGGGCTGCCAGTAGTAACAGGCCAACTTGATGATGAAAGCCAGCATTTAGTTGAGATAGCTAAACTTGTCATAAATTTTCCTCAGCCCTTTTCACCTACACAATTATTACATTTTTGCTGAATTTTGCATAATAGCTGATGCCGTTCGGCCATTCCCAGAAAGAGGGTACTTGAAAACCGCCACCATTGAAATCATACTTGCCATTTGTACTTTATCTTTGAAATGCTTGTGCTCATGTAGCCTATTGTCAATCACTTCTGTTTTTACAAACCTTATCAGTGCATTTTTCTACAGTATAACAGCAGACTTTCTCATAGATTACGTTGAAGAATTAATGCGCAAAGTTACCGTAAGAAGAGAGGCGAATCCGGCGTATCGATTGGATACTGGTTCAAAGTTTTCTTGTAGACCTCCTTCACCAGCTGAAAATTACAAAGGAGTCGGCAAAACTGAAGTCTCCACCGTCACAAATCCCGCTTCAGTCTCAATAGCGTTGATAGCAGTGCACTGGTACAAGAGACAACTGGAGGCTTTGTTTTGCTGTTCTGCTCAGTGATTGTCTTTATTTGTTTTTAACCTCACAGGAGTTGTGTAAAATATGTTAGCCAAATTAAAACTTGCTTTATAGCTTATTTGCGAGTGTTCAATTTCGTTTATTTATTTCATTAACATGCGTATCAAAAACCACAGTAGTGTTCAGAGGTAAACTTTTCCCGTATTTTTATCACCACACATGCAGATTAGGATCTTTTTATTTCTCTGGCCAATTCTTTTCCATATCCACTGTGTAAATTTCCGATAGGCAATGTATCGATAAGTTTTTAAATAGTAGCATTTATAGGCAATCCAGCTGGCCACAACAATTAACTTATATAAAGCCTTCTAATGAATCTCTTCATCTTCTCTAGGTGGCCCACGGATTTCTTTGTACTCGTAAAATGATGTTTCAACAACATCTATATCCAAGCGTTTGGCTTGAAAGCCTGAAGATAGTGCTATGCACCTAACACGTTTTACGTTTCTTTTTTGTCAATCTTTGTCACAGACAGGCAGCACATATATTCTTCTTCGGTTGGCATACTCCTATAGTTTCCACAACCACACCTTTTCAGAAACACACAATGATTTTCAAGTATAGTAAAAATAAAGGTTGTATGCATCTCAAACACAAGTCAACGTTTTCTTGTAACAAAAGCAGTGTCTCACTTGGCCAGTGCCACCATGAAAATAAAGTATGAAATAGCTTGGCGGATATGCCAACGCTACTCGCAACTTACCAAATGTTAACGTCGTGTACTCGCAGTTCATTTATTGCGGTATCTTCATTTGTATCGCTGCTAAGCGAGCAATCAGCTGTGCTGTCTAAGCAGCTGAAAGCTGGCAGCTTGAACTGGTATCGCAATACAAGTGTAGGTATATTCAATTCTTCAGCTTTGCTTATGCTGCTGTCATTTGCATATTCCATTTCCATAATGAAAGCACTGGTTGTCCTCAACATTAGCCCACTTGTGACATAGAAATGGTTGCGGTTTTTCTTAACCCGTGTAATGGTTGCGCGCATAGGCGCGCTTGATTATAATGGCTTTTCACCACAGATGTTCATCTATGACGTTATCGCCGATTCACGAAAATCGTGTTTTCAGCCTCATTTACAACTTCCCACTTGCTCGTATTGCATTAAAGTTAAAAATAACGTACCAGAACTACGTTTTTTCTTCAAATTTCTAAAAAAAAAAGTGTCAAAATTTTTGTGTCAGTTAATCTTTAATAGGAAGGCCAAGGATGCAATTTTTTTGCGACCGCATTTTGTGGTTCATGTTTTGAGAAAACCTAGTCTGCAGAAAAAATATTTTATCTTGTGTGTGCAGTTTATCAACCCCATCTTTATTAAAACCTGATAGACTAATACAAGCCAAAAAATTGAGTTGAAGCACCTTTTCGCTAGAAACCAACGAGAATCAGACATTGCAGATTTTTGTGACCACTCGGCTGTGACAGCACTATTGTTCTAGCAGATGTTAGACTTAGTGCACCTGTGACAACCGCCACTCATTCACGAGTGATACGGCTTCGCAGAGGTTGACAGACCATCCACTACAGTGGACCTAGTATTTGGTCCCACAAGTGTGACGGTCTAAGCTATGCTTTATTAAAAGCCTCTAGCTTCTTATTGGTCACCAACCGCACTGAAGAGACCTGATAGGTCGAAACAGTGTCATTGTCTATTAGAACATAATTTTATTATGTATACCTGCGACTAACCAAAGCTACCTGTTAAAAATATATGTCAAAAGCATACCTTTGATAAACTTTGAAGCTATTAATTGGGTCTCTCCACCAATAAGTTTGCAACCATTTTGGATCAAATGTAAATACGCGATTTCCTCCACCAATAAAAATCGAATACAATGATTTCAAATCTGCAACAACGTAGAAATTGTTACTTTTACTTTTCATTGCGCACTGATTATAGGAAGAGAAGACAAAGGGGCTTTTTGAAGGGCCCCCATGCGGAAGCACAGATACAGCTTTAAGGCCTTTGAGACAAGGGAAGAACCTGGCCTTAAGCAAAGATACATGTGCAGAAAAGAAAAGAGTGCAATCAAAGGTGAACCTAAGTAAAATAGGAATGGGAGTGAACAGGAGAGTGGAATTAAATAAAAAGAGTTGGATTGAAGGTTAGCTTGATAGTGATCAACCAAAAAAGTAGGAAATCTCACATTTTCTCGCATTGTAAAGAAGACTCTAGCTCTCAGACCAGTGCTCCAATTGAATCAGGACTTCTTGTGTGACCTCCGCAGCAGCAGGAGCCGAGGAGGGGAGGATCAGATGGCGAATGGAGCACAAATGAAGAAGCTGACGAACTTATGTAGAGACGTAGAGAGATTAGCGATGAAAAGAAAGAAAGGCAGAGAGCTTGCGTATTCTTGTAGAACACCTCGATAAACTCGGAAGGAATTACTTGCTTGATTTTGAAAAATCAAGCAAGCACATCTGTCAGAAAGAAAAGATTAAGCACACCGAACGAAACAAGGAAGAAAGCCAGCTGAAATCAGTTTGTGGAAAAAGATTAGGAAGCCAGACAGAGTCAAAAACCATAGAGAAGTCAATAGTAGCAAAAATTGTCCGAGAGCCTCGTTTGGGTTTGCTACTCCCATCCGAAATGGACTGAAAAAGATATAGAATTTGATCCAAAGCATACTGATCAGGTGGAAACCAGCCTGACGGGAAGCGATACTGGAGTTACATTCCAAAAAGAAGAGTAGACGGGATGGAACAACGCGCTTAAAAAGCATCGAGACGCAGGATGTGAGAGAGATTGGGCGGAAGGAAGCAAGTTGAGAGATTGGCTAAAGCTGCAAGAAATTGAGTGGCGGTGAGCGTAGAGCAGAAAAAGGAATGAGACTCTTCAGGACACAGGGTCAGTCGAAACTCAGTTAAGTAGCCTCTGGCTGAGAGACAAAAAAGTGAGATCTCTGGTAGATGGCATAAACCAATTCCGTTTCCATGGGAGAGGAGCAGTAGGAAAAGTTGGAAGAAAATGAGGAAGAATAAGCAGAACTTGCAAAGGAGACAAAAATAGAATAAACTGATTTAGAATAGAGATAGAGAAATGAGCATGTCTTCTGTCATGCCTTAGCCTTTAGCCTAGGCAGTAACGGAATAGGCATAGTGAAAGGCTAAAATATAGGTCTGTCGCTCTTCATCATTTCAGTGAGCGGAAGCAAAAGCCTTACTTCTTTCCCTTTCAGCTTCCTTCATTTTGAAAGACAATCACGCTTTAGGTTGGTATTGATCGCGGCCAAAAGGAATGGAAAATTATTTGCGTTTAGTGCCAAAGACGCAAAGAGCGCAGCAGCGAAGGATAGAGAAAAAAGAAGTATTCTTCAACTGAAGAACAGTGAGAATAAATGTAACAGGAAAGAGCAAGTTAGGACAGGAGCGGCTGCTGTAGGAACGGTAAAAAGAGTAGCAGTGCAAGGGTCATTGAGAGGAGGGAGGTCGGAGGAAATTACTTAATTAAATGCTTCTTTCCTATTAGGGTCTAAAGTATCTATTGAGTCCCAAAGAGGGTGATAACAGTTTAAGTCCCCCAGAATGAAGAGACTTCTGCATAAAGGGAGTACAGAGGGAAAAAGTAGTTGATTTTACTATCCGCCAAACAAGATCAATTAGGAGGAACGTAGATGTTTAAGAAAGAGAGAAGGAAATTTTTAGCAAAATGTTAGTGACCCCGCCTAATTATGATAGGGGTCAAGCAAAGAGAGAGAGAAGGGATTGAGGATTCAGAAAAGGATAGGCCCTGTTTGACAAAAATAACTACACCGCCACTAGCGTCAGAGTCTCCCGGTGAAATAGAGCATACCGGGAGTGTGTGAGATGTGATAGCAGAGCAAAGTACTTAGGGATTCGGAAAGATAAAGAAGAATTGCGGTTGGATTTCTGAATGCTGATAAGATCTACCTTACAAGTGCAATAGCCCCACCTTACAGGTGCGATGGCCATGCCACTATCTTCAAATTTGAACAAAATTCTTTTCATGTGCATGAAATAACGTATATCGTTTTACCATCGTCTTCTTTTTTGTCCACTGCTGTCAAATTATATTTTCTTTGTAGGCTGATTGGGGCAAAAATAAAACAATTGATTGATTGATTGGTTGATTGACGGGAAAAAGCGAAACAAAGCAAATAAGTTTAACACGTCTAGCACAAAATCTCCTGGGTTTCATTGAAAAATTTTAAGCAAGTCAGAAAAGGCAGTGAACGCAGAGGGCGTGGAAGAAAAGCTGGAGGTGAAAAAGGGTTGGGAGGAAACTGGAGGAAGGGTTAAGACAAAGCAGAGGGAGTGTAGGAGTTTGTAAGCGAGAATGAGAGCAAGAGCTGCGTTGGCATAGAGTGGTTTGCTGGGGACAGGGGAAGATATGTGCTAGAGGGCCTCGAAGAAGAGGACACAGTGTGGGCTGGGGGTCTCCAGGAGAAACCGAGATTTTGCTGGAAGGATAGCTCCAAGAGTGAAAGCTGGAAATAAAGCCTCCGTGGAAGAAAGGATAGTGCACCATAAATGTACAGTTTGGAGCAGGTGCAGCATTGCAATGACATGCTTCTATAGGTCATGCAGCCGACAGACACAGAACAGGAAAAGATTGGGCCAGATTTGGATGAAAGTTGCCGCTTATCAGAGTAGGAGAATGAGAAGGGGAGCAAGAAAGAAACAGAAGAGTACAAGAAGACAAGACAGACGACCGATTTTACTAAGTGTGTGCTGACTTTGGTCGTTCAAAAGTACACAACTGCAAAAAATGTTTAATTTGGTGAGAGGTCTGGATATCTGGGACCCTCGGAGAGGTCTTTCACTAGTTACTCTTTTAGTGACTGTTACTGTAATTTAGTTACTGTAGTAGCGAAATCGGGAACTAATTGCTGTTTAGAGCCTGTTAAAAGTTACTAGTTATCGTTACTTTAATTTTGTTTGTTCAGCGTTTTTTTAGCATAAATCAGGCATTTAAACAACATACGCCCAACTGCCCGCTTTATGGCAGTCCCGGGCTATGTAGATTCTGGCGACATGGTTTGCTTTCACTAGCGCAGCGGTTTGCACTTTTAACACTTTAACGTTGGTCAGTGCGCTGTTGTGGTTCGTGATACCACATCGCTTTACCCCGACACCGCAACTATTCATTTTCTAGTCACACATCACGTCCACTTTCAATGCAGAAGCAACGTTAATTTCTAAATCTATGCACACAGCGTCCCTCCGAGGGCACTGCGTAGGTTGGGACTAGTCCTTGCTGATGAGGCCAAAAGGCCGAAACCTGGGTCCAGGGATGGTCCTTCCTATTTTGCTATGCCAACATTGTTCGGATCGTAATCTTTCGTAAAAACTAATTTTTGTCCGGAGGTGTGTTGTCTCGTGTCTTGTTTCTGTGAGATTTGAACCGGGGTCTTTCGAGCTGCTATCCCGCCCACGTCGAGGCTCGTTGACATGTAATCACGTGCTGCCACGTATGCCTTAAATCACCACATTTAGTGTATAATCTTTGGAAGGTTTTTCTATGTCTTTATCTTTTGCGTGATCAGTTTTATGTGAGGATATCAATTTTAGTTTATACTTGCACCGTAAGCAGTTACGTCAAAAGGAACCTGGTTCAAAAGTGAATGGTACGTAAATCTTGTGCTTTATGTTGGATTGTTTGGGTTTGTTTCGTACACAGTTCTATGTAGGATAATGGCAGCTAGGAGCCACCAAAATGTCTTCACTTGGCATGAGACCTATTGATGACAATGCGTCTCTATTCCCCGCAATTTAGTGATGGTCCTGCCTATTTTGCCATACCAACGTTGTTCGGATTGTGACTCTTTGTAAAAACTAAAAAATATGTTGGTAAAAGTTTCTAATCACTTTTATATAATTATGATATTCATTATAACTTGTCATTAAGTCAAACTCCTTATTTGTAAGTAATATGTTGCCTTTTGATGTTGTGGTGTCCGCTTCAGACAAAGATTTATTGAAACTTGTTTACCTGGAACATCTCCTACGTCAAGACGCCCTTTGACTAGATCAGTGATTCTCAAAGTGGGTACCGCGGAACCCTTGGGCTTCATGAAGCGAGATCAGGGGTTCCGTAAAGCTAAATTGAAAAGCAATCTTCAACACATTTGCTGCCAGCGCTTTGTTGCCAGTGCGCTGTCATTCAAAATTTCCAAAATTCCCTGCTACAAAAGGTTAGAAATCTCTACTTGATCCTAAACTGTTTCCATTTACATAGAAATGGTAAACAAAATCCCCCGACCGGTTATCTACCGGTCACTAAGGTACAGGGCGGGTGACTTAACCGTATTCGGCGACAATGTGCCAGCAAGTTTGCTCCGAAATCAACGTAGGCTCCAGACTAGCATTCAATTGGACGAGTATACCGATATCGCTTTAGAAAGCCACTTGATCGCCTTCGCCTAATACGAGAAAGATGAAGAATGAGTTATTGTTTAGCAATACGCTGTCAGCCACGACAACTGTTGCTGTCGTCAAAGCTCTTGTGGACTTTTATTTTTGAAGCCAACCAGCTCAGCTGGCAGAATTTTAAGCACATCTGTACTGACGGTGCCCCAGCGATGATTGACGTCAGATCAGGGTTTATCACACTGGTGAAGAACGTATGGCCTCATGTGACCTCACTGTTCACTACATCGATACACTTTAGCATCAAAGACTCTACCTCTACATTTGATGAAAGTTGTGGACGTTGTGGTCAAAGTGATCAACTTTATTCGTTCGAGAGCAAAAATCACCCACTCTTTCTACTTTTGGCCAAAGAAATGGGAGCGCAGCGTGTGGGACTTTGTTTTATACTAAAATCCGTTGGCTGTCGAGAGGCAAATGCTTCGGTTGGTTGTATGAACTTAAAAATGAAGTTGAAATTTTTCTTCGAGAAAACAAAACCAATCTCCATGTCCAATATCACAATGAAGAGTTTGTTGTGATGATTGCGTACCTGGCCGATGTATTCGGCCACCTCAACGACATGATCTTGTTTTTGCAAGGCTGTGATGTGACAGTCAGCGACGTTAAAGACAAGTTGTCTGGACTAACTGCTCGAATGGGAGTCGGACAAGCACGAATCAAGGTAGGGTTCACCACCTCGTTTCCTTTGTTGGAAAGGCGCCTGAAAATGAATGGGATTGATTTGCAAGACAACATCAAAACTTGCATCATAAAGCATCTTGAAATTGTCTCTGCTGAGTTTTGATCATATTTCAACGACGACACGTTGCGTGTTTCATGGTACAGAGACCAGTTTAACACTGAAATTAACCCCAATACGGAAGAAGCAGAGGATTTGGCAGAGTTCAAAGTTTCGAATGCGATAAAGTTGGCATTTTAATAACAAAACTGACGAGTCCAGCTTTTGCTTGTTTTTTTTTTATGATTTATATCCACTACTCAGCTAGAAGGCTTTCATAAATCTCGTTCAATTTGCAACTACCTACGTTTGCGAAGCTGGGTTTTCTGATCTGGCGTCCATAAAAACAAAATCCAGAAATCGCCTTAATGTATGCAGTCACATTCACATTGCTCAGTCCAAGACGGAGCCAAATATCAAAGATCTCCTTAGACGAGTACAACATCACACTTCGCACTGACTACGTTAATTTGAAGTAAATTGACTGCGATTTGTTTAATTCTTTGACTGTAAAGAATTTATTGTTTTATTTTCGTTTGTTGACTTTTTTATTATTAAACGTGGCGAATACAATAACTGATGAAAATCAGTTAAAAGCGAAACTAGGTATTTTTATTGAAGTTCAAGAGACACTACCACTGCTATTTTCGAAATAATGCAATCTACATTTTATTTGCAGGCAAATTATTCTCTTAAGATTGCTGTTTTAAATATAGTAGGAGTCTAAACCGTTTGTTCTTTAGGAGTAGCGAAGTGTCAGACGTTTTGATGGAAAACGTTTGCATTTTGCTGATCATACCAACAATAACCCACTGGAACTCTATCTATGATGTAGTCAGTAAACTCGTTTCTATTTTAAGCAACCGAGAAAAGACACAACGGTCTGAATCTTATGTGTAAAAGTAATCTTCCCAAATTCACTTCAAGTAAGATCCTCATGATTTCACTAAACTACATCCAAATACGCCAAAGACTGGAGCACTGTGATAGTGTACAATTGAATATTCGGTGTAAAGAAATTATTACTTGTGATATCAGTAATAGAATTACTAGTGAAATTGTTGCAGCTGGATTTAACTCTGCATAGCTTGCTTTGTCAGACCACCAAAAGTTACCTTGATTGGGAGTAATTTCTCTTTGTGTTGTTTCGGCCAATCAATTTCTGACCCTAATTGCTATCTTAGCTTTAAAGTTTGATTTTCTTGGAACTTTTCTCTTTTTCTACGACTTTGCTATCTTTATATAAATTAGTGCAAAACTTTGCGGCATTCAGAGTGTCTCGTCATTCGTTGATAAACAATTGCTAAGTTTGCTAGCATTTGTTTGTGTGTGTGAATATTTTAGGTTAGCTTGTGTTAAATTACAGAAACCGTCGTTTTTTTTATATGAATTTAAACTGTTCGAATACAATCTGTTGGGAAATTCGAGGCGTGATCGACAGATAGACGAGCGCTACAGAAATCTTGAGTGATGTGTGAAGTGAAATTATCAGTTTGTGCTTGGGTTTCAGCCTGCAATGTTTTAATATTAGTTTATGCTGTTATTGTGTACGTGATATTATCTTTTCCAAAGAATATCTACAGGTTGTGTGAGCAGTTTGCCAGAGCTTGGACATACTTCAGTCTGTGTAAAAAGCATTCTTGGAATCCTTGCTTCCAACAATTGCTATCGCTATCAAGAAGATGAAAGATTTGAAAGTTGGCAGTAGCACTGCCGTGTGCTTGTCTTTGATTGACGTTTTGATGGAAACCTTTAAAAGGCTATTTGGAAAATATTTTGAAAGGCAAAACATTGCTACTGGCTTCAAGTTTTCACCCCCAATTTTGGTTGTCATGGCTGCCATGGTATTTTGATAATCATTTGGAAGTTGAAAGTTGGATGTAATGCGAGGAGCCGATGAGGCTACAAGCAGTGATACGATACATACAATGATCTTGACTGCGTTAACAGCATTGGTGACGAGTTTTTCGGTTGTCTGTTCAACCAGTCAGGTCTTAAAAGAGTTGGTGCTGCAAAACGAATTGAAGAGTTTCTCGCTGCGATACCGCCGAAAATATTTAATGCAAGCTCCCCTTTAAAAATGCTGCTTTAAAAAAATTATTCATCCTATATAAACTAAAACGTTCGAGTCTGAGTGACCGGCATTTCGAGGTGCTTGTTTTTTGAAAGGAAATTAATTGTACGTAATTGAGAGCATTAAATACATTGTATTGAAATGCTACGTTATGAAATTTTTGCACAAAAATGGAAATGTATGAAGAGCGAAGATTGTTCTAGCCAAAGTACGACAAAATCTGCAACATGCACTTTACAACTTCGTTTATGAAAAGTAACTTTATCCAGTTACTTTATGGCGACTGCAACTTAATTACTTTTTATGCCAAGTAATTGTAACTCTAATTCAGTTCCTTTTACAAAGTAACTAGTCCATCACTGATTAATTGGTTCAGTAAAGCTATTCTATCGCCCGTCCTCTTTAACACTTCACTCGAATGATTTCCGTTTCTCAGCATTACCAATGCTACTAAGTTGCAACACCTTCACCCATCGACCAGTCGCGCTATCATTGGTTGCCTCTCGTCTTCCCCTACCCTGTTCTCCTTTCAAAGGCAACCCTTCCTTCCCTGCAAGTCACTTTAATTCGTTATGCTCGGTCATTTTATGAGCAGGCCTTTGTCCTCCAACTTCCTTTCCCATTTAAGATTTGGCCCGAAATAGAGTGAAACCTCGACTTTCCAGGTTCTTTGGAGAATATTCGCATTCTCTCACCTGATCATGCTTTTCTCAGGAAAACTAACTCTACTTGCGCTTCCTCTCCCCCTTGGAACCCATTTTTCTTTACTACGGAGCTTACTCTTTTTATTCGATGCTCTTGCTATGATCCCACTCTTTCTCACCAAGGCATGGCACCTACACGCCTTGACTCTCTCCCTTCTCAAGATCTTTTGATTTGTGCGGATGGCTCTGTTCCTTTTCTTTTTGACAAATCAGGCTCCGGCGCCCTTGCCAATTGTTCTTCTTGTGGCGCTGTGGCCATTCTTTCTAATTCGGCTGGCCTAGTGTGCTCAAGCTTTTCTGCTAAAGCCTGCACCATTCTGCAAGATCTTTTCTGGTCTCGGCATCAGCAACAATATTGCCACTTCTCTGCTCTTTTCCTTCTCTCAGACCCTCGCTCTGTTATTGCTACGCTTTCCTCTCTTTCGTCCTTCTTGTTATCTCACACTCTCTAGCATATAAGACAGAAACTGTCCTCTCCCTCCTCGTCTACTTCCAGGCTACAACGGGTGTCCGGTCATACATTTCTTCCGTGGAATGACACGGCCAATGAGTTGGAGAAGCGGGGTGCGCTACTTCTGCCATTTAAAGTCTCATGTTGTCTTTCTCCACTTAAGCTCCCGCATCCATTCTTCTCTTTTATCCGAATGGAGGCGTATTGTCTCATCAAAATTTTTCGACACCTCTGTTCCCCAAGTATTCACTGCGGAACTAGCTGTTTCTCGTCACCCTCGTTTTGTTTTGTCTCGTCTTCGCTGCAACAAACACAGTCTTCTTCTAAACTCTTATCTCTCTAGAATTGGCAAAGTTGAGAGTCCTTCTTGCATTGCCTGTGGTCATCTAACTTGGCACTGCACTGTACTGCTACGAACTCTATGGGTCGCTCGCTCTTCTGCTTTCCTTTTTATTACCCCTGGTCCAGACCTTGAAGAATTGCCGGCTTCTGGGGTTTCGTGGTCTCCCGCCACGCTCTACCCCTCAAAAGGGTGTGGGTAAAAACAACAGCAAAAGCAAGTCATTACGAAACGTGCGTAGCTACTACAAGAAGACAGAAGGCACGAAGATAATTACTTAAAAGTTTAAACACACTGTTTTGATGAAGGGCGTAGCACGTACCAAAATTGGTTCACGCCAAATAATAAACAAGTTTGATTGAAATTTTAAAACTTCCCAAGATGAGCCTGAAAGAACTTTTTGGCCTGAGTAGAACAATAAATTTAAAGTCGTGTGATTCCCTCTCCATTTTTTTAGTTTTAAGCACACTACATGAGACTGCAAAAAATCCAGCCTCTCAAAAACGTATGTACTTTGTCACAACTTACAAAGAAAAGGAATTTAAAAGAAATCCATGCAAAAAATAAGAAATGAAAGCAATATACTGTAATCTGGTCCTTGGGACTAAAATCAAGCAAATTAAAGGGCCGCTTTTATTACGATGAAGATCCAATGATCATGAGTTCAAGCTTCTCATTGACCGCATTAGGAAACGCAGTATATATTATAACTAGCCGGCGTCGCCCGGCAGGGCTACTAGTCCGTTATGTCGACTTAGAAACATCGATTCAGCCGGTATCAACCAAATTGTTTTCAAGACCACAAGCAATAAGTTGGTAATATTGGGGACATCGACCCTAATCCTTATCGTTGTAGCCTGTGATTGCTTTCAGTTAAGAGAGGTCTTAGAAACTTTATCATTTCACAGATTCCGTCCTGTTCCTTCAAATAAAAGAATGAGAACAAACACAAAGTTGGGAATGGGCGCCGTAAGGGTTTTTGTTTCTCGATAGCACAAATTAGTTATTTGGTGGTATCATACTTTACGACTTAACTTTGAAACTACTCGTGAAAATAATAAACGGTAAAGAAACAAAAATCATTTGCATAAATTAGTCCCTAGTCTTGATTTTTCTGTTGCTTCTCGTGCGTCACTCTTACGAGGGAATTCCTATAATGTTAAATATTGCTTACTACTTTTTCGTTATTGTCTGCCTATTTGTACGACCTAAAGCCTCTGGCTGGGTGCAAGTTACTTGATCCTGGCATAAACGCAACCATGCAAAGAGCAAACTAACCCGAAATGAAGCACCAACATTAAAAAAGTACTACAAATAGTTGTAGGGCCCCCATCAGTGTTGTCGAGGTTAAGATTATTAACTCAGACGGCTGTGTCAGTTTCACGCAACAGCAAAGGAAATCGCTTCAACATTTACAAAATATCTAGCTGGAGAATAATATTTTTGACAAAAGATAAAACAAGAATATCTTTATCCCCAGGCTTAATTTTTGCTACACCGACGTGAGGGACATTAGGAGGTTGGTCACGTCATGGTGACGTCACAATTGAAGATAGATTGTTTAAAAAAAGTGTAAGGAGTAGGGACTGAAACTCGGTCAAAACTGATGGTGGCGGCCAAATGGTGGTAGTTTTCACCATTACAGAAATGAACTATTAAATGGTAAGCCTATTTTGCGATTTGGTGCCGTTCCTTTTGTATTATTATTTGTGGTATTAAGTTCTTTGGCCGCGCTATTTGTCTTGTTTCCTGCATACCAACAAAAGCGTCTACGCCTTTGCCAAAGTCATTAACCATATTTTAGTAGGAGTCCACCAAGCAAACTCGTTTTCAAAAGAATATTCTCTCTGACTTAAGTTTTGCAAATTGATAAGTTTATGGTTTTATTGTGATTTTTTTCTTAAACTTGGAATTTTATTACATTGCTTTACAATTTAGCTATAGTTAATTCAACAGACAGCATATCAGCCAAAGAAAAAATCTTCGTTTTATAGTACATGTCGGCGTCGCCCGCAGGGCCCCCGTCATTAGGCCTAATGTCGGGAATCAGAATGTCAGTTCAGCCGACCAAGCCGGCTTTACTCATCGAGCACTGGTGTGAACAGCAACGAAAAGTTTATGTTTTTCTGCACAAAAGATTTTCACGACTTGGTTCGTTCCTTTTCCTAATAGAATTATCATTTTAAGGTTCTGGCTATGTCTAAGGTCTAAGTCCTCTGTTCATTACTTATGTGAACCCGAAGGGGTTTTGAGTTTCTCTCAGTTGGGAAGTAGGAAACACATTTTTCATATTCTCAATGTCTTTTATGTCGTGTGATTTCAAACAAGAACGTAATTTTCTATTGATTTCCCCTTAACTTTCTCAAGTCCTCACTGACCACGCATTATGTTTGCATGTTCTTATCTCTCTTCTTGGCATGTCCAGAATAGTTAAAAGTCCTTGTTTTTCCCCAGATTTTTTAATTTGATCCCGGTAGTTCTATAAAGGTAGCACAGTAAGGCAAAGTAGAGAAAAGGTTTCCCTCGGCATGGCGCGATTTTACTCCGGCAGGTCATGCCATCACCTGTGCCGAGTTAAAACGAATAGAACTAAGGCAGGCAGCTGCGCCGGCTTCACCGAACAAACATTTGTGAAAGCAGCAACGAAAAGTTGCAGAAAAATGTAGGCCATAGTTCCTGTACAGGTAGTGGTGATCATGTCGGTCTATTGATCAAGACTGGTAGTACTCAAAATCAAAGAATGATGTCACAAACTATTATTCGTACTTTTTAAAGCTGTAGGAGGGGGGAGTGAAGCACAGTCGATAATAATGGCAGCACCCAAATGGTGGTCATTTTGGCAACTTAAGAAATAAGGGTATGTATTGTTTGGCCTATTTTAGGATTTGGTAAGCCCGCTTTAGTATTTGTATTTGTGACATTATATTCTTTGGTTGCGCTGTAGACTTTAATTTGGCCATAGCCTGAAAAGAGGCTATTTCTTTTCCCAAAATCATAGTACCTATTGCCATGGGCGCCTATTAAGCTCTTTTCACTTAATCCAGTACTATGTGACAGTAATCAACAATTCGCGTCATAATGTGGCAGCTTAGTTCTCCGAAGTCATAAATCTCAAGCGAGCTGAATTAGTGAAAGCAGAACAAAATGTAACAAAACAAAGGTGGTTCATTTACTTGTGCGTTAAAACTATAGTTAAAAATGGCAAGCAGCTTGGGCAAAAATATCTTTCTGAAAAGCAGCTCTACATCTTGGGTTGTGTGAAACACAAAAAATGGTGGTAGAATTTTGAGATTTTGATATGTAAAACTGAGTCTAAAATACACTTGTTCAGCTGTAAATTTTTTCACTTTGCTGATGATGGTCATTGTTTACTGTACAATAATTCCCTTTATGTTGTACGCATAACCATGTGGTAATTGTGTTAATACAGCGGTTGCCAAAGCAAACGCTGCAAGAGTTTGTCAGAGGGGCCGCGTAAATCGAATAGAAATAATTCCTTTTAGTTGATCACCAAAATATAAAGGATCTCCAGTTTTTTAATGGCAAATTCAGCATTAGAAAACGGCTCGAGCCACAAATTTCAACAAAACAAACGGTATTAAAAAATCTCCAAAAAGGATCTCCATCTTCAAATGGCAAATTTAAGGTCAAAAAATGGTCTGAATTTCAAGTTATTTTTGATTTGTTTTTGTTCTGCTTTCGCCAATTTTGAAGCAAAAGAGCTCATGGCCCGTAATCCACTTTGGCTAATCTTTTGCTTGTTTCGATTACAATGGCATTTACAGTTGGCGATTGACTTCATCAGTGTCTAAAATCAATTTTATATTTCTCAAGTAATTGCTTTTTTCCAGTACAATTGCGCAAATGGACTAGGGCTTCTCAACCTCATGACAAATATGCACCTCATTTAAACCCTTCATAAGCATATTGTTTTACCTCTCAACTGCCCTTCTCCTCATAACCCCCAAAAAAGGTCTGCAATCAACAGAGGTGCATGTGTCCATGGAAAGATGCAATGTCTTTTTGTCACAAGTTCGACAATAAATGCTTTTCATGAACACTGTCTCATCCATCCCCATGGTCAATGTCTCTGCTATAAACAATAATATTTACCTTGAATATATGTTTCATTCACAAAGTTTTTCAGTTGCTGCTCGGTTTGTGAATCGGTGAAAACAGCAAGTTGTCCGTTGTATGAAGAACAAACATCTCTTGCAGAATTGCTGTCAACCGGATCGTTAGACAAATAATAATAGTTTCCGTTAATTTCCTTGATTTCAGTTGGACATTCTAACAAAAAATACATAATTAAGAACCAATAGTGGTGCCATTGAAGATTACAATAGAATCGAAAAAATTCCTGAATCAACAAAGGAGTTCGAATTCTTTCTACAAACAAATTTTTAAATAGAGGAAAGATAAAACTTAACATTTTTTTAATTATTAGAGACAAAACTTGATTTCTTACGAGTGTTTTGTATTTAAATACTTTGATTAGCTTATATTGACAACTATTTTGATACTTTATCATCAGGGCCACAATTAAGGAGAAGCGACCGAGGCAAGCGCTATTTTTCCTGACAAAAAATTTAGCCTTCTCTCTTTAACATTTTATTGATACTTGTAGATTCAATTGACAGAGCAGCAAGTAAAATTTTTTGACATTCCAGAAGGTAAATTTATAGTTTCAATTCTAGCACGGGTACGTTTCTTCTTCTTTGTCTTTCGGCTTATTTCCGATGAGGGGTCGCCACAGCAGATATTTGCATTTTTATAACATGGCATTTGTTTTACGGTCAGATGCCCTTCCTGCCACCAACCCTTTCTTCGGAGGGAAAAATGGGTCACCTATCTTCTACATAAAAGTGGGGGCGTCCCGTTAAGTGCCTTGCCTAGGGACACAACAAGCGAACTTCCCGGCTTGTTTTCCACAACCACCCCTAAATGCCGCGCGCCAAGCATGGTAGCTGTGGATACCCTTTTTAAAGTCTTTTGGTATGACTCGACTAGAGGAATGAACCCCAGGTCTAACGAGTGCGGAGCGGACGCTCTAACCACTACACCACCGCGTCGGTACGTTTGCAAGCTTTTAAGAGCAAAAATAATTGAGCTGCTGAATTTAACTGCAGGTATCCACGAATTAGATACTACGAACAGCAGCAAAATCAACAGAGGCACGGTTCGTTACGCTGGCGAGCTTTATGAAAAAGTATTACATTTCGGTTCAAAACTATGATCAAAATAAATGGTTTCAGAACAGTTGTACTAATTGCCATTAACAAAAGCTTTCAAAGGATCTGTTTGTTAAAGGCCTATGTTAATTATTAAGGGTGTACCTTTATCCCTACCCGAAAGCGGTGCAACCTTTTATCTTGATTTGTCCCTCTGGCTCAAATCTCTGTTTAGGCCATAGCCTAAATCACAAAAACTACAAAGAAAAATTGATGATTGCAATAAGGTAATGTCACTTACTGAATTCGATAACTTAGTTCTTATCTATTGTAAAAATATCTTAAATTTACAGCTTGTTTGGTCTACAGCAGATAGCAAAACTATGCATGGTATTTTTGGCCCTCCTTAAATGTTTTTGTTCTACCCAAATAAGAATTGTCTAATTATGGTGTTATTGGTCACGTAATCTATCAAGCAAATATCTGTGTCATCAAAACGCTTTTCTCAACTCATATTGCAGCGTATTCTGCTAAAGCTAAATATTTTAAACTATTATTTGACGACAATTATTCTATTATGTTTCGCCGAGACAGAAATTCTATATGTATTTCATTACATAACGTAATTCAGAAGATCATAATATTTTCACAAAAGAAAATGAAATATTAGATTCGTATTTAAAACTCTAGACTCGTAGGACGACAATCTTAATTGGCGCTAAGTGTAGCGTGTGCAGGGGCGGATCAAGAGATCGCGGGGCCCGGGGCAGATAAGAGTGCGGGGTCCCTAAATTATGGAACACGAAAACAACTAACTTAGATTTGAGTCGCGTTCGAAAAAGTTTGGTAGCCACTGATTTAGTAGATCTTAATGATAAAAAACATAATAAGTTCTTTACCTTCGGGGATAAAAGGTGACCCTGAGGTAATCCTTGGTATTTAAAATGGGTGAAGTATAAATGGGTTAATTCGACTGTACAGTATTTATTTTAAACTAAAAATTGATTTTTTTGCGTTATTTGTGTTTTTGTTTGATAGAAATTTAAATTAAAAAACAAATTTTTGTTTTAAATATTGCTTATTTAAATATTGTTTTAAATATTGTGTTTAAATATTGTTTAAATAAAACAAATTTTTGTTTTGAATATTGCTTATTGTTTTAAATATTACTTATTTATTAGTCTAAGCTATGCTTTATTAAAAGCCTCTAGCTTCTTGTCGGTCACCAACTGCACTGAAGAGGTCTGATAGGTCGAAACAGGTTGAGTCTAATTTGTTATTTTGACTTATCAAAAAAAGTAAATTTTATTTATTTTGTTTAAATTTACTTTGAAATTTATTTTAAAAGGTTAAATATAAAATAAAATTTTCGCACTGTTTCATTGACGGGGCAAATATAAACAACACAGAAAATATAATAAACAACACAGAGAGTGCAACACAAAAAAGTTAAGGCAACTGGTGTTTTCGGCATTTCGCTGCTGCAAATTTATCAATAATATTCTCAAAGCTCATAGATTTTGTGAAAATCTTTTCGATGGCCATAATACAGAAATCACAGACTTGATCCTGCGTCAGGGATGAGCACAGGTAGTTTTTCACTTTTTTCAACGCCAAAAAAGAACGTTCACCTTTCGTATTTACAACAGGCAAGGTCAGATATATTCGAAGAATAATAGCCACATTTGGAAAAGTTTCAATTAAGCAGTTCTTTTTCAAATATGACAGCTGTGCTTGCGCAGTATTTGTCTTCGAACCAACATTAGGAGATGAACGTAAATGAAAAGCGAAGTGTACAACTTTTGAAGGAAAGTCGCTATCCAAATTGTTTGCATATACTTCTAACAACTCACTTGCAGCGTTTTCTATATCACTGATAGCCCAAGTGTTCAGATTCAGCAAAAAATTAAAATTCTGTTGCAATATGCAGTACACAGATTTTCGTGTTCTTACTTCTGCAATTAAGACATCAATGATAAGAAGGTAAATTCCAACACGAAAGGATTCTCGAGCATCTTCCAAAGCTCTAGTGCATCCAATGTCCTCTCCTTCATAATCAAAAGTCTTCTTCGTTTTTCGGTTTTGTTTGTTTGGAGACACATAGGTTTTCTGTATACCGGTTGTGAGTTTCAAACCATCCTTTTCAATTGCATCAAATTCATCCCGTAAATGCTGACAAAAATTCTCGATTCCATTGTAAAGTGCTACGCAACTTCCTAAAGACATGTCAGCACGCTGTAGACTTTTGCTTGAACTGTGAAATCTTTGAATAATTTTGTGGCATAAAACACATAATATGGCTGTTTCTAAGGAATCTATACTCTTTTTCAAATACGATGAATCTGATTTGGTTTGATTTGTTTCATTGTCGTCCAACGTAAAATCTTGTAACAGTTGTCTCAACTCAACAAAATTTTCCTTAAGGACTGTAGTGGCGTCTAAGATTTCTTGTAACTACTCTAACATTTGACAGTTGTTCGAAGCCATTAATTTGAATGCTATCATACCCAGGGATGTATTGGAGGGGAATCAGGGGGATCGCCGTCCATTTACTTTTTTTAGAAAACGCTTGACTGAAGGCACCTTTTATTAATCTTCAAAATTTTTTTTTTTATTGTTTCTAAAATATGTTTTCAAATATACTTTTTTTTAAATAAATTAGTTTTAATTAGTATACCCTTTGTTACGAACAGTTCAATTATATCTTGTCTATGTTTCCCACCTTGAGCTGCAGCGAAGTTTGCCGTTGCGCATGTCTCTCAGACCATAAAGTTTGAAATCAGTTCCAATCGTCCACCTACTTTATTATTTGGCAATACACCACTGATTATACCAGTCTTTGCTGTGATGTTACAGTTACTTTGTAATTGAAAGTCTTTTTAATTTTTTTGTACAAATAATAATTGTGCCAGTATGTAAATATTTTGATTCTTCAATTCAAGTTTGCTGGTAATGTAGGTTTTAAGGCTATAAATTTATTTCAATTCAATTCAATTCAATTCAATAGTTAATAGCGCTAAAAAGCGCGGGGCCCGGGGCAATTGCCCAGTTTGCCCATTGCTTAATCCGGCCCTGAGCGTCTGGGGTGTTTTTGAAAATAAAATAAAATTCAAAAGCAAGATTTGAATTACACGATGCCGGCATATAAGGATTTGAGTTGCATTACTGTGTTGCGAAACAATTTCCGCGATTATTGGATCAGTCTGGCTGCTTTTTAATCTACAAGACAAGAGTTTTATATTTTAATCAAATTTCTCTTGTTGCATTCAATATACACTTTTATTAACCTTTTATGCATCTATGCTCTTCATTTTTTAATCAAATTTGTCAAAGATTATTATAGTATATAAGTTTTTGTGGATCATCTGAAGAATCGTCACTCTATAGCTTTCCCACTTGAAGATTTGTGACCCTAAACTTTTCGTCTTTTGATACTGAATTTTCCAAATTTGAAATAAAAATCGGATCACTTCAAGAATTACCACCGCAAGCCCCATCAGGGTGAAGATTATTCAGGTGAGGAAATCTGGATTGACAATTTTTGAGCTGATTTGTTTTTGTCAATAGCAGTATAAATCGTTAGTTGACCCGCATATGGCCCAATACGCAGTAGTGGAATGACCCTGTTGGGTTATATGTGGGCCAATAAGCGGGGATCGTGTTAATCAAAAACATCGTTTTTGCTTTACCTTGGTCAAATTAAGAATAAAATAAAATCGTATCTACTGATTTAATTCAACACATTCATAACAAAAAAAGCACCACTTAAAAACGAAGCGAGAATCTGTAGGTGTTTACGAGGGGCTGTTTGTTTTTGCTCATGTCAAGTTATGTATCTGAAAGACCGGCATTGACCGATGATGCTACGAACCGGGTTCGGCTTATCAAGACGCCACATAAGTGTAATCACAACTGTTAAGGAAATGCTGTTTTCTATAAACTGCTTGAGTGTAAAATACTGCTTCTGATAAATTGACTTTTGTGTGGCTTTGCCAGGTGTGGGTGATCCAAAACTTGTTTTTCAAAGAAGCAACAACAATCATTGTAAGTTCGTATAGTTGTTACAACATCAACACTCCCACCCACTCAACCATATCAGCCTACGTGACAACGAGGTTGGTGTGACGAAGCAAAGTCGCATTTTACAATTTCTTCGAGAATGTTTTGAAACAACAAAAGAAAACTTTGTAAAAGATATGGACCTTCAGTTATCCAAGAAAGGCAATTTTCAGCCAGATTTTTACATATTATAAGAAGAATTTAAACTTTCTGTTTTTCTAAAAATAAACTCACCAACGTAAAAGCCTAACTAGGCCTATATCTAAAAGGGTGTTTGTTGTGCATTGCGAAAACTTTTTCTATTGGGCGAGATATAAGTAAGGTGCCGAAATGTGAAGATCAAAAAGAGTTCAACTCTTTCGACTTTTTATCCGAAACAACCAGCAAGGCATTGGCACTTTTTTTTCGTTACTTAATCTCCTTATCACTGAAAAAAAACTTTTTCGGATGAATCTTAGTTACTTTTAAAATAGTTTTGGTTCACGATTTTTCAGGTTGCATTCGATTACACAAAATAATCTGATGGCAGGAGTGGAATGCAATATTGCTCACGGAACTTCTCTATTTTGCGCACCCCAACGCTTCTTATTGCTGCTACAGATTTTTTTCTGTGTTATCTTTGTTCCTGGAATATGCTTTGCTATGTCGAACAGAAATATGAAGAGCAAGCTTTAATATCGAATATCAATTCGGACCTTTTTTCATGACAATAGTTTGGCAATGCTGAAATTCTGTTTGCTTAGTTTATTTCAATACCTGCTGCTTTGCCTTTCACAATAACATGACCAACTACTTCAAATATTATTTTACAAAAGCGACTGGATATGAATTATGTAATTAACTTTTTTGCTTGATTGAATCACATACAAGCAGAGACGTAGCAGCCGTCCCCCAAACCCCCCAATGGGGGGGGGGGCCCAGGCCAACTTTGGGGGCCCAAGTTAGTCTGAAATTGCTTTTTGGCTACGTGACTATTTTCAGTTCAGCAGACTTGTTTACAACCGATTTAAACTGTAGGAAGAAATTGGCTTGTGACATCATAAGTGAATGCAACGTCATTTTATCTCGCAGAATCTAGAATATTTCGATTGATTTTCTGGTAGAATCTTGAATATTCGATTGACGTAACAATGCTGTTGTTACGCAACAATCATAGAATGGTCTGGAATTCTGTTTGGCTATAAATACCGGGACAATATATATACACTGCAGAGTGCAGATAAAGTATTTTATTGACATTGTATAGAATGAAACGTTCAAAAAGTGGTGCTCAAAAGAGAAAAGAAGCAACCACTGCTTGAGATGCTGTAGCGAAATTGCCCAAGATGACAGATTTTTTCAAGATTACCGAGCAGAGTAGACCTGGCACTAGTATCGAGAGGGATGAAGAAAACTATAGTGTACAAGAAAAAGAAGACTATGACGATCAGCATCAAAGTGATTGTGAATTTCCAGAAAATCTAAGTTGTGATTTACCTGCCAATACGCAACCTTCAATATCAAAAATAACTGAATCTCAATTTACCCCTATCCCTGATGACCCATGTAAATGGCCTGAAAGTATTTCTGATGCTCAACGATGTGATATAGTAAAGCGTGGACCACATCAACTAATAACGAATTTTCCATATAATAACACAGCTCCAAGGCGACGTTTTTCCTCCAACCATTATAAACGTGTGTTACCTAATGGTGAAAGTGTTTCACGGTCGTGGCTAGTTTATTCTGGGGAATCAGATCAAGTTTTTTGCTTTTGTTGTAAGCTATTTGGAAAAACACTAAGCCCCTTTTGTAGTGGTATAAATACATGGGAGGGTTTTTCGAAAAAACTGAAAGACCATGAAAACGGCATTTCCCACCAAGAATGCTGCAGTCAATGGATGTTGCTAGCTGAAGGGATAAGAAATTCATCCACTATCGACAAACGCGAGATGAATATTTTTTTCAATGAATAACGTTTTTGGAGAAATGTTTTAGAGAGACTTATCGACATTGCCTTGTTTCTATCGGAAAGGAATCTTGCTTTTAGAGGATCTGAAGAAGTCTTAGGATCTCCTCACAATGGAAATTTTCTGGGTATATTTGAGTTTTTGGCAAGAAGAGATCCGATCCTAAAAGAGCTTCAAGACAGAATCAAGAATAAAAACACTAAAGATCACTATTTGAGTCCTACCATACAAAATGAACTAATTGAATTGCTAGCGACAGAAGTTGAAAAAGAAAATTTACAGCAATTGAAATTGGCAAAATATTTTTCTATAATTTTCGACTGCACTCCAGATATGTCACATCATGAACAAATGTCTGTCATTCTCCTTTATGTACTATGTAATGAAGAAGCTGCTGTTGTTAAAGAAACATTTTTTGGCTACTTGAGAATAAGTGACAGTACTGGGAAAGGCTTGTTGGGCGCTTTCTTAGAAAAAGCGACCGAACTGCAACTCGAATTGTCTGATTGTCGAGGTCAGTCATATGATAATGGTGCTAACATAAAAGGAAAACATTCTGGGGTCCAAGCAAGAATGCTAGACATCAATCCCAAAGCTGTTTACGTGCCCTGTGCAAACCATACCCTTAACTTAGTTGTTGTTGACAGTGCTAATTCATCGACGGAAGCACAGACATTTTTTGGAGTACTTACAAGGTTGTATGTGCTGTTTTCTTCCTCTGCTCAGCGTTGGGAAATTTTGAAGAAACATGTGGAGCTGTCCATGAAGTCACAATCTGATACTCGTTGGGAAAGCAGAATTAAATGCATCAAACCTCTTCGATACAATTTAAAAGAGGTGTTGCTGGCACTGAAAGACTTGGAAGCCATTTCCATAGAAAGAAAAGATGGAAGAGCTGCCTCAGAAACAAAATCGTTGATAGCTCATTTATCAAAGTGGAGTTTTCTTTTTGTCGGTGTTTATTTGGTATGATATCCTATTCCAAGTCAATAAAGCAAGCAAGATTCTTCAATCGTATGGAGTCTCCCTTCATACAATGGAAACGGAAATCCAGGCAACTGAAAAGTTTTTGCAAAACTATGGCACAACGGGTTATGACAGTGCCGCAACATCTGCTGTTGAAATAGCACAGGAATTGGATATTGATCCTTCTTTTCCTCCGTCAAGAAGTGGAAAGAAAAAAAGATTGTTTGATTACCAAGGTGAAGAGGAACAACGAGCTACTCCTGAACTGAAATTTAAAAGCAACTTTTTCTATCCATTAGTAGACCAGGCTATTATGTCAATAAAGGAGCGCTTTAATTTGTTACGTGAGGTTTCTTCCGCCTTTTCGTTTTTGTACACACGAGACAAACTTTTGCTTGTGCAACAAGAAAATGCTCTTCTTACTTGCTGTAAAGAGTTCCAAAAAAAGTTCAGTGACATTGATTCTGATGAAATGAGCGCTGAGCTACAGCGGTTTGTTTTAATTTTACAAAAAAAACGCAATCTCAATACGGCTCAAGACTTTCTGAACTATCTTCTAAAGACTCATTTATTTGAATTGTATCCGAATGTGTACATCGCACTTCGAATCTTACTAACTTGCCCCGTGACTGTTGCCAGCGCTGAAAGAAGCTTCAGCAAATTGAAACTGATCAAAACTTTTAATAGAACGTCTATGACAGACAGTAGACTATCTTCATTAGCCATGTTGTCAATCGAAAATGACTGCGCCCGATCTCTTGATTATGACAATGTCATAACAGCATTTGCGAACAAAAAGGTTCGCTCCAGACTATTTAAATGATACTGTGTTTTTATAACTTTTTCATGTTTTTCAGTGTCATTGCTTTCGTTTCGCAGTGTCTGCATAAATGTCCTACTGAACTCTGGCATCGGTGCCGAATTTTTTATGACTTGCACCTTCGGTATCGGCATGCTTTATTCTGACATTAGCCTGTTTACTTATGTACAAATTGTGGTGTATTTTCTTAATGCAGCTTTTCAATTTTACACCTCTAAAGTGATATGACCTGTGCGCAGGGGCTCTTGCGCTTACTTTGGGGGGGGGCCCGAAGTTGGAGTGCTACGGGACTGCATACAAGCAACTTATTTCTCTCTCTCTTTCCCTCTTTTCTTTCGATTTCACCAACATTTGGTAAAGCATCACGAGGTTGAGTTAACAGCTGTACCAACACTAAAAAAACAAAATAAACTTGAAAACGCAATTTAATACCAAACACGAAAGATCTCACCTGTTCTTCCAAATCTCGGAGTAAGAAACAAAAATGCTAAGGCAGTCAGAAGCATTTTGCTTTCAAGAATTACAACTCTCTCAATTTCAACAAAATAAGAAGATTGTTTTCAATACCTTATTCTTTGTTAGCATAGAATTGTTTTTGTGAAAAAGAATACCGTGACTTTATCTGTACTCTTCGTTAATTAAATGCTAAGAGACTTGCTACTGTTTATTAACACGGCAGTTCATCTTTGACCTGCCTAAAGGGTTTTGTTTCTATTGAAGCTGCTAAAAGGAAAAGCTTGAAGTAGGAAGCACTTCCTGCTAACTGTTTACGTCAAAATGAGCATTGCGTTGGTTTTTGGTTACTTAGTTGATTGGTTGGTTACTCAATGCAATAAGCTGCCCACAAATCACAATGTCAAAAAACATTCAAACACTAAGGCCTACAACTCAAGATTCCCAAAACAGTTCATGTATTACTACAAAGCAATTTCATAACTAATTAATTATTCAAATACCAAGCATTGTTCCCAATGTAAACGATTCAGTTTTGTCCGCAAAGACTGGTTACAGCTTAACATTGTACACAAAACAATCAATCCAAAAACCGTATTTATAGGAGGTTAAAGAAATTGATCCAAAAATCTGGCAAAAACTTACTTTTGGAAGAAATAAAGCAGATATAGTCAAAAAAGCAACCAAATTTCATGCAAAATCAGGTGTAGACTTTTTTGGAGACCCCGATTAACTTTACACCTAATAGATCAATCGAGTTTGGGTAAATTCTTCTTACAAAAATCCTGGTTGCTTTAAATTAATTACAACCTGAGGTGGTCGATAAAGAATTAGTTCTAGTTTATGTAAACTACTCAAGTAGCGTTAGATTTTGTAGTGACGAGTTACTTCCCAAGTAGTTCCATTTTTTCTATTTTTATTCGAGTAAACTAAATTAAAAGTGACGATACTTGAATTGGTTATTAATAAATGTTGCTATCTTATGCTATAAAAATTAGAAGATTAGAGCCGGAGGTGGTGCACCTGTAGTGGTTTCGAACATGGTTTTTATGTTCCAGTGTTTTTTGAAGTTAATTAATCACTTTATGCAACGGCGCACGTTTATTGGTGAACCAGATTTGATTCAGGTTTACATACAAGAGAGACCAAACCTATTTTGACTTAGTCATGTCTACATACAAGAGAGACCAAACCTATTTTTAAAATGAAGCTTAAAATTTAAAGCTTTGTCTCCATAACAGAGAATCAAAATTTAGCCAAAGTTTTCTACAATTTCATGTATATTGTAGAACCATCAATTAGCCTGGCGACGACAAGTCACCCAGTGTCAATCATCCCTCGGTGCTGTTTTGAAAAAAATGGTAAAAGAGAAATTGAAATCAAGGAGCAATGCGCACTAAATGAAGTTCCAAATAAACCAAGTTGTCAAAAACTTAGCATCAAAAACACAGACCAACAAAAAATTTTTGGTCTATAAGGTGAAAGCGGTTTAAAGGTAAATTGGAGGCGCTGAGTTCAAAAATGACGTTATTTTTTGCAGATTGGCTCTAGTTTTTGAGATATTTAAAATTTTTTATTTATTTTTCCCCGTAACTAGGGCTACTTTTAAATGAACACTTATATAGGGCTGGTCAATGAATAAAACGTGTTTTGTATTTTGTATTGTATTGGGCGGTCCCATTAAGTGCCTTGCCCAGTGACACAACGAGCGAACTTGTCGGCTTGTTCTCCACAACCCCCCTTAAATGCCGAGCGCCAAGCAGGGAAGCTGTGGATACCACTTTTTAAAGTTTTTTGGTATGACTCGACAAGGGGAATGAATCTAAAGTCTACAGACTGCGAAGCGGACGTTCTAACCACTACACCATCGCGTCAGTGTAACTGATCTATATTGGTCTGAGATGAATGATTACCGAGCCATAACAGGCAAAGCTCTTAATTCATGGAATGAATAAAGCATGCTATATAGTAAACACGCAATGCTCAACATCACAAAAAGCTACAAAGAATTGTATCGGTCTATCATTTGCAAAACACAGCCCCTGTAACAAACAGTTGGATGGGGATGTTTATAGAATCAAAGAAATGTTAACAAGCAGGTCACATTGGATTTTAACTGTCCATCTGAATAAACGTTCGCCTATGTGATTTCCGGCTATGGCTTTGTTCAACACAATCACGAATCAATATCCAGCAATAATCTGTCATCATGTGAGAGTCCCAATGACCTTGGTATCTTTCTTCCATCGTCCTTAATGTCTTAATGGAATCTCTCCCCTTGTTTCTTGTTAACATCACCAAGATTCTCTGGGAAATAGTCTAGATGGCTAAATAGATAGTGAAGTTTATGCTCATCCTTGCATCAAGAGCTAGAAAGTTTTGGAGCTAGACATCCACAAGGTTGCGGTAGTTGCTAGCTTTGTGTTATCTAGAAACTCTCGTATCACTAAGATATATAAGCATCAGGCAGCTTTCTCAGCTGCTGTCATACGAGCAGTGAAGGTTTGATCTTGCACCAATTTGCGAATTTGGGGTCCATCAAAAGTACCTGCTTCAAATTTTTCCATGCTGAGACCAGGAAAGGTTCTGGCGATATAATTGAAACATTTTGATCAACAGCCTTCACAAATTATTTTATCAGATCCAACTTTATGTGAAGCGGAGACAAGATAATGCGATCCCAATTAACCAGTGGCTGATTTATGACACTTTTATCGCCTACTGCAAAATCTTCTCGTGCCGGCCAATCCTTCTTTACCCAGTGCTGATCAGTAGCGCGATTGTCTCAGTAGCAGAGAAAACAATGATGTTTGGTGTACCTCCCTTGCTGTCCAACAAAAAATTGATCATTTTAAAGTCTACGCAAATGCCCTAGTTGTGCTGACTGTAGTGCAGTTTCTGCAAAACCATCTTCACATTCAGATAGTGTTCTTTAACAATCACGAAATGTCTGATTGGAACACATGCAAACTTGTTGCCATTGTGAAGTAACACACATTTCAAACTCTGTTTAGAGCTGTCTATAAACAATCTCCATTCATCTGGGTTGTACTCTGGAAGACCCATTTCTGAAAGGAGGCCTTGAATGTTGTTGCAATAAACAAAGTCATTTTCCATAAAGAAAAAACGAATCAACAAATCATCCCTACCACGGAAGAATGTAATTTTGGATCCCGAATCCAGTATACCATGTTCACCAAAACGAGATGCCAAAATCTCAGGCGATTACTTGGATAAAAGGAGATCACGAACTAGGTCATTCAGTTGGCCTTGACTAAAGGGTTTTGGTTTTGCAGTGAGCGAAGATGCTGCAGCAGCCATGCTGGAAGAGCTACTGATACTACTGTCGCTGCTATCAATATCATCCATTGCTTCCTGTAGCATTTCATCTACAGTAAGGTCAAGTAAGGAAGTGAAAATTGGAACTCAAACTTCAGCGCAATGTGGTGTGGGTGGTCGAGCAGACTCAATATCAGAAAAATACCATTCTTTTGATAGGAGTAACTCGTATATTTTATGGTTATTAGCTGATAGTAATGCTCTAAACCGCATCAAATTTTTATGAATTATCAACATTATGACTTGTTTTTATACGAATCGATATACATATAGGTGGTATGGAGTAAATGGACACCAAACTTTGAATGGGAAACCAGTAATATTACATTAAAGAAGCTTCGCATGCTTGAGAATGCACCGAGCTCAAGCAAAATTATAAAAAATAAAAGCAAAAATGTCGCTAAAACTAGAGCCGATTCGGCAAAACCAAATGCATTTTCAGTCTCAGCGTTCCCGATTTGACCTCAAAACGATTCAACATTCTTTGCCTTTTGACCAAAAAATTTTTTTGTTGGCCAATGAAAGGTAAGCGATTGTAAGTAATTTGAAAGCAAATATAACATAAAAAATCACCTGCCTATACTTTTGATAATCCTAAAATCTAAAAAACTATCCCATATAATGTATAGCAGTGCCAAAGAAAATTAATACTTTGTTCAAAAGATAATTTCAATCCAGTATTCAACAATTTTGTTGGATATCTTAGTTACTAAATTAGGCTAAGAACTAACCACAAAACTTTTGAGTTGATCATACATTTCATCATCAATACAAAATCATATTATTAGCCTAAAAAATTGCTGTGATAAAGTTATGTAATTAATATAATTCTGTACTCTACAATCGAAATTAAAGCGGGTGCCCAATGACCACCATTTTGCAGAATTATTCATGTAACTTTCAAAAACGATTTACCTGAAAATACAATCATGAAACAACATACACAAAAAAAATAAAATCAAGATATAACATCAGGTCACCTATGAAGCTAAACACAATAAGTTTGTATATGCCGGCAGTTAAACTATTTTCAGCCTTTGAACAATAGTAATAGATTGTTTGTTCAAATCCTCATCGCGCAATCACTTCTGAAAGAGTACATTTTTGTTAAAAGTACTACAGCAATAACTCCGCAGCGTGAATGAGTGAGTTGAAGCAAAGTTGATAATGAGTATAAACGAGGGTTTTTTCTCCGGGTCCGGTGTTCTTGTGAAGGGAATTTTTGTGAATTTTTCTACCAAGCTGCGCTGATTGTGGTTAGAAATGCAATGTTTTTTCGCAACATCAACAACTCTTCAGCGCACAACCACAATTTACTAGTGATACTTCGAACAAAAGGTTTTCTCATCACCTGAAACCAAAACTATACAGGTGCCTCAAGATCAACCAAGTTAGAAAAATTTTGAAAAAGAGCTTTTATTAAGTACATATTAGTTAAAAGTATTTATTTTACGGTCCCTGGAAATGTCGGTTGTTCATTTGTTCGTGCACCAGCTTGTGTTTTTGACCTTCTCTGATGTTATTAGTACTACTGGCTCAAGACATTTTTGGCGCACTAAACGCAATGCAAGCAAGCTTGGAAAATTGCTGTAAAAGTCAATTTCCAAATATACAGCAACTCTGTACCAAAGAGGGTTAACCAAGCATCCCCTGGTAATTACACCAATCAGTAAAGAATACAATAAATTGTATATGTTCACCACAACGACTTAAAGAAATATTCAAGAATCATCCATTCTACATGAAATAATTTTGCTTACTAAGCCACGCGTAATCTCTTGGTTAATTCACTTTATTCAGTTGATGTTTCTGACCAACCCAAAAGCACGATATTTTCAGAAATCATTTTCATAGTTCTTATCCTTCAATCTCTTGATTCATCTCAGTAATATCAATTGGTGACTAGTGACATAAAAAACAAAACCTCATCTTGCAACCTTCAAAAAGGCTCTCATCAGATGTTCTATAATACTTATGGTAAGAGTTCTGTTTTAAAGCCGTTTTTTGTCTCTGATCCCATGTCAACAACATGAGTAAGGTGACTGATGGCATAAAAGCAAAAGTCCATTGCAGCCTCCAAAAATGTAATTTCACCTTGTGTTCTGTCCATCTAGCAACAATTCTTACGGTATTTTTTACTCAAAACTTGTGTATTTCTTATTGCATTTATTACTGATCAAAAAAATTGTAGAATGTCTTCCACACTATTGAGTGCAATTTTGTCTTTGTGAGTGGGTGTGTGTTTTAATTTCTCCAATAATACTGGGCGTGCAAACATCAGACTTGACACGATTGATCATCGCTAGGGCCATTTTTTTTTTACCTAAAAAATATATTTTTGACTTTATTTTAGCAAAATTTTGACTTTATTTTGACCTAACCGCTTTCGCCTATTATTTATGTCTTGTTGCACTTTTTTGATTAAAAATGTTTTAGAATTCGCAATTTACACAAGTTTTTAAAGTAGAATGTAGCCTACTTTAAACATTTTCTCAACCACTCAGTCTTGACGCTAATGCAACAAAGCGACGCATGACGTCAAAACCTAGGATAACGAGCCATTGTGTGTACCGGTATCAATTGGTGTGTAATATAAAAAATGCGTTGTTATCGCAACTGTACTGTACATTAACAGTCTGTCTATGATGTTTTTAACGAAAGTCACACAATATAATTACCAGGACTTTTTATTGTAATACAGCATCATATATTGTTTACGTTTTTAACATCAAAATTTCTGTCTTTTCTCGGTAATTTACTGAGCATAGAAAACGACCTCTGCTGACTAAGAGGCCTGCACTTGTCCAATTGTTGACAATGGTACGAACAGCTGGAAGGTTCTCACTGTAATATAAGGCAGTTCTAAGCCAAGTTGCTCATCTTGTAATTACAGGGTCAGGAGGAGATGGCAGGCCAGCATTATGACAATCTTTCTTGCGATCTTTGTTTTTCAATGTTGCTGCCATGATCGTTGCTATTATTTCATCAATATTTTTAAAATGAGCACGCACACGCATAGCGCAGTTATGTAGTAAGTGCGCAACGCAGGTGACATGCATCAAAGAAGCAGTCCCGTAGCACTCCAACTTCGGGCCCCCCCCCCCAAAGTAAGCGCAAGAGCCCCTGCGCACAGGTCATATCACTTTAGAGGTGTAAAATTGAAAAGCTGCATTAAGAAAATACACCACAATTTGTACATAAGTAAACAGGCTAATGTCAGAATAAAGCATGCCGATACCAAAGGTGCAAGTCATAAAAAATTCGGCACCGATGCCAGAGTTCAGTAGGACATTTATGCAGACACTGCGAAACGAAAGCAATGACACTGAAAAACATGAAAAAGTTATAAAAACACAGTATCATTTAAATAGTCTGGAGCGAACCTTTTTGTTCGCAAATGCTGTTATGACATTGTCATAATCAAGAGATCGGGCGCAGTCATTTTCGATTGACAACATGGCTAATGAAGATAGTCTACTGTCTGTCATAGACGTTCTATTAAAAGTTTTGATCAGTTTCAATTTGCTGAAGCTTCTTTCAGCGCTGGCAACAGTCACGGGGCAAGTTAGTAAGATTCGAAGTGCGATGTACACATTCGGATACAATTCAAATAAATGAGTCTTTAGAAGATAGTTCAGAAAGTCTTGAGCCGTATTGAGATTGCGTTTTTTTTGTAAAATTAAAACAAACCGCTGTAGCTCAGCGCTCATTTCATCAAAATCAATGTCACTGAACTTTTTTTGGAACTCTTTACAGCAAGTAAGAAGAGCATTTTCTTGTTGCACAAGCAAAAGTTTGTCTCGTGTGTACAAAAACGAAAAGGCGGAAGAAACCTCACGTAACAAATTAAAGCGCTCCTTTATTGACATAATAGCCTGGTCTACTAATGGATAGAAAAAGTTGCTTTTAAATTTCAGTTCAGGAGTAGCTCGTTGTTCCTCTTCACCTTGGTAATCAAACAATCTTTTTTTCTTTCCACTTCTTGACGGAGGAAAAGAAGGATCAATATCCAATTCCTGTGCTATTTCAACAGCAGATGTTGCGGCACTGTCATAACCCGTTGTGCGATAGTTTTGCAAAAACTTTTCAGTTGCCTGGATTTCCGTTTCCATTGTATGAAGGGAGACTCCATACGATTGAAGAATCTTGCTTGCTTTATTGACTTGGAATAGGATATCATACCAAATAAACACCGACAAAAGAAAACTCCATTTTGATAAATGAGCTATGAACGATTTTGTTTCTGAGGCAGCTCTTCCATCTTTTCTTTCTATGGAAATGGCTTCCAAGTCTTTCAGTGCCAGCAACACCTCTTTTAAATTGTATCGAAGAGGTTTGATGCATTTAATTCTGCTTTCCCAACGAGTATCAGATTGTGACTTCATGGACAGCTCCACATGTTTCTTCAAAATTTCCCAACGCTGAGCAGTGGAAGAAAACAGCACATACAACCTTGTAAGTACTCCAAAAAATGTCAATGCTTCCGTCGATGAATTAGCACTGTCAACAACAACTAAGTTAAGGGTATGGTTTGCACAGGGCACGTAAACAGCTTTGGGATTGATGTCTAGCATTCTTGCTTGGACCCCAGAATGTTTTCCTTTCATGTTAGCACCATTATCATATGACTGACCTCGACAATCAGACAATTCGAGTTGCAGTTCGGTCGCTTTTTCTAAGAAAGCGTCCAACAAGCCTTTCCCAGTACTGTCACTTATTCTCAAGTAGCCAAAAAATCTTTCTTTAACAACAGCAGCTTCTTCATTACATAGTACATAACGGAGAATGACAGACATTTGTTCATGATGTGACATATCTGGAGTGCAGTCCAAAATTATAGAAAAATATTTTGCCAATTTCAATTGCTGTAAATTTTCTTTTTCAACTTCTGTCGCTAGCAATTCAATTAGTTCATTTTGTATGGTAGGACTCAAATAGTGATCTTTAGTGTTTTTATTCTTGATTCTGTCTTGAAGCTCTTTTAGGATCGGATCTCTTCTTGCCAAAAGCTCAAATATACCCAGAAAATTTCCATTGTGAAGAGATCCTAAGACTTCTTCAGATCCTCTAAAAGCAAGATTCCTTTCCGATAGAAACAAGGCAATGTCGATAAGTCTCTCTAAAACATTTCTCCAAAAACGTCTTTCATTGAAAAAAATATTCATCTCGCGTTTGTCGATAGTGGATGAATTTCTTATCCCTTCAGCTAGCAACATCCATTGACTGCAGCATTCTTGGTGGGAAATGCCGTTTTCATGGTCTTTCAGTTTTTTCGAAAAACCCTCCCATGTATTTATACCACTACAAAAGGGGCTTAGTGTTTTTCCAAATAGCTTACAACAAAAGCAAAAAACTTGATCTGATTCCCCACAATAAACTAGCCACGACCGTGAAACACTTTCACCATTAGGTAACACACGTTTATAATGGTTGGAGGAAAAACGTCGCCTTGGAGTTGTGTTATTATATGGAAAATTCGTTATTAGTTGATGTGGTCCACGCTTTACTATATCACATCGTTGAGCATCAGAAATACTTTCAGGCCATTTACATGGGTCATCAGGGATAGGGGTAAATTGAGATTCAGTTATTTTTGATATTGAAGGTTGCGTATTGGCAGGTAAATCACAACTTAGATTTTCTGGAAATTCACAATCACTTTGATGCTGATCGTCATAGTCTTCTTTTTCTTGTACACTATAGTTTTCTTCATCCCTCTCGGTACTAGTGCCAGGTCTACTCTGCTCAGTAATCTTGAAAAAATCTGTCATCTTGGGCAATTTCGCTACAGCATCTCGAGCAGTGGCTGCTTCTTTTCTCTTTTGAGCACCACTTTTTGAACGTTTCATTCTATACAATGTCAATAAAATACTTTATCTGCACTCTGCAGTGTATATATATTGTCCCGGTATTTATAGCCAAACAGAATTCCAGACCATTCTATGATTGTTGCGTAACAACAGCATTGTTACGTCAATCGAATATTCAAGATTCTACCAGAAAATCAATCGAAATATTCTAGATTCTGCGAGATAAAATGACGTTGCATTCACTTATGATGTCACCAGCCAATTTCTTCCTACAGTTTAAATCGGTTGTAAACAAGTCTGCTGAACTGAAAATAGTCACGTAGCCAAAAAGCAATTTCAGACTAACTTGGGCCCCCAAAGTTGTCCTGGCCCCCCCCCCCAATTGGGGGGTTTGGGGGTCGGCTGCTACGTCTCTGCAAAGAAGGGTATAATTCCTTTAATGTCTTTCCAGCCAAAGGCATGTACCGAGCAGCATCAGTCAAGAACAATGAAAAATTCTGGCGTTTTATTTCAAGTTGTCGCAATATGTCATCCACAGTGTGCAGAATAATACTGCTATTAACATTGCTACCGCTGTCAAGTGGATGGCAATCAACGAGGAATGTCTGATTTGGAGCATCTAAGCTGCCCTCAAGCACATTAATATACTTTTGTTTAGCAATCTCTGCATCATCCACAATTAAAAAAAATTTGTTGTCACGAAGTAATTCTTGAATTTGTTCTTCTTTTTGGGATGTTAATTTAGCAACACATGCACGGACTGCAGTCTCCGAAGGCAATACTCTTCCCATTGTAGCAAACAGAGACTTTAAAGAAGAATGGTTCAGTTTATGAAGTGGGATATCTGCAGCTAAGAATGAGGAGACAACCTGTTTCTCGAAATTCACTTGATCGAGTTGTGAAAAGGTTTGCTTACTTTGGGATTTGCTCTTCGTCTCCAATTTTCTTTGGTGTTGCTTACTTTTTCGGTGGCTTTCCACAAAAAACTTTTTGTCTCATTTGACTAACACGTCGCAGAGGTTGCATTGCAAGTCGCGGGCAGAAGTTGCCGAAAACTCATCCGGATATTCCTGGAAAATTTGCCTAGCTTTCGCTGTAGAAGATTTGGCTTGTTTAGGTATTCCTTGTTTTGCAAGCCACGACTTAAAAAGACCACGTGCAAAGAGCACAAAAGTTTTATAGGAATAGATTAATTGTCAAACAATTATGTGTTTATGCATCAACAATGACGATTTGATGCATAATAAGTGCTATTTCCTTCTCAATTACCGCACGCATTTTTACCATTGCAACTATTTCAGAAGTTTAAAATCAAATAAAACTGCGCATAAAATTTTAATAGCAGTTTAAAAATTCAAAAAAATATAAATTTGTTCGTTTTTGTAAGGAAATTTTTGATGAAGACAATTTTGACAAGTTTTGACTTTATGCAAAATTTTGACTTTATTTTGACTTATAAAATCTACCAAAACAGACTCCTGAACACCTGAAACGAACGTTAGTACACGTTTGATCATGTAACAAGGTCCTGAAAAAATTTTGACTTTATTGACTTTAGCGGGCCCTAATCATCACCTAGAAATGAGTATCATAAGAGGGCTTGTCACGTCTTATGACGTCATAATCAAAGATCGTGTTTTAAAATTTGCAGTTCTTGACAGAAGAAAACCGTTTCTTCTCAAACAAAAGTCAGCCCCTCATTTTTCTACTTCCAAAATATTTCATTCCTTAGGGGCCACAAGTACAACTAGCTCTTAATTACACAATTTGTTTTTTGTATTTTTTCAAAACCTACTGATCATAGAAACGCGATTAACAGCATTTTTGGGAGGCATCATTAAGTTGCTTTTGATAGGATAACTCTACAGCGAATAAAGTTCAAATGACGGTGCAAGAGCAGGTTATTTGTTGAAGCACTTTAAGCCTTCCAAGTTTGTTTTTCTTTTTTCCTACAGGCTTAAAACTCGGTTTTTATTGTCACAATGCAGTGTTTCCCAAACTTTTTTGTCTGTTCACACAGTAAAAAAGCTAAACGAATTTCTCGGCACAACAGCCACATGAATCAATTCATGTTGATCGCGAGTAGCATCACAGGTGACAGCGAGACAGGTGATGACCTTTTTTTTTGGAGATCACCATTTTTATAATCGACATAAAAAGATCTCCGACGTTATTGACCATTATTAATGGCAGCATTTACTCAATTTTGCTAATAAATGTTAAGTATTTTAAGTATACATATTAAGTAAAAAAAACCGCGGCACACCTGGAAATTGTCCACGGCACACAGTTTGGGAAACACTGTCATAATGCTTAGTCTGGCATAATCAGCACAGTCTTTTGCTACCAGAGATCATCACGCGATGATTTTTTCAAAAGATGCAACAATTTCACAAAATCAGTTTTTTTAAAACTGATTTGTGACCTCATTTTTTAACCAATTTTCGAAATTGTTTTACCATATTGAAGTTTATTTCAAGGCAATTACAATATTATATGACATGTATCCTTACTAATTGAGTTTATGGTAAAAAGGTTACACTAAGATCTATAGTAAAACTTTCTACTCCTCCCAAAACTCGGTAAGCTGAGAAATAAAAGGTAACTTTAATGTGTAAAGATTGTGGCAAGTTACTAACAATTAGTGTCGTTAGAAAGCTTAGGAAATTTGCTTTCTGGCAATATGCAACTCTAACAAATTAGGGCTAAAGATTGTTTACAATGGCTAATCAAACATTGTAAACCTTGCACCTAATTGGCAAAGCAGCATACGGGCGTAAGGGGCATTAACAATTTATTAAAATGAATATGCCAGGAAACAGTAATGAGTATACCACCCAACCAATTTAGATGAGACCATCCCTGGACGCGTTTCGTCCTTCCGGACTCATCAGCAGGGCCCGCAATTGCAAAACGCAATATGTCGTCGGTTGAAGTCTCAGTGCTTCTGCATGTTCATAGTTGGATTTTTTTTCCTCTTTTTTTTTAAGAATAACGTTAATGAGTGGGTTACTTTTGCTTGCGACGGGACGGGCCCTGCTGATGAGTCCAAAAGGACGAAACGCGTCCAGGGATGGTCTCGTCTAAATTGGTTGGGTGGTATACTCATTACTGTTTCCTGGCATATTCATTTTAATAAATTGTTAATGCCCCTTACGCCCGTACGTTGCTTTGCCAATTAGGTGCAAGGTTTACAATTTCCATATCTTCGCCTCTAATTTTCAAATCAATAATCCAACATTGGTTACCATATTGCTTTTTCCATTTTTAGTTGAATAATTTTTCTACCATATCCAAAAATTGCAATTTTTAGAAAAGTAAACCTTTTGATATATTTCGTCTACTTTCCGCGAAAGCATGGTTCTTCGGTATTGTTTGTAAATTTTCATAAATATTCATGAGGAACTGACGTCTCCAAAAATTTTGAAAAGTATCCTACTTCAAGCAAAAAACTGGTGATCCCCCCTACAAAGAGGCGGGGTAAAAATTTAACCGCGAGTGCTTGATTTAGGGTTAGTTTGCTCATTGTATGGCTCCGTTTATGCCAGAGCCAAGCAACATGCGCGCAACGTCACTAAATAAATACAAGTTGTCCGACGCATTGGTTCAATGCTAACGTAACAATGCCGCCATTTTTACTCTCATATTTGCCTTGTTTAACCGAAAAAGTCATAGATAATGATTCTTGAAAAAATTTAAAATTGTTTTTTAGTAAAATAAAACATGTTTTTGGTACACTTTACAACTTTGGACATCAATGACTTAACTATTTAAAAGTTTGTTAAGTTTTACAAATGAAACTATTTAGTTTTTCATTAAGTTAAAACATTTTGTAGAGTACGGTATCGTAATGTCGGCTATTCAAAGCCAAATTACAGTTTAAATGTATTTGCAAAAGCAGTTGATTTTTTTTCTTTAGTTTTACCTATACATCAAAAGTCACTAATTTCAAAATTTGAGACTATACGCTTTTCGGAGGCGTGATTAATTTTCCGAATGAATTTAACGCGACGGCTGTGCGAAAAGGAGGCAGGGAAGGGGACTAAACGACGGATGGTTACACAAAACTGACAAAGATTTGTTGATGCAGAAAGAAATTGTGCAGCCTAATTAGCAGGAATGCAATGATTTGCCTTGTTTTTGTCGCTTAGTACTTAGTTAGGTTTTCTTTTCAACGAAATCGTGCGCGTGATGACAGATGCTAGCATCCTACCCCTGGATAGCTACTTTCACTACCATGTCGAGGACAAAGGGGGGGTAGCCACGACTTTGCAATTAGGTCGAAAGATAAAAATTTTTTTTAAAGATGAACTTGGGGTAGGACTTCTTTCTAAGGTAGCCTAGGTTAAGATCCAAAGAAGCACTGTGCCGTGCCCTTCCAAACAGGCTAGTAGTTATTTTAAGTTGTGGCAGCACTAAAAGCCATTTAATCATATGAATTCTCCAGCATTAGTGTTACATCACGTCTAGCAGTAGCAAAAGCGGAAGGTCTGCTGCAAGAGTGGTTCCAGAACTCCATCAAATTTCCTCAACAGCCTTTACCAAAGTTATCCATTGGTAATACAATTTCGGTAGAGAGGTGACTTTTAGTATCCAAGTTGCTATTATTGCTACTGGCAATACACCGTTGAACATAATAATACAATATATTTATACAATTCAAACGTTTTCGGCGCTACATTTCGCCCTCATCAGGATCTATACACAAATATTTACAGCATTAAAACTTTCGTTGAACGAAAACACAAAAAACATAAAGTAACTTGAAATAGTTCTGACAAAAAACAGTAAAGCTTCATTCTACGCTCTTCGTAATTGTCTGGTCACTGCTAACAAAGAATTTGATAATAAAAAAAAAAAGAAGAAAAACAATTGCCTGCTAGGAGTTAATCGGATTTAGGGTTTTGTAAATAATTGTTTCAAATGAATAGAAATTGTTTGGTTAAATGATTAAATAAATATCTTTAATTAAAACACGTTTAGTAAAATTGACGCTCCGTTTGCATAGAGTTGTTTGTTTAGCACAGGGTTGCTTCTTTTGATGACCAAGGCTTCATGAATTTTGGCTTCGTAGGATGTTTGGCATTTTCTAATTATTTTAAATTGCCCCATGTTATTCGGCTGAGTTTTGCACGAACTGCATTTTTTTATATGTTCTTTGATGGCACTTTTACTTGACCTTGAAACATTTAAGTGCTCCCCTGCTCTTATACTCAAATGTCTTGCGGACGTACCGATGTACGTGACGTTCACATCACGTGAACAGGTAAACTTATAAACGACATTTGAGTTCAAGGCCAGAGGAGTTTTGCTTTTCAAAGAGAAATATTCCTGCACTTTTTTTGTTTTGTAGACAATTGTGATTTTAATGTCAAACCGTTTCTTTATTAGTGATTGAATTTGTAGACCGAATTCTTTTGAGATTTTTTTCCTCTGACCTTGAACTCAAATGTCGTTTATAAGTTTACCTGTTCACGTGATGTGAACGTCACGTACATCGGTACGTCCGCAAGACATTTGAGTATAAGAGCAGGGGAGCACTTAAATGTTTCAAGGTCAAGTAAAAGTGCCATCAAAGAACATATAAAAAAATGCAGTTCGTGCAAAACTCAGCCGAATAACATGGGGCAATTTAAAATAATTAGAAAATGCCAAACATCCTACGAAGCCAAAATTCATGAAGCCTTGGTCATCAAAAGAAGCAACCCTGTGCTAAACAAACAACTCTATGCAAACGGAGCGTCAATTTTACTAAACGTGTTTTAATTAAAGATATTTATTTAATCATTTAACCAAACAATTTCTATTCATTTGAAACAATTATTTACAAAACCCTAAATCCGATTAACTCCTAGCAGGCAATTGTTTTTCTTCTTTTTTTTTTTATTATCAGATTCTTTGTTAGCAGTGACCAGACAATTACGAAGAGCGTAGAATGAAGCTTTACTGTTTTTTGTCAGAACTATTTCAAGTTACTTTATGTTTTTTGTGTTTTCGTTCAACGAAAGTTTTAATGCTGTAAATATTTGTGTATAGATCCTGATGAGGGCGAAATGTAGCGCCGAAAACGTTTGAATTGTATAAATATATTGTATTATTATGTTCAACGGTGTATTGCCAGTAGCAATAATAGCAAATTGAAAGAAATCTACGAAAGCAGCTATCATGATAGAAGTGACTAGTCGCCGTATGGAGTGCAATCTTTTGACATCTAACTACAGCCAGATGCCTGCCGTTCGAGACTTTGTCGCGGACTCGACGAAGAAATGTTGAGTGACACGTAGGCTAACAGCTTGCAAATTTGCGCCAGGCACTTCCGATCAACGACGAACTGCGGTTTGTGAAGTGCAAATTTGCTCAAAATGTCATACTTTCTCCAACTCGAAATTAATTTAATTGCAAAAACATTACCCTTAATAACATCAAATTTTATCAAAATAACTTACAAATAAAGTTGCCACATATTTTTAAATATTTACAGAAACAATACTTTGGCAATTGCTAAAATTCGACTTTTTCAAATTTATGTTAATGAACTACGAGCTGCTGTTTTGCTAGCAAACTGCTTTAAACTACAATTTTTTGTTGTCAGCTCTTTTGCGTAAATATTGGGATGCAATCGCACATACCGTTCCACAATAGCAGCAACAAGAAAATGGCAGCGAGGAAAATCTCCATCAACGTAATCCAGGTGACTTAAGATGATTTCTGCGGGTGCGGTAAAGCAAATTGCTCTCTTAATGCTGCTCCTGAAGATGACCTCACACTTTTTTAGTACATGTAACACATTTTTACTCGGGTGGCATAAATAGTTAGTTGTGTTGAGGTAGCTTCGCATATCATTTCGGTAACATTTAAACTTAGTCAAGAGAGCAATATCGTCAGAGATTTGATCAAGATTTTTCACAGAACAATAACTCGAGCAACTATCACAATTCACTTTACTTAATTCCTTAAACACAACCCATCCAGCAACGTAATAAAAGCCATTAGACTCGCAGATATCCAATGATGATAACGTGGTAGCACTTAACACATCCAACGCTGTTTGATCAAGAGCATCTTGGTTGATGTTGACGTCACACTTTTCTTTGTTAGCTTTGATGAAACTAACGAGGTGTGGAGTCTCATCAATGTCGTAATTGGAAGTAGTTGGAATGGTGATGTATTGTGCCACACATATTAAACGCAATGCTAAACGAAATTGTACAGGTTTTGGATGTGTTACTCCTTTGGCCCTTATTTGAGAGAAAACATTTTCCAAAGCGTCCTGCGAAAATCTTCCACTCATCAAAAACTTCAGCTCTCCTTTAACAACTAGTCGCTGATACAAAGACAAAATACTTGTTGTTGATAATCTCCATCCGGACTGTACTGGCTTCCACGAGCTACTGATTTTTATCAACTGTGCCATTTGCAAAAACTGCAAACAATACTTAATTGCATAAAAGATACAATGCAGGCAGAACATTTTTGTCAAACTTAAATATAATTTATAGTCAAGTGGGCAAAAAAAATACAAAATCTATAAACTTTTGATTTTTTCGCTAAAAACAGGGCCAACTAATCAAATTTTGCTCTTTAGAAAAATATTATTATCCCAATGATTATGCAAAAATTTAGAACATTGAAGAGGATTGAACAGCACATTGAAGAGGTAGAGGGCATTTCTTCCACATCACTAGACAAATCAATTTCCTGTAGACTGTTTTTTCCAAAAGTGGAATGCTTTCTTTGTCAGTTGGAGAACTGCTAATTTGCCATTTATTGTATAACTCCAATTTCAATCTATGCAATCGAAAAATTTTCTTTGTGCACACGAAACAAGCCAAAGGATTTGTTGCTTTGTCAATAAATAAGCAGGAGTAGCAGCAGTAACAACAAAAGTTGTATTAAATGACTGACTGGGGTAGAAATCTGCAATCGTGGATTCGATTCCGTGATAAATAACGACGTTTAGTTTCGCAGTAAACAACTAGCACTCAATATGTTGTAAAAAAAATTTCTGAAAGTGTTAAAAGTTTATTGCATATACCTTATGCATTAAAGACCGATTTTTCAATTTCAGTGTTGCACAATTTTTGCATTTATTTACTTCATGTAAGCTGATGTCAATATCATTAGTAGTATCTACATTTTGGTCTGAACAGACAACAGTATTAGGACTATCATATTGGGTACAAAATTCCTTTTTTTACAATAGGTGTGATCAACATGAGCTCTAGCTTCATTGCAGTAAATGGCATCTGAAAATATAGTAAAGTTTACATTAAAAAAAATTGTTTTCATTAATTTATTTTTATCTCAGATGTTGATCCATTAAGTATTAATAATAGTAACAATGATGGAAGTTAACGACAATTATGCACTAGTAACCAATACTAAATCACTACATACAACATAAATTTCAACATCATAAAATGATTTCACAATGATAATCATATCTTCAAGGTAATCCATTTTTTTTCATTTATTATTTAAGCCTAGTTAGTTAGTGTTCTTGATAATTCTACCACCTTACCAAAACTGTCACTAACCTGGAAGTTTTCTTTTTAAAATTCTACGTAAACTTTCAATTCTTTTAGGGGTATTTGGGACGTTAAATATAGTGGGAACGGTCATTGGTTTCAACTTTTTCAGTCCATCTTTACGATTTTGTTCAAACTGATTTGACTCAAAATGGAGCTAAAAGCATTAACAATCTAACATTAACAATGGCAAATCAATTGATCAAGTAGCTAAAAATAATTATAAATATTAAGTACAAAAAAATCGCATACTTGCAATATGGAATTGGTACCACTTGAAGACAACAATCTTACAACTTATTGTACAAAAATGATATATGCCTAATCAAAACAATTTTACCTTATATCTAATAATAATTTTTTTCTAAGAATTTATCATATAACATTTATAGTAATTTACAAAGATGTGAGCTCATTCAAGTAATGCAGTTAAATGCCTTTACTGTGTAACAGTACTTGTAACTTTATCAGTATTGGTATTAGCAGATTAGTATGTACCAGTAAATGATATGCTAAAAAAATGTGCAAAAATCACTTTAACTACATACCTTTCACAATATATTTCGTTGGTTTCCAAAGATCTCTTCTGCAATTTATAAGCTATCTTTGACGTCTTGTTTTTTCTTTCGGAAATACATAAAGTTTATTCCCTTTACGTGAATATGAGGTGCAATTTGGAGCACAGCAACCGGCCATATTTTAAGCTAGAGGTTTCTTTTTTTTAATATCTGCCAATCTAAATTAACCAAAGAAATGTAGAAAAAAACCTGAACAAAGAATATTGTCAAAGTTTAGTGATAATTGTCAAAAAGCTATTCTTCTGTTATTGACTAGCTAAGCAGCAATATAGGCTTACAAACAAACCTAATATCTCTGCTTACAAACAAATCCAATATCTAAATTATTTTGTTTTGGCTTTAGAAGAATTCAAGTTTTACTCACCCTTCACTACAGTTACTAAGCAGACCTCAGGAACTGAGTAATGTCAAAGCAGAGGCCTACATTGTCAACAAGCTTATCAAGTAACTGACAAAGAAATTACTGCTAAAAATCACCAAATATTCTCTAAAATTATCCAAGCAAAGTAATTTCATATTACTCTAATTTATTCCTCCAAACAATGCTTTAATCTTGTGTATATACCCACTATTAATGGCAGCTGACCAAAAACCCTATTCACCTGCATTCAACCTTCTGCTAAATTGAGAGTAAAAATGGCGGCCAAATTGGAGCTATGACGTCAGCTGTATAACTTGTATTATTTAGTGACGTTGCATGCGCGCAGCCGCAGGCGTTCGCTCAAAATAAATACAACTACAGTAACAAAAAGTGGTAAGTAGTGGCCTAATATAGGAAGGTTGCATATGACGTCACATATTTCGCGCCAAAAAAACTGGCTGACCAAAAGCTGTAATTTATGCTGGATAGTATAGGGCGAACACCAACTTTTGGGGTTATTTTGAAAACTAATAAAAAATTGATTAAAATTTTGAATGAATTATTGCTAGTTGGATTCTCGGAAACAAATAAATTTGACCAAAAGCAATTTGGTTAAGATTTAATCTTTCAGTTGGCTAGTATAAGCCTAGCACAGTGGGCTAATTTTTAAAACATGCCCCTAAGAGAAGTGCCATCCAACTACCATTTGCTCCTCACTTAAAAATAAACTATACCAATTAGATACCAGTCGATACATTAGCAAAAGCAACCATTATTTGATCATTACTACCGGTACGGTAAGCTTGCCGGCAAGCTTACTCGTTGTGTTCATCAGCAAGGTATTTAACGGTATGCCTCCATCTTTATGTGGCAAACAGGTGCTGGGGCCAAGCAGTCTACCCATCGTGGTAATCCAGTGTGACGAAAGACATGCAAACAGAGCATGAGCTAATACGCATGAATGAATAAATCGGTACGGTAATTTTTACATTACCCTAGGTCCAGCAGCCTAGGTAATAGCCCAAACAATTGTTTATGGAGTACAGGTAGTTAAGGTCACACAATTACATCTGACATAAGGCACCTGCAGGTAATATGGCCATGCTGGCAATATGGCCCACTGCTACGATCTCCGTATCTAAGAGAAGAAATATTTTTCCATTTTTATGAACTTGGAGTGGATCCATACTTGTATTGATTCGCACAGTTAGGGTTAGATCTGTGCAGTAATGAGTTCGCTACAGCGAAACAAAAGTTTGAAATCTTGAAATTGAGCGTTTTTATAAAATCTAGGATTTTTCACCCTTCCAAAAATGGGGTGTATGGTTGGGGAAACTTTAATTTCTTTTTAGCAGGGCAGGAAGGGATTGCTTCAGTTAAACTAAGTAGTTTTTTGTGCTTAAAAAGATTTAAGCATTAGTTTAATTGATATGAAATTGTTCGAGAGCCGTTGCTGGTAATAAGGCCCCCCTCCATTTGATTGAATGTGCACCTGTGATTGTGTTAGTGTGCATACAGTACTGTAAGTGTGAACACACCTGTCTTTGCATGTACACTATAGTGATTTTGAGTACACCATTTGATTGTGAGAATTTAGGGAGTACACCTTTCTTTTAACGAAAATGTGATTGCTTAATTTTAAATTTAGTTGCGTACAGCATAGTAATGATCTAAATTTAGGGTACGTTTGCCCGCATGTTTTTCGATCCCTACAATTTAACCAGTAGCTACAAAAGATATTCAGGACCTCTTGTTAATGTTCCTGAGCATCTTCATGCTTCATTTAATGCAAAAACATCACAAAATATCCATTAGTTTGTCTACAAAATTTCTTAAATAGCTTGACAATCTTGGGCCTTATTACCTGCATGTGCATCTAATATGGCCCAAAAAAAACTTTTTTTTAAAATAGCCTCATGGAAACCCTGAACTTCATCCGACCTTCAACTTTTGATATATGATGTGTAACAACTTACTCTACTTCCATGCACAGTTTGACCAGAAACTTTCAAGTAGTTTTTAAGAAATTTGAGAAAGTTTGTTAGGGTGGCCATATTACCTGCAGGTACCTTATCAATATGACTGGCCTGCAATCACAAAAAGTTTCAAAAATTTACTGATTTTATCCAACAATAACTAATTCAGCATATAACAAACGGTACAGAAGTCTGCCATTTCATTTAGGCTACAGTATAACTTAAGTTTTCAACTTTTCAGAATGCTTATGCCACTAAATAAACTGTATAAGTTACACATTACAATTAACTTAAACTCAGCATTCCCAAACACGCTGATTAATCGAATATGAAACCCTCACAGAAGCTGTCTACAAATAAGCCTGCATGTTTAGCCCATAAAATTAGCCCAACTATTAGCAATAACAAGCAAACCTTAGCACCTCTTATCTTACTGTGACCTTAGATTCATTCCTTAACATCAGTACAATAACATATTTAACGTTCATTCAATGACTGTCACGTTTATCGATTTACTTTGCATAAAACGATATCACTCCTATTCAACTCAATGCAAAATCACTCAAAATAGTCAGCCAGATTTTTGGAAAGCGCATTTTGATGACGTTTGATCACGTGCGTGCAACCTTCCTATTCAATACCTTAATCCTGAAAATACATATCAATCATGTTGGGCCCCGTCCCACAACTTTAATATACTTTCAAGCACTTTCTAAATTTAACAGACAAAATTTTGTTAAGTTTTGAGGACTCTTATGGTGAAAACAGGGCAAATAAGACCTTGCCAGGGATTTGATAAATCTTTGTTAAGCGCAACTCTCCATAATGTTTTTCTCTATCAATTACGTTTCAAAAAAAGTAGTTTTTTTGGAACAAGATTTGGTTATGTGAAAAAACAAGCTTTGGCTCTAGAAATCTACTACAGAAAATAGTCACTTGTCGCTACGAGCTAGGCGGGTTGTGGGTTCGTTGGACCCCCATCCGCAAATGGGGTGCGAAGGGGCCTTTATGTCATCTAGTAAAGCAGCCACCGTCTTTGTGATAATTATTTTTGTGTACTTATTTGTGGAATTGTTGAAAGAATCTTATACAATTAGATAGCAAGTATGTAAGGTAAGGCTCAATTTCAAGTGATGTAATTTTCAAGAATTTCTTTTTTAACTTTAGTGTGAAGTTGCTTTTAATCTCATAATGTGTGGAGTTCCAAATTTTGACTCCATAGTACCGGTATTTGATCGATTTTGACAATGCCGTGCCTTAACAAAAAATAACCTGTGCTACAGAGACGGAATTAGTTGGAATGTCTGAGGTCTTGAAAAGCATTATTCGTTTCATGAATAGATAAATAGAAAAACTGTTTAAAAGCAATCACCAACATCATGCGGTACCATACAACAATCTGATACCGTTCAACATCTATCAAAACATGTTCAGCGAGTTTTGGACATCTTGTAATAGATTGCTGTGAAGTACTGTATTATGCTGGTAATTGCTTTAAAGTATTTTTTCTATTTATGTTAGTGTGATGCTAAAGGCAGACCCCTCTTAATTAAAAAGGAGATCGCCAAAAAATTGCTAGCAAAAAACCAGCACTATCTAAGCTTTGTTTCGTGTTATTTGTAATTTTTTTGATGAGTTACTTAATGTTTAACTGATAAAAATAGAGCTTTACTCAACTTTACTTGAAAAATTGTCCGTCTGCTAAGTTATGTAAGATGCAAAGTAATGTGGTAATAATATAGAGTGAAACAATATGAATTGCAAGTAATATCTTTTTAGGTCATAAAATTTAATTGATGAGCTCTTTGAAAGCTTGTTGCGTAGCTGCAGCGCATCCATTGAAACCTACGAGTAAAAAACGCAAGCAGTTAGCCTAATAATTTTTTAGGTGTAGCAGTGACAAAGGCCAACAAATTTCAAACAAAAATTAGTTTAAAAGTGGTTCCAGAAATCACTAAAAATGCGTATATTTGAGTATAATTTTGCAAAATTTTTGCGGGGAAGCGTGCCCCCAGACCCCTAGAATAAATGTGCTAAAGGCATTTGCGACCCCTTCAAAAAATTAGGGCAAGCACCTGGTGGTAACTCTGATATTTAGTCAAAACCTTGAAATTATTTATATCGTTTTGTTAATCCTGCAAGGTTTCTGTTGTATGAAATTTTGCATCGAGCACGTTGTATATGTGGGCCCATTATCGCATTCCTAAGTTTTTTGGAATTCATTTTAAAATTACAAAACCGTAAGCTCGACTTCCTAGCCAGCAGCAGTTAGTAAAGCAGTAGACTTATTGTTACCATTACCTGCATAGCATTAAAAATGAGCTTTAAACTGTCGAGATCAAAGCTTAGGTAAGCCTAGCTTAGAAGTCTAAAATTTAAATTTGCCAAACAATATCACACGAATCGATTGTAATTGTGACAAAAATCACAAAAAACTAAGCACTGGCAAAGAACTGTTGAAAAGACTTGAGTCGAATCAAATCGTGGTAAAAAAAGAACTCGACTTGCTCGAGTCGTTTGGGCGAAATGACCCGACTCGACTCGAAACTCGACGTCAATGACTCGTAACTAGACTCGAGACTAAAACTTCAGCAAATCGTTCCCTTGCATCAGAAGCTTTTTTTATGTCTAGCATTATCAGCGCAGAGTGATAACTTTTGTTAATGTTATTATATAACGTTGCAGTTACATCAAGTAAGGCATCAGTTGTTGACACTTTTGAAGAAGCCGTATTGGGTAAAGCAAATGACATTATGCTTGATGAAGATTTAGTTTTGAGCATATCAACTTTTCTAGAATTTTCGACAAACAAGACAAATCACAAATTGGACAGTAGTTAGTCAAGTCACTTGTTTCATTAGACCTACAAACCGGTACCACTTGAGCAATTTTTAAAACATCTGAAAAAATACCTAGAGAAAAAGAGTGATTAAACAATACAGAAAGTGGAATTTTTGGCACATAAGCTGCTATTCGTATACCTATTCCTATTCGTTATTCCAACGTCGTTAAATAGTGAATATAGCATGACTTTTCTGGTCAGTGGTGAAGTACTTAAAACAAAGAAGTGAAGAAACGCAAAATGCTTTAACTAGTAGCCTATGGGACAGGTTCTATTAGCGAAAAAGTTGATCAAAACTTCCCGCAAAGACTTATATTTAGGTATCAAACTTTTCCAAAGGCAGATTTCTGCGAAAATCCTTTGAAAACCTTCAATCAAAATTTTGAAAACAAAAATTCATTTCCAAATTTTTTATAGTGGGAACGCCGTTCTCATAGCACTACACTCCTGTTCCTAGCTGCATTGCTTGAAGAAAAACTGTAAAAACTGGACACCCTACTTTTATCTCACCAATTTTGCTTTTCCTAGTCACGAGGTAAAACGCTTTATTGGATACGAAATCGTGATTCAAAAGAATAGATCAATGACACGTAAATAAGAAGCTTTCTGAATGACATGAAATTGGAAAGTTTGTGATTTATCAATCGGACGAAAAACAAATTGCCTGTTTACATGAGCGGGAAAAACGGTTTCACCGCGCTAAAATCACCCCTGCTTCTTTCGTTTTTTCAAAAAAAGCTTCAGCGTTATAAAAATTCTTTACCACGCTTTACTAAAAATTGGTATGGTGGTTGCTTTAACACGCTAAAAATTGGTATGGTGGTTGCTTTAGCACGCTAAAAATTGAATTCGTATGTATAGGCTACATAACAAAGTAGGGTAGTGACAGCATTTTGTGAAGAATTAACTCAATTTGAGAAAATGGAGCTAATCTTTCAGCAGTAGCAAAAAAAGGAGATGTAGGTGAGCCATATAGGGATGGTATTTGCCTAGGGTAGTTATCATTAGTCTCGGTTGATATTACCATGAAGCTTAGCCAACCGTTCAAAAAAGTTGTTAAATGGGTCTTGGATTTTCATATACAAAACAACCATAGGCTTGCTGTAAACTTGGTAGGGTAGGCCTTCGTCAAGAAGAGAGTCAAATAGTAAATGCAAAATATACGAGTATGCTTTGAGCTGAGTAACACTGTAACGGAAAAAAGTTACTCGTGACAAAATTACTTTTGTCAGTACCAGTAATTAATACGTTACTAAAGCAATTGTAGTTAAAAGCTATAACTTGGAAATTTCAAAGCAGATTTATGAGTACAGTAGACATATGGTTAGCACTACTGTCACTGTTCTGTGAATCTGGAAAACAAAAATGTTATAAACAAAAATTGTTGCTACACAACTTACTTACCGCATTGTGTGTATTGTAGAGGAATGGTCGTGTACTTCTGGCCTGTGGTATTTTAAACGTGTCTCTACTGAGCTGTCTCTATAGGCATAGAGAAGCGAAGTTGTGGATTCTCAACGTCAATTGTGAACTCATGAGACCTGTTTTATAAATTAATTTTAAATATTTTGCAGGTGATATACCTTCAATTATACTTTTACATTGATTTAAATGTTATTTAAACCTATCACTACGTAAAAATTGATACGGTGGTAGATCTAAAGGTATGTGAGAAATGAATAGTAGTTGAAAATGATTAACTTTTTGGAAATAAACTCTTATCAGTACCGAACTAATGTGTTTTGCACATGTATAATTCTTGCAAAACTATTATCTTGGTTGATGCAAATTTTTAGCAGCATAAGCATTAGAGATTGCATGTTTATTTTCAAAATTATGCCTAATATCTTTTATAGATGGAATTTAGGAGAAATCTGTATTGGACTTTAGAAGGCAGGTGACACAAAAGAATGTAGTCCCAAAAAAAAAAGAGAATAAAATAAAAATGGTGAAATGGATAGAGTCATAATCAAGTTTTAGATTGGAGAGTCTAGTAGCAATTAGAATTTTTATGCTTTATTTATATTTGTTATGATCGATGTGAATCCGTTATTGATGGTGTTATTTTTCTACATCAATGATGGAGCTTTATCAAGGTGGCGGTGCAAACAAATTGAGCTTGTCAACCTTGGACAAGTTCAAGATTTTTAAACATGTGATAAATAAAGAGCAGGCATATTGTGTAGAAATTAAAATGTGTTCACGTTTTATTTGATTAATTTTTTGTTATTGTGTCTGATAAGCTTACATTAAATATCAAATTGTTGATATAGTTTTTTTTTAATTACGTTGATTTTATGCTTATTTACCAAGGGATGTCTCACCATTGCCAATGCTCATTATTAAGACAATATAACAATTCTTTTAAAAATGTAATTTCTAGTTGATATTCTGGACCAGTCTGTTTTATTGCGAAAATCAAGTTTGCTGAAAACAAAATTTATACCAGTTGTGTCTTTGTGCTTGTCTCTTGAACCAATTGTATTTGACTTGTTACTGTGTTAAAAATTAGTGCTTCATTCTTTTATCGTATTTATCAAAACAGAGGCATTTGCCAAGTTGTTTGTAGCACAGTCATTAATTGCCAAATTGGCAATGATAAATAATTAAATAGTAGTCCTCTAAAGCAGTGGTTGATATACTATTAAGCATTGCACGCTTAATTTTTATGTCATAATACTTTTAAAGCTAAATTTCAGAAAATTGCTACAGTAGCTGAATGAAAGCATGTACAGTATTATGTTTCTTACTTGTCATTGTAAGCTATGTGCCACCAGTTGGGTTACCTTCGATTTCAATTTGAGAGGGATGGACGAAATTTGATGTTTTGTAAATTTTAATAAAATTGCTCCAATTTCAGAGCTGTTTTGGTACACATAAGAAAAAGTCTTTAAATTGCTAGACTTCCATTTTTTCTGAATTTTCGACAATGCATAAATTATTCAGTGGGTACATGTTTTTCCTGCTCCTTTCTTCATTTACTACACCCTTCATTGCTAGACAACTATAAACCGGGACAGACATCTAAATCGGGACGTGTCATAGGTCTAGCTATGCTGGCTGACTGATTGCCTAATCGGAATTTTTGATTGACTGACCGGGACGAAGCCACGTACCCCTTGTGTAGTTGTCACGGACCCCCAGCGGTCCGCTGACCCCAGTTTGAAAAATTCTGAGTTAGATAGCGTTTCTGTTCTATACCAACAATGAAGATCTTATTTCTTTTTTGGAGATTGTGTGGCCAATCAATCATTTGAGAAGTAACTCAGCCTAAAACCTACTCTTTTCTAACCAAAATTAGGGCTGCAAACCTGACTTTTCCTTTGCAGATCCAACATTTAATTTTGAAAAAATTTTAAGATATTTTTAATACATGCTGGCGCGTGACTCGTATCGTCCACGCGGGAGACCTGGCGCCCACGGTCATACGATTGGGGACCTCTGCCTTAGAGTTATCAACATTACCAAATTGGAACGCGTTTACCAAGCGGTCAGTTGCGCCATTGCCGGCTACCTCTCATCTTCCCCTGTTCCACCTGTCCTCTCTGAAGTCTCTCTTTTTGTCATCTAAGAGTCTCGCTGACTCATATCGCTCTGTCATCTTGTGAGCGTCTCGCAACCTCCTATTCCATTTCAAGTTTGACTTGATACAATTTCGGTAGAGAGGTGACTTTTAGTATCCAAGTTGCTATTATTGCTACTAGCAATACACCGTTGAACATAATAATACAATATATTTATACAATTCAAACGTTTTCGGCGCTACATTTCGCCCTCATCAGGATCTATACACAAATATTTACAGCATTAAAACTTTCGTTGAACGAAAACACAAAAAACATAAAGTAACTTGAAATAGTTCTGACAAAAAACAGTAAAGCTTCATTCTACGCTCTTCGTAATTGTCTGGTCACTGCTAACAAAGAATTTGATAATAAAAAAAAAAAGAAGAAAAACAATTGCCTACTAGGAGTTAATCGGATTTAGGGTTTTGTAAATAATTGTTTCAAATGAATAGAAATTGTTTGGTTAAATGATTAAATAAATATCTTTAATTAAAACACGTTTAGTAAAATTGACGCTCCGTTTGCATAGAGTTGTTTGTTTAGCACAGGGTTGCTTCTTTTGATGACCAAGGCTTCATGAATTTTGGCTTCGTAGGATGTTTGGCATTTTCTAATTATTTTAAATTGCTCCATGTTATTCGGCTGAGTTTTGCACGAACTGCATTTTTTTTTATATGTTCTTTGATGGCACTTTTACTTGACCTTGACTTGACTTGGGTAGAAACTAAAACTCTTCAGATCCTCTTAGAGAGCATATTCGTCCACTCAGCCGCTCATGGTTTCTCGTCTCGCAACCTCCTATTCCATTTCAAGTTTGACTTGACTTGGGTAGAAACTAAAACTCTTCAGATCCTCTTAGAGAGCATATTCGTCCACTCAGCCGCTCATGGTTTCTCCTACTTTTCTTTGCTTGGTCTCCGTTTCCTTTTTAGAACTCGTTTTTCTTTATTGTGGAACTTACCTTTTCCTCTTCACGCTACCGTTTTGATTTTCTCTCTTTCTTGCAGAGGTGCGGCTCTCACTCACCAAGATTCTTTCTCATCTCACGATCTGAACTGACGGCTATGTTTCTTTTTCTTCTGGAAAAAGCGGCTTTGGCTTCCTCGCCAACTCCTCACTTTGTGGCGCTGAGGCCACTCTTTTCCTTTTAGGCAGGCCCAGTTTGTTCTCGTTTTTCCACTGAAGCTCGCGCCATTCTGCAAGCTTTCCCTTGGTCTCGGCAGCATTTACAAGCCTGCCATTTCTTTTTTCTCCTCTCGAACTCTTGGTTTGACCTTGTCACTTTGTCCTCTCTTCTGCTTTCCTTTTTACCACTAACTCTCTGGAACATCAGCAGAAACCTTCTTCTCTCTCCTTTTGTAATATCAAGGTGCAATGGACCCCAATTACTCATTTCTGCTGGCCAAAGACGCAGCTGATGAATTGGCCAGGCGGCATGCGCTACTCCTGCCTTCTGCAATCCCTTGTAGTTTTTCTCCTTATGGCTCTCATATCTACTTTTCTCTTTTCTCGGACTGGAGTAGTATCATCTTATCTAAATTCTTTGACGCACAGGTCTCCTCAGTATCCACTGAGGAACTTATGCTTTCTCGCACGCTCGCTGCGTCCTCTTTCGTCTTCGCTGCAACTGACACAGCTTTCTATTAAACAATTATCTTTCTAGAATTGACAAAATCAAGAATCCTTCATGCAGCACCTGCGGTCATCCAACCCAGGACGCCTGTCACGAATAAGTAAATTTGTGTTAAAAAAATAGTTTTATGTATGTACAGTTATTGTAATCTATTATTTTATTTTGCAGTGATCATTTTTTATTGTAAATCTAAATTGCTGTAACCTTAACTTGCTAAACTGTTTTCAAAAAAAAGAACTTTTTTTCTTTCAGATTTATAAATAGATTTGTAACTCTCATGCCTTTCTGACGTCACAATGACTGTCTACGTGACCTAGTTTTCTAGCGTATTCTAGTGATTCTTGTTTCTTCGCGAAGATTTTTTCTTTATTTTTATTACTACTGATTACGTAATTTATTAAAGGTGTTTTTCTTGTGTCATGTGATGTTCCAGCAATTTCTAGATTATTTTCCGTCGTATGTATATAAGGCGGCGAGATTTTTTTCATTGATTTAGAGATTCAGAAAATAGTAGATCAGAGTAGAGATTAGAGTGTTGTTGTGTGGTGATTGTTGTGACAGAAATCAAGCAATTATTTTGGTGGTTTCAGTTTTAGTTACTTTTTGATATTTTTCTATTGAAGTACTTTAGTTCTGTGATTTGGAAAGTGAAGGAATTCGAAGTTATAGGCCTAAAGTGGTTTGTGAATATATTTGTTCTATTCTTGATCGAGAATTGCACGAGTTAAAGTATCTCAGTGGAAGCCAATTTTTTTCTAGCTATTAAGTTGCAATCAAACTTAATTATGCAATCGATACTGCAAGTCGCTTCAATTTAAGAGGTAAATTGAAATTGAAATAAAAGCAAATTTCCATTTGAAACGCGACAACGCCTCTCATCTTATTCTGCATTGTCCAGCTACGGAATTTTTGCGCCACTCGCTCTTTGGCAACTCTCTGCTTCTCTGCGACCCCTGGTCGAGGCCTTGGGGAGTTCCTCGGCTTCTGGGGATCCATGATATTACGCCATACCATCATTTCTCGGAAGTGGCAGGGTAGCAACAACAACAACAATTCCTAGTTTGCGATAAAACGAACAAAAACATAGTGAGCATCATTACATCAACAATTTGATAGAAGTTCTTGAACTCAAAGTATCCCAAAATTGGAGTCCATTGTCCATCATTAGATAACTGTCAAGGGAGTCCCAACAACTTTATATCAATTTGCTTGTAAGCAACAGAATTTTACTTTATTATACAAATCAAATTTACCTGGCAAGTAAATTCTTGGTTAATTATCATAAAAAGCACTATAAGGATTTAGCCTAAGCCTCTTTCTCTTTCCAACTGCTTTTGTACAATGATAAATCAGTTTCAAGACTTCCAATAATTCAATTTATCACAATTACAAAATTAAACCAAATGCAGTTTTCTATTTCGTAAACAAATGCTGAAAAATTCAGAACTACTGATTGTGACATGTAGGCAAGTAGAAAGTACCGTAAGTTAATTCTATTGAGAAATTTTTGCAGTCGGGAGCTTCACCAACGTATTGTCAAATCGTCTCGCGGGCCGCATGTGGCCCTCGAAGTCTTTCAATGCGGCCCGCAAGACGATTCTAAAATTCTTAATGAATTTCGGCAGTATTGCAACGTTTCATCTTGGAAGAAACGTTTGAACCCCTTAAGACAGGCGACACTTGAGAGGTACAAAGGCTTTTTTTGTTTGGAGATCAACTGCATTTTGTGCCACAGAACGCGATTTCTTATTAGCAGTGCCTAAAGAAGGGCGATGGTGTGGAGGTGCTGGAGAGGTAATCATCCTTTTTTTATGGAGATCGACCTCGCCGCGGGCTACATTACAGAGACCGTTGCCCGGAGAAGTGGTGATCTCCAAATCGAAAACATCATGCGGCCCTCGGCACGATTGCCAACATGCAATGTGGCCCCCAGAAGCCCACGAGTTTGACACCCCGGGGTTAGAGCGTCTACTTCGCAGTCAGTAGACCTGGAGTTAATTCCCCTTGTCGAGTCACATCAAAAGAATTTTAAAAATGGTATCCGAAGCCTCCCTGAATGGTGCTTGGCATTTAGAGGTGGTTGTAGAGAACAAGCCGGCAAGTTCGCCTGTTGTGTCCTTGGGCAAGACACTTATTAAGAGGCCCAGCCTTGGTGTGGAAGACAGGTGGCTCGGGCACCTCGGAAATGGCAACTCCCAAGCGAGTGATAAACATTGACAATAAAAAAATAAATAAAAAATATAATCTTACCTATGAATTCAATAATTAATAACAGTTTCACCCTTGCTTATCTAGAGTAGAGCAGTCCAAACTATTTAAATTTTTAAGCCTAGGCAAAGATTTGCTGAAAGAAAGAAGAAGCACAAAAGGTGACTCAGTTGATAGAAGAACCCCAATAAACTAATAAAATCAAAGTATATGTGTGCGCACGAAGAGTGCTTGGATAAAAAATGCAATGAAACAGAAGCACCTTATTAATTTAATCCTAAACAAGCACATAAGGTATTAAAGAACTAAAACGGAAAAATTAAAAATTCATCTAGGATTATTGAGGACAAAGACGGAAAATTTTGTTTGAAAAAAATGATATTGAACGTCGCTGGTAAGAATATATCAAAGAGCTATATGATGAACCAAATATATATGTCCCTCCCTCATATTTCAAAGAGACATTAAATGGACCCAAAATTTTGAAAAGTGAAATTCAAAACGCTTTTTTGAATATGAGAAATGGAAAAGCCCTTGGCTCAGAAAAAGCATTTGCTCAAACTCTCAAAGCAGTAGATCATTTCGGCCTGAAATTCTACAGTTATTTGCCAATGCAGTTTACAATAAAGCAATATTTCCAGATGATCTCAACAAAAATACTTTGGTTACTCAACCAAAGAAATCAAGGGCTGTCGGTTGTAAAAATTTTTGTACAATATCAATAATGAGCCACGTGACCAAAGTAATACTCCGGGTTATCATGTTTAGAATCAGAAATAAAGAGCACCTGGAAATCTTTTGGCAATATGGATTTATAAAGGATAAAGGAACGAAAAACGCCATTTTTGTGATTCGTATGTTGAGCGAATGGGCGATACAAATGCAATGGACAATGTATCCCTGCGTTGTTGACTGGAAAAAAGCATTTAACCGGGTAAATCATAAAAGACTTTGGATAAGCCAAAGATCTTTGCTGTTAATACCAATTTTGTTAAGCGGTTGAAAAAGCATTTGACCGTGTAAATTATAAAAGGCTTCTTCAGCCTCTTAACAATATTGGTATTGATAGCAAAAATCTTTGGCTTATCCAGGCATTGTATTATGAACAAACTGCTAATTAAAATTGGTAATGATGTAACTGGTGAAACACAAATCAAAAAAGGGGTCCGACAAGGCTGTGTCCTATCTCCAGATCTGTTTAATCTATACACTGAAAGTATTCTAGGTGGCATCAATGACTTTTAAAGAATAAAGGTGAATGGGTTAAATCAAACAATATTCCGGTACGTTACACTGATGACACTGTCCTTACTTCAACATCACAATGGCAGCTACAAAAGATACTAAATTAGCTAGAAAAAAATTGGTGAACAATATGAAATGTCAACAAAACAGAATGTTTCGTAGTTACTAGACAAGAAACAAAACCAAGACTCACACTTTCCTTGAAAGGAAACTCAATTAAACAGACAGAATGTTTTCGATATCTAGGTTCACTTACTTCGAATAATGGTATGGCGACCTTACGGGATACAAACTGTGGATCATTGATGTTTTGCTGAAATCATGTGGGTGACTCATAAACGTTCTCTTTCTGTTCGTGCGCTCGTTGTTGTACTGTAATCGTTGTTATAAATCATCCGTTGGCCTACAAACAGGTCATAAAAGAATAACCATAGTTATATATCATGATGTAACAATACTGGGTGACTAAGCCGTATGGCCGGGCGTGGTTACGTGTGACGTGCGGCGGAGTGACCTAGTAAACAAGTATATAAAAAGAAGCATTGCTATTTTCGTTCAGAGAGAGAGGTTTTTCGATTAAAAATGCAAATTCAAAATTCATTGGCTTAAATTCCATTCGATTCGATCAATCAAGATTCGTGCTTCAACGTCGTGTTGTAATTAAATACATTCGTTCATGGAGTCAGACGTGCTGTGGATACTCGATCCCCATATTTTGGTGACCCAGAAAGAACACTTGTGCAGCCTCGAAGACGAAAAAAGGAACGAAAACCGATAAGAATCAGTCAAACTGTGTAACAGGAAACAATAGCGTCAATCGCAATTTAAACCAACCGGATATTATATATCACTACAACGACCTGCTGAGAAAACCGAAACAAACTCGATACGGAAGATTAATTCAAACACCACAAAAATACATCGAGTGAACGTGCTGTGGAAACTCGATTCCCGTAATGGAAGGTGCGCTAATGAAATAAACAAAAGAATAGCACTGGCCAAACAAGCATTCATGGACTTGGGATATATCCTCCGTAATTAGAAGATGAGTTTCAGGATTAGATTTCGTTTGTTAAAGTGCCATGTATGGTCGGTTTTTCTCTTTGGTTGTAAATCTTGAACTATGACAAACAAAACTATCACGGAAGTTAATGCATTGAAATTTTGGTTTCTTCGTCGAATGCAGCGAATTTTATGGACTGCTTAGGTAAACAATGAAACTGTTTTAAAACACATCTGCATAGTTAGACAACTTTTTAACACAATCAAAGATAGGCGGTTGCAATTTTTTTGACATATCATGAGACAGAAGAATCTGAAGAAAATTTCAATTACTACCCCTATCAATGGAAACCGAGCACGAGGCCGCAAAAGATACAATTACTTAGGTCAATTAAAAACATACACAAAGCTTAATACAGAAAAACTGCTGCATTTTGTCAAAGATAGAAGAAAATTGAAAGACGTTTGCATTGATGCCGCCGAGACCTGGAACAAGCATGGCACTTGAAGATGAGGATGATGAGGCAAATCGGACCTAAATCCTGTGTTACACAAAACCATTTGTTTGATTTATGTTGTAAATTACTATTGTGTCATAGATAAGCACAATAAATACTTACCGTTACAACAACAAAAATTATTTTTTCCGAACGGCGTCCTATAAAAATAAAAAATGCATACGCAGAGACGTAGCAGCCGCCCCCCAAACCCCCTAATTGGGGGGGGGGCCAGGACAACTTTGGGGGCCCAAGTTAGTCTGAAATTGCTTTTTGGCTACGTGACTATTTTCAGTTCAGCAGACTTGTTTACAACCGATTTAAACTGTAGGAAGAAATTGGCTGGTGACATCATAAGTGAATGCAACGTCATTTTATCTCGCAGAATCTAGAATATTTCGATTGATTTTCTGGTAGAATCTTGAATATTCGATTGACGTAACAATGCCGTTGTTACGCAACAATCATAGAATGGTCTGGAATTCTGTTTGGCTATAAATACCGGGACAATATATATACACTGCAGAGTGCAGATAAAGTATTTTATTGACATTGTATAGAATGAAACGTTCAAAAAGTGGTGCTCAAAAGAGAAAAGAAGCAGCCACTGCTCGAGATGCTGTAGCGAAATTGCCCAAGATGACAGATTTTTTCAAGATTACTGAGCAGAGTAGACCTGGCACTAGTACCGAGAGGGATGAAGAAAACTATAGTGTACAAGAAAAAGAAGACTATGACGATCAGCATCAAAGTGATTGTGAATTTCCAGAAAATCTAAGTTGTGATTTACCTGCCAATACGCAACCTTCAATATCAAAAATAACTGAATCTCAATTTACCCCTATCCCTGATGACCCATGTAAATGGCCTGAAAGTATTTCTGATGCTCAACGATGTGATATAGTAAAGCGTGGACCACATCAACTAATAATGAATTTTCCATATAATAACACAACTCCAAGGCGACGTTTTTCCTCCAACCATTATAAACGTGTGTTACCTAATGGTGAAAGTGTTTCACGGTCGTGGCTAGTTTATTGTGGGGAATCAGATCAAGTTTTTTGCTTTTGTTGTAAGCTATTTGGAAAAACACTAAGCCCCTTTTGTAGTGGTATAAATACATGGGAGGGTTTTTCGAAAAAACTGAAAGACCATGAAAACGGCATTTCCCACCAAGAATGCTGCAGTCAATGGATGTTGCTAGCTGAAGGGATAAGAAATTCATCCACTATCGACAAACGCGAGATGAATATTTTTTTCAATGAAAGACGTTTTTGGAGAAATGTTTTAGAGAGACTTATCGACATTGCCTTGTTTCTATCGGAAAGGAATCTTGCTTTTAGAGGATCTGAAGAAGTCTTAGGATCTCCTCACAATGGAAATTTTCTGGGTATATTTGAGCTTTTGGCAAGAAGAGATCCGATCCTAAAAGAGCTTCAAGACAGAATCAAGAATAAAAACACTAAAGATCACTATTTGAGTCCTACCATACAAAATGAACTAATTGAATTGCTAGCGACAGAAGTTGAAAAAGAAAATTTACAGCAATTGAAATTGGCAAAGTATTTTTCTATAATTTTGGACTGCACTCCAGATATGTCACATCATGAACAAATGTCTGTCATTCTCCGTTATGTACTATGTAATGAAGAAGCTGCTGTTGTTAAAGAAATATTTTTTGGCTACTTGAGAATAAGTGACAGTACTGGGAAAGGCTTGTTGGACGCTTTCTTAGAAAAAGCGACCGAACTGCAACTCGAATTGTCTGATTGTCGAGGTCAGTCATATGATAATGGTGCTAACATGAAAGGAAAACATTCTGGGGTCCAAGCAAGAATGCTAGACATCAATCCCAAAGCTGTTTACGTGCCCTGTGCAAACCATACCCTTAACTTAGTTGTTGTTGACAGTGCTAATTCATCGACGGAAGCACAGACATTTTTTGGAGTACTTACAAGGTTGTATGTGCTGTTTTCTTCCACTGCTCAGCGTTGGGAAATTTTGAAGAAACATGTGGAGCTGTCCATGAAGTCACAATCTGATACTCGTTGGGAAAGCAGAATTAAATGCATCAAACCTCTTCGATACAATTTAAAAGAGGTGTTGCTGGCACTGAAAGACTTGGAAGCCATTTCCATAGAAAGAAAAGATGGAAGAGCTGCCTCAGAAACAAAATCGTTCATAGCTCATTTATCAAAATGGAGTTTTCTTTTGTCGGTGTTTATTTGGTATGATATCCTATTCCAAGTCAATAAAGCAAGCAAGATTCTTCAATCGTATGGAGTCTCCCTTCATACAATGGAAACGGAAATCCAGGCAACTGAAAAGTTTTTGCAAAACTATCGCACAACGGGTTATGACAGTGCCGCAACATCTGCTGTTGAAATAGCACAGGAATTGGATATTGATCCTTCTTTTCCTCCGTCAAGAAGTGGAAAGAAAAGAAGATTGTTTGATTACCAAGGTGAAGAGGAACAACGAGCTACTCCTGAACTGAAATTTAAAAGCAACTTTTTCTATCCATTAGTAGACCAGGCTATTATGTCAATAAAGGAGCGCTTTAATTTGTTACGTGAGGTTTCTTCCGCCTTTTCGTTTTTGTACACACGAGACAAACTTTTGCTTGTGCAACAAGAAAATGCTCTTCTTACTTGCTGTAAAGAGTTCCAAAATAAGTTCGGTGACATTGATTCTGATGAAATGAGCGCTGAGCTACAGCGGTTTGTTTTAATTTTACAAAAAAAACGCAATCTCAATACGGCTCAAGACTTTCTGAACTATCTTCTAAAGACTCATTTATTTGAATTGTATCCGAATGTGTACATCGCACTTCGAATCTTACTAACTTGCCCCGTGACTGTTGCCAGCGCTGAAAGAAGCTTCAGCAAATTGAAACTGATCAAAACTTTTAATAGATCGTCTATGACAGACAGTAGACTATCTTCATTAGCCATGTTGTCAATCGAAAATGACTGCGCCCGATCTCTTGATTATGACGATGTCATAACAGCATTTGCGAACAAAAAGGTTCGCTCCAGACTATTTAAATGATACTGTGTTTTTATAACTTTTTCATGTTTTTCAGTGTCATTGCTTTCGTTTCGCAGTGTCTGCATAAATGTCCTACTGAACTCTGGCATCGGTGCCGAATTTTTTATGACTTGCACCTTCGGTATCGGCATGCTTTATTCTGACATTAGCCTGTTTACTTATGTACAAATTGTGGTGTATTTTCTTAATGCAGCTTTTCAATTTTACACCTCTAAAGTGATATGACCTGTGCGCAGGGGCTCTTGCGCTTACTTTGGGGGGGCCCGAAGTTGGAGTGCTACGAGACTGTGCATACGGTACACAAGCTAGTTTCCATCCGAAGGGGCTCTTCAGGCAAATGAATGTCAAAATAATGCAATAAAACATGCAAAATGCAATGCAATGCCAATATGAAAGGGGTCTAAATTAAGGACACAACACACATGATTGGGCAAAATCACGAAGAAATCTGTATAATTTGGCCCGTAGAACAAATACGGTACCATGGTGATTTTGTTCCAACGTGTGTTGTGCAGTAGAGTAAGGCATATGGGTTTACATTAGAGTTGGAGTAAAGTCGGAGTACCGATATATTCTTTTTTAATGAGAACGGAATTGGACTGGAATCATAGTTTGTCATTAAAAATAAAAGTTTTACGATTTTAGTTAATATTTTATGTATGAATAAAAAAGATTTACTAGTATTGCCGCAAAAATTTGGGATTTTATCAAAGTTGCGGCGTCTTGGTTTCGAAGTTGGCTACATCGGGATTTTATCAAAGTTGCCAGATCGGGATGCTTTCTGCAAGTATTTTCACTGAAATTTTGCGTTGGGCGCTAAAAATAAGAAAGCGCTCGATTGGGTTACTTCGAGTCAATTTGATGAACAACGATTAGTATTTACATTTTTTTAGTAAAAACTAGATTTCTTTCTCAAGTTTAAAGTTGTTCCAAGTTCAACCATCATAGTTGTTCCAAGTGGTTCATTTATTTGAAAAATTACTTCGGCAAAGAACTGATCAAAAATTTTTGAATTCAGTTTTGTGTTGGTTAGATTTAGCTCTGGTTTTTTGATAGCTGAACATAGCCAAAAAGCTTTGATGGGCAAAATTTTGAAGACCAGTCTGTTTGGATCATGATGGCATTTTTAGGTCATATCAGTTTTATCAGTATCAGATTGGTATTTGTTGATGAGTTGCATTTTTTCGGTATTAGTAACCATTTTAGTGAGAACGAAATTCATTAAATTTTGTGTATTTAGCACAAATAAATAATTCTGGAATGTGCAGACAAATGAATTTATCTTCAAGATCGGTGAATGCCAGGAAACACAGGAATACTAGTAGATTTTTGCATCAAGATGCTTCCTGCTTTGGCAATTCAAGGAAACATACCAGTAAATTGGTCTATAGCCCATCTATAACTCCATACATTGTGCTTTATCTTGATGTTTTGAGTGAGTGGGAAAAGCATACTATGATAGCAAATGTTGAAAAATGTTTGTAAAAAAATTTTGGTAGCCCATGGTAAATAACAAGACTAGGCCTATAATATTTTAAAATGCTTTGTCTCAATCAGTGCTGTTGCAAGAAAAATCTTGTGACGACAAAAATATTGGGGAAGGGAAATCTTTTAAGTGTTTAAAAACTCTTGAGTTTAGCCAAAATTATGTTACCAATATTTAAGATATGAAAGTAGCTATTTTGCCATTGATGGCATTTTACCTTTGGAGGCTGTTTTGCCATCACCGTTGATGTGTGTTTAGATAGCCATATTTGTCTGAATTCTGTGGTGTAGTGGATAGTGTATGTGTCTTCAAATGCAGTAGTTATGGGTTTGAATCCGGCCGGGTACTTAGACAAATGCAGTGTACACTAGAATGTAAGGCTTTGTATGTGCATGTACAGGGGTATGAACATTGGAATTGCAATTATTTTGTAATTTATCATTGAAACTGACCAATCAAAAACGACCAACAGTCACATGTTTAATAGCCAATGCCAATTATATTTTTATAATTTTATTAAAATTGACGACCCTGGGTTGAATAGAATGGCATTGACAGCAATTTTATGCTAATGGATACATTGGTTATATAAATTTTAGCAAATTCAATGGTATTCAAAGTTTAGGAAAAATATCAACAAACATCCTTTCTTAACTCAGCACAGAAACAGTCAAGTATGAATATGTTTCCCCCAAAGTAGCTCAGTATAGGAATTGGATTGAAGACATTTGTGAGGATCATTGCATTTTGTTCCTTGGTTGTGCTATTGCTGTGCACCTGACCTCAACCAATATTTATCAGTAACTGGTATTATTCTGCCATTACTGTTTAAGTAGTAATGTATTGATGCAGTTGTTCTGTAAATTTGTGGCAAAACCTATCAATAATGTGTTTATACTCATCATTTCTGTGAGACCACACTAACACACAGAAATCTGGATTCACACGAAGATGAAAATATAGGCTATATTGAATTGGAAAATTCCTAAATCACAGATACATAAAAATTAATATTAAATATAAGTTACAGAAATACAGAAATTCATCTTTAAAAAAGAATTACTGACTTAGAAAAATTTGGAAAAACTATTACTTGGAGAAGTATATAAATGGCAGAAAAATGGAAATTTTATGGAAGTTGATAAAACTATTAAGTATAACCACCCGATTGGTAAAAATTAGATAATTGAAGAATTTAAACTAAGCATTTTTCTATTTGTACAATTTCCATAACTTAATGGGTATTTTTCTATTTCTACAATTTCCATAACTTAATGGGTATTTTTCCATATTTTTGTTAGAATTTCTGTAAAGCTGTCCCTTTTTGTGGGTTCAATACCAGTGGGGTAGAAAAGTGCTTTACTCTATAATTTATTCTTTATTGTTGTGTGCACTGTTGGGCTGGTAAATAATATTTTTGGGTGCAAATTTACCATTAGTTTGGCCATTATTAAAGTTTTTGTTTGGCAACCCTGGAATTTTACAATGCTGCTCAGCTGCTGCCAAATTAAGAAATTAAATCAAAAGTTGTTTTCGAAGAAAAAAATAAGTTTTTTTAGAGATTTCTTAGAGATTAAACTTTAGAAATTTCCTCATGTGAAGAAATTTGACCTTAAAATTTATAAAAGAAAAAATTTGAGCAAATAAAATGAGAATGTATGGAGGAAGTAAGAAAATACAAAAGCAAATGGTTGAAAAGAAAAATTGCAACATGTTAAAATACTGGATTTGTGGAAAAGAAAAGGCAGTGGCTATTTTGCTGTCAGTGGTGTTTTATCCTTGAAGGCTATTTTTCTATCACACATTTGTGATTGGTCCACTTCAATAATGTATTGGCCATGTAACTTTTTGGTCATTAGCAATTGGTCAATTTTAATGACAAATTAAAAAACATTGCATCTCCAAAGAAATGTTTTTCAATTTGTCATTGATTTTGTCATTGTTTTTTAATTTGCCATTGATCTCTCCTGTATATTAATGTACCAACACTGTGTTCATCTAAGTACCCTGCTAAATAGCATTAGAATTTTTAATCATAGCATTTCAAGGCAGCTGCTCTATCAGCATCAGTAGGGATGGGCAATTCAGAATAATATATTATTCTAGAATAGTTAAACTAAATCCGGAATTCGAATCATCTTTTTTTGCAATTAGCACAATGACCATGAAAGCATTTATTACAAGTTACAACAACAAAATCACAATCAGAGGATGAGTGTCACAAATAAGTAAATTTGCATCGTAAGAATAGTTTTTGTATGGGTGTAGTTGCTGTAATCTGTTGTTTTATTTTGCCGTGATTATTTTATTTGTAAATCTGAATTGTCTGAAGCCCTACTTGCTAAAGTGTTTACAAAAAAGACCTTTTTCTTTGGCATGTATTAATAGATTTGTAACTCACACGCCTTTTCTGACATCACGATGGTTGACAACGTGACTAAGTTCCAGTGTATTCTAGTAAATCTTGTTTCTTCTCATAGATTTTTTTTCTTTTTTGTTGATTACCAAATTTATTAGCAATGTTTTTTCTGTGTCATGTGAGGTTTTAGCATTTTCCAGAAGATCGTCTTTTTGTATATAAGGTGGCAAGGTTTTTCTGATTTAGAGAGAGAGAGAGAGAGTAGTTTAGTAGAGAAAATAGGGTCCTTACGTATTATCGGGAGGACCTTTGATTTTTAATGTTATTTTATTTAAAAGAAAGGCAGTGTACACTGAAGGGGCAGGCCCGGTATGTAAATGTACGGGGCAGTGTACACTGGAAGGGTGTATGTTATTGTTTTAACCGTTTCAATAAATAATTTACTTCAATTTTTGAGTCGTGTTTTTAAAGGTCCTCCCGTTAATACGTAAGTACCGAAAATAGAGTGTAGTAAAAAAGCATTGTTCTGTGATGATTGTTGTTAGAGGAATTAAGCAATTATTTTGGTGGTTTTAGTTTTGATTAGTCTTTGATATTTATATATTAAAATGCTTTAGTTTCTGTATGTGACAAATGAAGGAATTCAAAGTTTTATAGTGATTTGTGAATATATTTGTTCTGTTCTTGATGTAGAAGTGTGTGGGCTGAAGTATCTTACTAAAAGCCAATCTTTTCCTAGCTATTAAGTTGCAACCAGACTTAATTATTTGAGCGATATTACAAGTCACCTCAATTTTAAGAAGTAAATTATAGTTGAAATAGAATCAAATTTTTGTTGAAGCGCAACAACAAGTTTATTGCAATGCAATTTAACATGTTGGCTGCCATCTACAAGTATACTCGTAGTTGCATTTGATATTTTTAAGCAGTTTGGAAGCTGGTCAGCAGTCCAAGTGTTAAGATTTGTAGATGTTTGCATGTGTGTGCAAGTTAGTTTTTGAATCATTGCATGCTATTGATACTTTTACAAAAAGAAAATCTGTGACCAAGAAACGTGATAAAGCTTGTAAGCAGGATATAAACCAAATCTTATTATCCGGTTTGAATTGGCATTTTGGATTCAAATAGTTTGGGATTCAAATCCTTCAGATTCAGTATTCTGAATTGCCCATCCCTAAGCATCAGTGTCAAATTTCTAACGAATTTGGCTATTTTAACACAATAGCAATGTCAGAACAGCCTCCAAGAGTAAAGTGCTGTCACTAAAAAAATAGCTACTTCCAAAAGAAAAAGCTCACATTTACCTGTCATCTCAATTTTACAGAAAAAAAGAGTTTTGCCAGTAATTCCAGACCATTTTTTTTATTGCATCTAATGAGGCAGCTTAGGTCTTCTGATTGCTTGGAATGGTTATCCTGTTTTAGTAGAGGCAAACAGAAGCCAACCAGAGAGTGCACTAGCTACGCAAGTTAGGCACCTCACCTTAGCGAAAAGTCTATCTGAGTATTCAGTACAAAAACCTTTAGCATAGGTACCTTTATTTTTCAAGAATACATATCATACACCTTGTTATCGACCATTTCATTGTACTCTTTTAAAAATGATAAGTGAAAACTCTCCCGTTTTCGTCTAGCTCTCTTCAGGAGTTATCGCTAGAATAAAGCCTGGTGTTGATGGTAAGGTATTTATAGTGGTTGAAGTTGGTGAAAATGTCAGAACATTCTGATTGGTAGATGTTTTGTTAAGTCCAAATCAGACGTTTTGTTGAGTCCAAATCAATGATGTAATTTTAGTGTGTAGACGAATTCTTTGTGGCAACAAAGCTCTGGTTTAAGCATTTTAATTAAAGTTGCTTCCAAGGTTGATAAATGAAAGAGTGTTCTTCCTTTAGCCAAAATAGAAAACTGGTTGTCATCGTAAATACGTAAATCATAAATACGATGACAAAATAAAAAACTGGTTGTCAATCATATTTATGATGACAACCAGTTTTCTATTTTGGCTAAAGGAAGAACACTCTTTCATTTATCAACCTTGGAAGCAACTTTAATTAAAATGCTTAAACCAGAGCTTTGTCGCCACAAAGAATTCGTCTACACACTAAAATTACATCATTGATTTGGGCTTGACAAAACGTCTGATTTGGACTTAACAAAACATCTACCAATCAGAATGTTCTGACATTTTCACCAACTTCAATCACTATAAATACCTTGCCATCAACACCAGGCTTTATTCTAGCAATAACTCCTGAAGAGAGCTAGACGAAAACGGGAGAGTTTTCACTTATCATTTTTAAAAGAGTACAATGAAATGATCGATAACAAAAGGTTTATTAAAATTTTGTACCACTTTTCATCTTTACATATCATACAGCATGTATGTTTTTTTTACTTTTCAGTGGTGCTTATTTTAGTTTTAATTTCAATATTCACACATAGTACTGTGCTAAGTTATTTCTTACTTTTGGTGGCAGTATTTTCATAACTTTTGAGTTATTAATGCTATGTAGCTTAGCTAACATTCATGTTTTAGGTGCCATGCAAGTTTTTTAGACAATGAAAAATATATTTTTTGGGGGGGGAAACTTTGTGATGAAAGTGAGAAAAGACTTTGATTTAAAAATGAGGAAATGATTTCCTAAATTAAAAGTCATTTTAATGTGTAAATCGTTTATGACTTTCATAGAGCCCTTTTCAAAAATAAAAATCTGTAGAGGTGATGTAGTAAATTAAAACAAGGATAATTTCAAATAATACACATTATGGAGATATCATATTTCTGAGATAAAAGTATAGCCTACTTTAAATAAATAAATAGCTAGGAGCCGCAGGATGCAAAAATTTGCAAAGCTCATTAAAATTATGATTGTAGCATTGCAGTGACGTGAAGTGAGTACAGTTGTCAATTTAATATGTGATTAGCAGAAAAGAAGCTCCACTTGCTTAGCATTGTTCATTCACACCAGGGCTATAATGCTTTGCAAGCAAAGCTTCATTAATTTTGCTTCATAATCTAAATTGCATTTTCTCGATATGGTAAAAAAATATGTGTTATATTGCAGATTAGAGTAGGTTTAGCATGACAAAATGCGATCCCTAATTTCCCTTTATTTGAGAGTCTACTAAATTTATATGCTCCCTTACTCTGGTGACCGAATATCAGAAAGACATATCAATGTATGTCAAGTTTGTATGACATAAATAAGTAAATTTGTAAACAACATTTGAGCATAGAGGCATAGGCGTTGCTGATTTGAGTTAATGATTCCACTGTATTTATCCAATTTAAAGGAATCACCTTTACATCAAAATTTTTTAACAAAAGTAAGAAAGTGCTTTCATAAAACTGATTGATGCTTTACCAACATACAGAACAAAAACAGAACACAATTCCACATCATTTACTACATTTATCTCATCAACAGGTATGCCATTAAATTTGGTTTTAACTCTTTTGTATTAATGAATTTTTTCGAAAAACCAAGTTGGATAGTTATTATCACAAGTAAATGCTTCTGCTTTTTGATCTCAACTTCAAACAAGTGCTGGCTAAAACAAGTAGACTTAGCCCCATTAAGTAGGCACAGCACAAGGCTCAATTTTCAAACATTAGGACATATTACATTAAAGTTCAATAAAATGCCAGTGTTAAGTCACTTTTTGCCACACACTTAAATTTGATTCATTTTCTCAAGTTTTAACCTGAACATTCAGTAGTGGGAGCAGCTGCATTGATTTTTTTATTGTGGGCCATATGTTTAAATGTTGTTTATTTAATAAATTCAAAAACTGTTTTATCAGTAAACTGTCATCAAAAGTTTCATTCACATATCATACATAAATTTTAGGGTAAGAGCTATCTGTGTTATTGAACAACTTTTGCCAAATTTTCATTAGTTAAATTTATGCTGTATCTTCACCAAGTGACTTTTTTTTAACTAATATGTCTTCTGCTTGTGTGCATTTTGATGATGAATTTTGTCTGTTGATGGAATCAACAGACAGAGCCAGTGCTTTAACAAATAATTTTTCTATTTTAGGAAATTAAAATCAACATCGTTGTTACAGCAAGCAACTTTAGTAAATTAGAAGTCACAACAGCAGTGTGAATTTTAATTTCCTAAAGTAGTGGAAATAAAAAATTGGAAGCACTGGTGCTGTATGTTGATTTTACCCAGTGGCAAAGTTGAGCATCAAAATGGGTTACATCCAAAAAAAAAATAATCAAAAAAAATTACTTGGTGAGAATACAGCAAGTTTATCTAATAAATAGGGCCCGCTAAAGTCAATAAAGTCAAAATTTTTTTAGGATCTTGTTACATGATCAAACATGTACTAACGTTTGTTTCAGGTGTTCAGAAGTCTGTTTTGGTAGATTTTATAAGTCAAAATAAAGTCAAAATTTTGCATAAAGTCAAACTTGTCAAAATTATCTTCATCAAAAATTTCCTTACAAAAACGAACAAATTTATATTTTTTTGAATTTTTAAACTGCTATTAAAATTTTATGCGCAGTTTTATTTGATTTTAAACTTCTGAAATAGTTGCAATGGTAAAAATGCGTGCGGTAATTGAGAAGGAAATAGCACACGACAATCAAACTCTGATTTAGAAACAATAATAAACTGTACCAACTTGACAATTAACTCAACAAGCTAAGCACTATTGCAAAAAGCCCAGCCAACCTCTGCTGCTGTTGAGAGGTCATTTTCCATGCTCAGTAAATTACTGAGAAAAGACAGAAATTTTGATGTTAAAAACGTAAAAAATATATGATGCTGTATTACAATAAAAAGTCCTGGTAATTGTACTGTGTGGCTTTCATTAAAAATATCATACACAGACTGTTAATGTACAGTACAGTTGCAATAACAACGCATTTTTTGTATTACACACTAATTAATACCGTTACACACAATGGCTCGTTGTCCTAGGTTTTGACATCATGCGTCGCTTTGTTGCATTAGCGTCAAGACTGAGTGGTTGAGAAAATGTTTAAAGTAGGCTACCTTCTTCTTTAAAAACTTGTGTAAATTGCAAATTCTAAAACATTTTTAATCAAAAAAGTGCAACAAGACATAAATAATAGGCGAAAGCGGTTAGGTCAAAATAAAGTCAAAATTTTGCTAAAATAAAGTCAAAAATATATTTTTTAGGTCAAAAAAAATGGACCTACTAATAAACATTTGATTAATTTAGTAAGCTTCTTTGAAAACTGTGGGCTATATTGGCTAAAGTTATTGACCATTACTAGAGAAAAATTCTAATTCACTCAGCAGTTTTTGCATTTACACCAGAAATGTGATATCCTCGGGATAGAAAGAAGAGGAGATTGGCACTGCCCTATATTGTGATGCAGTGTTCAGTCTTATCTTTAACTGTCCAAACAACTAAGATCGTCACCTTACCATGTTTTTTTTGGATAACGTGTCATTCTATCAATTTGGAATCTAAAAGCAGTCAGATTCATACAATACTTAATGAAAAATATTGGAATTGAACTGTAGTCAAAGCTTGAATTAGTGGTGTGGGATTGGACTAGGACATAAAAAAAAGTCACTCCAGTAATCTCTGGTGTTATAATATTGCATTGCATTTTGTCCCTTAATGTTGGTATTGCATTTTATATTGCATTGCTTTTGACATTTATTTGCATGATGAGGCTTTTAAGGTTGGGACTAGCCACTCACGGATTTTAATAGGGATGTATTGTATGCTTTGTCATGTATAATGTGGTTCAGTTCTTTTTTATAAATTTTTGGAAGTGGCTATTTTGCTGTTGATAGTATTTTGCAATTAAAATTTATTTTGCTGCTGAACATTTGTGTGTTTTGTAAATGAGCTTATTTGCTATTGTGTACACCAATGTGGTCCAACTGCAAGCCTGTGGGCCAGTTTGGCCTTTAAATAATTACGATAATTAACGTGATTACAATAGGGTTGCCATGCGTCCCAAAAATTCCAGACATGCCCGGAAATATTATGGCTGTCTGAAAATTTGCTTAAATGTAGGTGATGACTTTTTTTTTGGAGAACACCTTTATTTGGGGTAACGCATCCCTAGTTTAAACCGTGGCTCACAGAATAAATTTATAATTCCTGATGGCCTACTATAAAATTAAGTTGGACCACACTGGTGTACATAGTGATGCTGCAGTGTATTGGATAGAAATAATGCCTTTAAATGCAATAGTTAAGGGTTGGAGTCTTTGCAGGCTGGTGCACACTGGTGAGACCTGGTATGCAAATGTAAGAGGGTGTGTGCACTGGGGATAAAATTTTTGTCGAATCTTGTGTTTATTATGTCATAGAATTTGACCAAGCACAAAGGTTCTATGGCAAAATAGATTCCAAGGGTAAAGTGTTGCATGGTTAGGAGTGTCATTAGGTTGGCTTATGAGTCTCTAGATCCTTAGAATAGGAGATCGACTTAACTATTGAAATACAATTTTTATGAACTGGCAATTGGTTGAACTTGTTTTTTGATTCCGTAGTTCTTATAGTCTTTTGTGTTATCCTCACATTTCCCATCGGTCATCTGCAGTTATGGTGCACCAAAAAGTACAAGATTTTTTTTGACACCATGTAGTGCAATAACTTCATATTTTTATTCTACAGACGAGTCTGGTTCATTGCATAGTTAATTTGCAAAGCTCTTTTATGCGCTTATCCATAATTAGTATAAACACACAAATTGATCACTGCACAAGACAAAGCGTTGTTTAATTATACTTAACATTGTTCCAATCATGAAAAATACTGTGCAACAGTAGTTTGTTTGATGTTGTTTTGCATGCTCTCTTGTAATTGTTTTTTTAACAAAAAAATGTATCCATGGCTGCACCTTTACATTGCAAACATCGTCAAATTGTTCAAGAGCGTTAAATACTTCTTCATTTTTTAGCTGGGTGATGAGAATTAAATTGGCTGCGCTTTCTTTCTCAATGCCATTGCTTCCAAATGGCATTTTTTCACTCACATCAAAGACTGACAGTTGCAAAGTGCATGTGCAAATTTGTGCTCGCACACTGTAAAAAAATCTGCTGCACGACCACAGAATTCTACAATGCTGCAAGATCAAATTTTGCAAATGTGAAAGATGCTGCCTGAAATTGATCAAAGAAATCTTGCAGCATTTTTTTACAGTATACTACGTGCTCCCACTGCACCCGTAGTTGGCGTCTGTCTTTCAAGAATGCCAATTATCATTGCCAAAGACTGATTTTTGTCACTTGATTTTGCAACTAACACTTTGGTAAATCGAATAAACAGCTTTTATTTCTATACAATTAAACAAATTATGCAATAAGCCGATATGCAATTAACCAGACTAATTTTCTTGGAAAAAGATAAGCTATGGTTTGAGATTTACAATCCTTATGCAATAAAACGTATTATGCAATTAACTGGATTCGTCTGTAATTTCCATAATTCTGTAATTTATAAAGTGGTTTTTCTGCATCGATTACTTTAAAAGTAGATTTTTATATTTTGGTGTTGCTGGAATTAATCTGACAATGAACCCCAGAAAAAAATAAGAAACAGCGAGCTATAACATATCTCTAATCTGCAAATAAATGAAGCATAGTTATTTTGAATTTTTATTCAACTACTCTCCCACTTCGCATGATGTGAAATTTGTCTATTGTTGCTATTCACAAGTTTTTGCGTTAGCTGTTCCTCTCACTGTTTCAGCTAGCTATACTTTGTTTATGACTTCCTACAAATATTTTTAGATATGTACCAATACTATGATGCAGATTACATTAAAATATGTAAATTGATGTTGAAATATGAAATCACTGAATTAAAGAAATTCAAGAATTTTTCTAAAAGATAGAATTATAGAAAATAGAAATTTATTCTAAAGTAAGAAATTATTTAATTACGGAAATGCAGAAAAACTATCTACTAAGTAAGTACAACAAATTACACTAATAATTTCCTGAGCACCACTAAAATACAGAAATAACAAAGAACATCTACTAAATTGTGAAAATTGCAGAAATACGGAAATTTACAGAAATGCTTAGGTAACATGAATTCAGTTGTCTAATTTTGCTGAGGTGAGTAAATGTACTTTAGTTTTTGTACCCTTCTATTATTTTTTTTATGTTTGGTGATTGCTATGTTTGTCCATAATTCGCTAATTACTTCTTGGAATACATTATTGTTGCGCCATGTTTTAATATGAACTTTCGTAATTTTGTGATTCAGTGATTCTATATTTCAATATGAATTTTCTTAAATCTAGATTTTTGTGTTTTATTGCTGTCCAATCTGCTCAAATACAGTTTTGGCCTAATGTTGTTGTTTAAACAGAGGAAAAGACAAGAAATAAAGAACTGGGTCCTTACTGAAGTATCACGATCTCAGGAATATCAGACCCTTAGCATTTTTGTCCCCATTGTTAGGAATGGAGTATGGTGTGCTCTTTCCATGATATAGGTGAAGACCCCTGAATGCCTTTGTTTTTATTTTGGATAGATACTAGTTCCTATTCAAGAATACATAACACTGGTCAACAAAAAAATTTGAGCATTGAATGTGAGATCGATTTTAGGATATATCAAGGTCACTGAACCCAAATATGCACTTAGTTTTTTCGAATTGGCTCTAGTTTTTGAGATATGGAGCATCGAAAATTTTCATGAACAACTTTTGCATACAGAAAACAAACAGCAGTACGAATATAATTCGCAGTATGATGAAACAATTGCGGCATTGTTTGGTTGAAATGTCTGTATTGTTGTAAAACAATAAAGTTACTATAGCTGTTTTTATTTAGTCAATAGCCTACTGTACATTGCAAGGTAAACTATGTTGCGTGATGGTCGGTTCATATGGATACAGGTTTAGTCTATAGCCTACTTGTATGAACATAGTTTAATACGTCAGTGTTGAAAAAATTGTCAAACTAATGTTTTGTAAGACTTTTATTTTCGCAATTTGCTGATGTCAATTACTTTTTTCTTAGAAATTGTATTTAAGATCAAATTTAAAATAGAGCTATGACTTCAAAGCATAGGAGTTGTGTCAATGATCCAGATATATTCTGCTACATTTGTGGAGAGTATATGAAAAAAGAGCATCGTTTCAATGTGCAAGATTTTACAAAAAGAGTGTATGAAGCATACTTTGGCATGAAGCTGGGGGATCAAGACAAGGAATGGGCTCCTCACAAAGTGTGTAGAAATTGCACTGATATTCTTTGCCTTTGGACTCGAGGTAAAGTAAAAGCAATGCAATTTGGAGTGCCTATGGTTTGGAGAAGTCCCAAAAACCACCATGACAATTGCTATTTTTGCATGGTGAACATTTCAGGATGGAACCTCCACAAAAAGAATTCATGGTATTATCCTGGCCTAGAGTCTGCAAGGCGGCCGGTGCCGCAATGCAAGGAAGTACCCATTCCAGTTTTTTCTTCTTTTCCAAAGCTTGTTTCGAATGATGACTTGTTTGCAGAAACAGAAGAGGTAAACAGCAATGACAGTAATTACAGCGACAGTATGTCTGATACAACTGCAGAAGGGCAAAGTGAGGTAAAGCCTTTTAGCCAGAGCCAGCTCAATGACCTAGTCAGAGACTTAGCTTTATCAAAAGAGGCTTCTGAGGTTTGGCTTCTTGTCTCAGTGAACATGGCATTCTTGATTCCAAGACCAAAATGACGTTTTACCGTCACAGGGATAAAGCGCTTAGTGATTATTTTACTAAAGAAGATAACTTGGTGTTTTACAAAAACGTCAAAGGCCTTCTTACAGCAATGGGTGTTCCCCAATACAAACCGGGTGAGTGGCGTCTGTGTATACGAGTAGACAGCTCTAAACAAACCGTAAAGTGTGTTCTGCTACACAATGCAAGTACCTATGCTGGTGTCCCTATTGGTCATTCGGTAACTTTGAAAGAGAGCTACTCGACTATACAGATGGTCTTGCAGAAGCTGTACTACAACGAGCATAAGTGGGCAATATGTGTGGACTCAAAAATGGTCAATATTTTATTGGGACAACAAGCTGGCTATGTAAAGTACCTGTGCTTTCTTTGTCTCTGGGACAGTAGAGCTGATGATCAACACTGGCAGAGAAAGGATTGGCCCATACGTGAAGAGCTTGTGGTGGGGGAGAACAACGTGATAAATGAGCCATTGGTGAACTGTGATAGCATCCTTCTTCCACCCTTGCATATTAAGTTGGGCTTAATGAAACAATTTGTCAAGGCATTAGACAAGAATGGCGATTGCTTCAGGTACATCCACAGCAGATTTCCTGGTACGAGTTATGAGAAAGTTAGAGCTGGAATCTTTGACAGACCACAAATCCGAACACTAACAAGAGATCCAGCCTTTGTTTTGCACATGACAGTAGTTGAATCTGCAGCCTGGTGCTCATATGTTTTCATGGTAAAAGAGTTCTTGGGAAAAACGAAGGCAGACTGTTACCAGGACATAGTGAAACAGATGCTGACAAACTTTCAAGCTCTTGGGGCCAGAATGAGCATAAAAATTCATTACTTATTCAGCCACCTTGACCGATTCCCAGAAAACCTTGGTGAAGTAAGTGAAGAACAGGGTGAAAGGTTTCATCAGGCCATTAAGAATATGGAAATGAGGTACCAAGGTCGATGGGACTCTCGTATGATGTCAGACTATTGCTGGAGCCTTATGCGGGATAGTACCCAGCAAAATTACAAGCGGAAATCATATAAATGTGCCTTTCAACAAATGGATTGACCTAACATGGACTGTTGAGGGTAAACCGTGTTTTGTTTACGCTGACATAAAATTTTAGTGCCATTAGTAATTGAATTTTAATAGTCTGTCTCTTCTGTTAAAGTTAACAGGCATCTACTGTGTGTACACATTTCATAAGCGTTACCTTGAACGGTTACAGTGCCGTTCATGTCTAATGCATGGCTTGTTTGGAATGTAACTTTAAAGTAAAACCAACATTATTGTTTATTCTGTCAACAATATCTACTGAAGTAGCTTATGTGTGCTCAAAATTACGATTGGCTGTATCTAATGCAATCTACAGTAATCTGTAATGCAATACGCAGTTTATCAGTAAGTGCTAATGCAAAAAAAAAAATTTGCTATATCTCAAAAACTAGAGCCAATTCAAAAAAACTAAGCGCATATTTGGGTTCAGCGACTTTGATATATCCTAAAATCATTTTCACATTTAGTGACTTTTGAAAAAAACTTTTTTATTGACCAGTGTAATCAAGGAGGGCAGAGTTAAGGAGCAAGAAAATATTAATAGAAATTTGACTTTACAGAAATTCCATCAACAATTTAACTCAAACAAATTGTTAATTTATATCCAACTGGTTGGTTATGGTTTTGAGTTTTGATTTTTTTTACACTTTTTACAACTTTCCATGCTTCTGAGATTTCAGTATTTTAGTTATTAGTTTTTTCTTGGGTATATTGCTTTCATGTGTTAGTGTGCGTTTCCATGTTTTAGATTTGCCCCAGTGTATGGATCATGTGTGAGTTGACAGGTGTATGGATCTGCATCACCACTGGTGACTCTTACTTTTGCCAACATATAATGGGACTCTTGGATTACTACTGATGATTTACTAAGTAGAAATCCATCTTTGTTGCTAGACTGCAGTGCTAAAATGGTTTATTTTGTTTTTTTTGCTAGTTTTCTTGTTGAAAATGCTATTTTCCGGGTTCATAAATTAATTACTGCTAGATTAGCAAACAACTTTTAATCATTTTTCAAAAAACTGTCTTAAGTGTTGATGAAAGCTTAGTTTTGGCTATTTTGATGTTAACCAAGCAAATATTTTATGGATTGATGAGTATTTTGACAATTTCTTCTGAGAGTCGGTCTTTTTCTTGTTGTACTTAATATGAACAAAGCTTGATATATATAATAAGCCTGATATTTTTCATTTATCTTCGTTAGATGGAAGTAATTTAGTGATGTAGTAAGATTTCATTGTACCTCTAGGCCAATTTCATTAAAAATGCATAAAATTTTATCAGAAATTTCATAAATATGTGGCAAGGTGACAAATGACATGAATTTTGCATATTTTCAGGAGACAGGTTTACCAAAATTACAAAAATATTTTAATAAAAACCCGTTAAGCAATAAAGTGTTACAAATCTGTTTTGTAGTTCATGAGAAAAGTTTGTAACATGTGTGTCCATTCTGCCATGTACAGTTTTGTGGTGGCAAGTTTTTAGTGCTTTATGTGATGCGTTATGAAAATAACTGGCTGTGGTGATTGACCAAAGAAAACTGTTGCTCTGAGTCAGTAGTTGTGTTTTATTATTTTTACATCCAAGAAAGCCAATGAATGGCTATGTTCAAGAGTAAGGGCAAAGAAGCGGTGAAATGTTTTTAAGGTATTGGTAAAACTCATTCACATTGTCTTTTGTTATAATCCAAAATGTGTCATCAATATGGCTGGTCTATAAAGGAGATGGCATGTGAAAAGTGAATATGGTCTTTGTGTTTTATGTTAATGTTGCTTTACTTTCAGTTATGGGCATGTCATTGGGTAATTGATTAACTACTAATAACCACAACTGCTTAAATTTTTATTTTCAAAAAAAGTTATCTCTTGTTCTAATTCTTGATACATGGAGCTTTTTTTATATTTTATTGCTTTGCTGTTTTATTGCGCTGATGTTGGTTACTGTGGCTAACGAGACGTTAGCCAAAAATAAGGCACCTTGAAAGAAAATACTACTTACTTGTGGAACGATGAACAGAATTTTAGTTTCATTTTTTTCGAGTTCGTTTTGCACAATGCACACCAGTGATAGACTGCAATTTGTTACAACTTCACATTATTGAAACTTGCCTGCAATTCTCTAATATTTGTCATAAAGTGTATTAGTCTTCAAAGTGTCATACGGTTTATTGTGCTAATGAATAAATATTAGTGTAATATGTAATATTTGCCATCTTACTATTCTAATAGTGCCAAAGCCCACTTAATTTGTTATAGTTGCCAGTGACTTTTCATACCAAGTTATCATCATCTTTGGTTTTCATGCTTTATTTGTATGTTTTTTTTTTAGATAGACCACTTCATGCTGATTGGTCTGGTGTGTGCTACCAAAACAATAGTTGGTAAATAAGATTGAAGAAATGATTTTACTCTATTTAATGTTGATTTTTTTAACGTAGTCAAAAGTAACTAAAAAACACAAAGTAAATAACTCTGCAACATAACATTGCGATCAATAAGTTCTGGTACAAAAATCAAGTTCATTGCATGAAGCATTGTATTGCTCATGTCGTTGCCGATCAGAAGAAATGAAGTAAGCTTTGACTCTTTGGTTTTAGGTTCACACTAAGGTGCAGCATAGTTATGTCAAATGCTTTGTGGCGACATGTGATTGACTGCTTTTTCAAAAACCACCAGGTTATGTAGCAGTCTATACAACACTTTAACCATCTTGTATTTGATATCTTTAAAATCTCATCTTTGTATTTAGTTGTAATTTTTTGGTGTTAAACTTCTAGGCTAATGTATTCTTGGATTTACGAACGTAAAGTGATTATACTAAAAAATAAGTAAAACTAAGCTACTATTTAGGTTCAATAGTTATACATACCACCATTATTTTGTTTATTAATTGCTTTAACTCTGCTATTGTGATGGAAGATTGTTCAATCCAGGCAACTGAAACTGTATCTGATACTAATCTCATGTACAATGACGTTGGCAAACTGATATTAGAAGAACTGAAAAGTTTTCGTCGAGAAATGAGAGAAGAAGTGCGCAGATTAAATGCAAATGTTCAAAACTTTTTATTTTCGAAAGCTGACATTGTAAATGCTCTGCTTGGAGATTTGGATTTATTTACTGATATTGAAAAAACTTTTAATGAAATTCCGTTTAGAAAAGCTTCAAATGCAGCTCCATCATTACCCAAGCTCCAGAAAATTGTGAACAATCAGAAAAAGGTCATGCATCACTCTACTACTGCTGACAATCAAAAGAGAATGGTAATTCAGCCTACAACCGTTGAAGTGGTAAAAACTGAACCCTGTGAATTTTCTGTAAATTCCAATACAACGCTGATAAGTGATGATCCATCAATGGTGACCATGATTGTTGACCCCACATCAACTTATGAAAAGTCTGCTAGCTCTACCACTACCACTACTAGTGTAAGAGATAAGAAGGCAATCGTTTTAAGTGACTATTCTGTGTCCAAATCTCAAGAAGATGACTTAAAAATGGTTGAAGTACAGATCGGGCAGCATAATGGGCAGTCATCAACTACTGATGATGATTCTTTAGCTAATTTGAGTGCTTTCAATGAAGTTTTACCACAAGATTACACTGCTACAATGACTATGTCTAAACTTGCTTCATTGGGAAAGGAACCAAGTTCTGAATCAGATGCATCATTACAACGCAAGCCTTTACTTTTGCCACACCATGCTAGTCCAAAGCTGCCAAGCAAGCATGTGTTATACTCTGGAAAGTTTAAAAATTATCATGGCTATGATAAACTATCATATACTGAAAAAAAACTTTTGTCAAGATGGAAACATAAATGTCAATTTTGTGACCGGCAATTTCTGTCTTCTAATGACTTGAAAAGACACATTAGAGTCCATACTGGTGACAGACCATTTCAATGTCATATATGTTCAAAAGCATACACCCGAAATGACCATTTACGAAGGCATATAAAGCAAAAGCATACATCAGAACAACACGAATCTAAAGCTGATACAAATCCTGATGCCATGAGCAACACATAGCAAGATCAGCATTTAGGTAATTGATGTCCATTAAAGTGGTGTGAGACTAAGAAAAGGCCTTTGCACAAAGCCCCTGTAGTAGGGTACTATTGTTAAGTCACAATAAAGTTATAGCATGGTTAGCATCGTGAGGCTAACTCGTTTATTTTGCTGTTGTACTATTACCATTGAAGTCTGATTGGTTGTGAAATGGGATTTGCATCTTTATCCAAACTGTATGTTATTAGTAATTGATTTGCGAATTTTGTCATTCACGATGTAGTGAACGAGGTGATGTATGAATAGTTTCAATACTAAACTGTAAGACCTATTGGCATGGTTAATATACAGGATTTCTTTAAATTGCTGCTGCAATTTCAAAAATTCAACTAAGTTGTACTTCATAAGTTATTTTTATTCAGTTATTTTGTAGTATCGGAAAATACTTCAAGTTATTTCAGATGTATTAGCACACCTCTAACTATGCACCATTAGTCACAAAAAGGATTTTCCAATTGATATTCAATGTCTTGCCATATTCTTGCAAACATATCCACAGAAATGGTAGTTGATCGGTTATTCGGTGCTATAAATCAATAATGTTTCGGATTTTGGTTTGGTAGGTCATATCTTTTACTTAATACCACAAGAAAAAATCAAACAGTGTAATGTCAGAGAAAAAAGAAAGTTAAGAGATGTTCATTCTACCCATCTGGAAATATTTTATTCAGAAATTGCCGGACTTCCAAGGCCTCAATGAGGTGGTGCGTTGTCTTGCTGGAAAATAACTGATTATGCCGTGATCAAATGATATATTTTCCAAGTTGCTTTCCTCATTTTCTGAGGCATTTCAAAGTGGCATTTCCTCCCAATTACCACGTGAAGCTTCAGTGGGCTTGGATATCTGACTGCGTCTCTGTATAGCAGGAAACCCAACAGGCATGAGTGCTCATTCTCATAAACCCCATTTTTGCTGCTAAATGCAAAAAATTTTGCTTAATCACTGAATAAATTATTTCAAACCTGAATGTTTCAAAAAGTACTTGTCAAAAAAAAAAAGACTTGAAGTTTTTTTTACTATGAAATAAACCAAATGGAAATATCTCAAAAAATATCGTTTCGTTGAATTTTTCAAAGTGCAGCCATTTACAGACACCATGTATAATTTTTCCTTCATTCACAAAATGTTTTTTCGGTTTTGCATAGAAAAATTGTGTCTCTTTACTGGCTTTACCAGTACTGCTTACTCAACACATATCCACTACTATCAGAAGAATTTGTCGTTAAGGGCCTTTTTTGAAGGCACAACAATGGAGTGATCTTGATGCATTGACACTTACGAGGTAGGTAATGGAATCGCATGTGTAGCATTAAGATTATTTAGCACCTTGCCAGTTGCCACCTAAACCGTTCAGTATAGTTTGGTTGTATGGTGGTCTAATTGCTGTGATTAAGGCTGTGTATATGTTGTACCATTGACATCTACTTTGTTGTGCCATTGGATTTAAAATACGAGTCAATTGGCACATATGATATTATCGTATTTTTGGTATTTAACAGAAAGATTCTTGGAGCATGTCTTAAACGTACATGGTTAGTCGCATGCACCTACTAAAAGACTTACTGTGTAGTCGCTTGAAGCTATGTAGCTTTGGGCTTGCCTTAAAAACACTTGAGGTCTTGTTTATCAAGCTTAATGCGTGTATGTGTGTGTGTGAATTGACCTTTAGTATCATAATTTATGTGTGGCAATTAGTTACTTCGAAGATTGCAAATTATTGTTGCATCATTGAAATGTAATACTCCTTAACAGAGTCTGTTGTGAATACTTTCTTTTATTTTAAAACAAACCCTAAATATCTCAATTTATTTCATGTCTGTCGTTTTCAAGTTACTTCCTAAAATGCGTACAAGCTTTTGTGGTATATGTTTCAAGTCAGTTTTCAGATTTCCTTTGGGGACTGAAAATATACAAAAATGCCATTGCATCATTTAAACATGCTGCTTGTATGTGCCAGGTTTTTGTCATGCTAGTAAATCAAATAACATTTCTTGCAATTGCGGTTTTTTTCTTTTGAATGAAATTGCTGTGGAAGCTACAAGTTGTGAGACTTTTCAAAACTACTTCACATTATTTCATTATTTGTTCTTTAGTAAGTAAATTATCTTGTCATAGAAACTGCATTGTCAAGCTTTTTTTACAAAGTTGGCCACACTATTAGGTACTGACACTGCATTTTTCAAAATATAATCAAGATAAGCCTATGCAGTAAGTTCTGATTTTTACATCGAGTTTTGAAATTGATTTCTTTTATCAGATTTATAACTTTATATTGATAGAGCTGCATTGGTATGACTTCATGGGATGAGCTCTGAACTCTTGAAGTAGCACTATGTTTAGTGTTTACACCAGGGGTGTGCAATTTTTTTTGCATGCAGGCCGATTTCTGACTTGATGAAAATTCCGCAGGCCAGTTGAAGTTCATATCCAGACTTAATTAAACTCACTAGCTATGATTAGTGACAGTATTCATGGGATATAGCAGGGAAGACATTTTTTCTGGAGATTACAGTTGTCGCAGCTGCAAATTTGCCAAAATTCCCATTTTGGTCAGTAATCACCTTTTTTTCTTTTGGAGATCACCTTTTTCTTTTCCTTTTTTTGCCAAAATTGTAGAGCTTTAATTTTGCTGAAATTTCCAATTTCTTCCATCGACCACAAAAATTTTATGTCTCAGGCCACAATTGGCTCACAGGTCACAGTTTGCACACTCCTGGTTTACACTAGCAATTTATTACCAGTTAGCACACTTAAACTGTTTTCAGTTGATTGCCGGCAAAAGTTATAAACTATGTCTTTTGTGTTTGTGTGCTAAAGGGCTCAATCGAATTTTACTTTAAAAACGTCGGTGTAGCGATTTAATTTGTTCTGAAACCAAAGCTTTCGTTTTGTCGAACTAAATTAATATGTCACAGTTTATTCATTAAACTTTTTTTTGCATTTTTTCTCAATTGTAATGTGTCATATTGTTGCTTTTTACCAATGACATTTTGTGTTTAGAGACGCACATGTTATTATACTTCATTCATAGCTATACAAATTATTGCTGTATTATAAATGTGATAAATGATCCCATCGAAGGACAACAAGTATTTACACCTTGGTGAATCGAATCTTTTCAAATATCAGTAGTGCAATAACTGTAATTAATTGTATTAATTTAGAAAACTTACGTAAATAAGTGACATAGTTTGGTATTTTTGTTCTTCAGTCACAATAAACACATGTTTTGTATGCACAGAATAACTTCTGTTTGAGTCCTCTTTGTAGTTGTCAGTACTGCTGGCACCATGCATTTCTATTACAAATTAGGGTAATTGCCATAAAGTATCCTTCCCAAACACACAAAATTGCAGGCATTATGAAATTTGAATGGTCAAACACGCAGTCAGTGTCACCGTAAAATTCTGCTTCCACCCATTCTACCAGATTGCCAATGTGGTTTTGCAAACCCAAGTTGCCTTAATTGATGTGGGCTAACACAGGAGTGCACAAGTTTTTAGACTTTAGCAATGCGTGGGAATTTTTAGTTGCACACACTTAGAATATAGACTTGCTACAACAACATTGCTGCAAATCCCATTTGCCCACAAGAATTGTTTGGTTGTACGGCACCAGCGCGTAATCGTGTTTTTGCACCGTGCCGTGTCCCATGCAACCAGAGTTTAACCTCAACACTCGTATGTAATAAACAGATATTGGGATGAAAGTTTTGACCATGCCACACACTAACTACTTGAAACTTCAAAATAGAATTGGTTTTTTGATATTTTCTGCACAAGATATTTGTCCAGCATAACCCAGAAGATCCCCAATAAATTGAGTATTTTCCAACAGTGAAACACATGGGGGTGTGCAACCTCCAGCCTGCACGATACGCACCTTATTTGTCTACGACGGTGGTTACCAGCAGGGGGTCCACAGAAGTCCTTATGGAGATCTACAAAAGATTTTAGTGGATACACTGAATAAGGGCTTTGCAGTGGTGGCATTTTTAACGCTCAAGGATGTGGGTAAACACCAAAGACCTCTGCGGGTAAAATTGAATCAATCATAAAGTTGATCACCAAAAGAAAGGTCACATGTTAAGAACGGGCATAAACATCAGTTAGGATTTGCCAAAACTTCAGAAAAATAGCATCCAGTAATTGTTTCCAAAAGTTGATGTCGCAAAAAAGTAAAAAAATTGTAGCTTAATGAAGAACAAAAATATCGATCTGGAAATATAAGTTTATCTTCAAATATCAAAGTGCTTAAAAAGTTAAAAGCCTCCAAACTTTGGTACCAGGGCCCGATCACTCTCTCAATGCTTGTGCTGAAACTGCTGGTTATTGAGTTGGAGGATCTAAGGCATTAAAAAGGTTGGAAACCATACGTCCAAGTTAACATTGCTTAGTTTGCTGTTGTTGTTGTTTGAATTACCCCTCCTCTTCCTCAGGATGGAGGTATGGCACAAACGGCAATTCAGGTTTGTGCCATGAACCCAATTGAAATTAGGCTAGGAGAAAGATAGCAGCCCATTTCAAATCAGTCATGAGTAGCCCCACCACCAGCAAGGCAGACTGCCATTGGTGGGTACCCAAGAGTCGCCTTTCACGACATGTTGGGTTAATAACTTCACAATTGTATTTCTGTGAAGTACGGGTAGGCCACCTGTCTGCCACATAAAGATGAAGGCATCCTGTTAAGTGCCTTGCCCAAGGACACAACAAGCAAGCTTGCCGGCTTGTTCGCCACACTATCCCTTTATTATGCTGAGCGCCAAGCAGGGAAGCTGTGAATACCATATTTTAAAGTCTTTTGGTATTACTGGACTTAGAGAATGAACCCCAGGTCTGCTGACTACAAAGCAGACACTCTAACCACTTTGTCATCGCGCTGGTTTGGTTTTGCTCATACTTAAATGTTGCGCTAGCTTTTATTTTTTAGGAATGTGAATTGATATTTTTCTTGTTCACTTTACTGGCCGTTAGTGCATAATGTTGCAATGCTACCTCGATGGATAGTGTCATTAGATGGTGGGCCACGACGAGTCAACCACTCAGCAGTGATCATTAATCATAAAATTTTTATGTTTGGTGGATATTGCATGGGAGAAAACTATGAAGAACCAAATCCAATTGATGTGCACATGCTTAACACATGTTAGTAGAATATATGCTTTTCTTTGTCTATTTTTTAGAACAAGCATAGTTAAGTTTGCAGGTAATACATTTTATCTTGTGTATCATCTTTTGAGTAGTCTGCATGTATACATCGCATACTGTGGTATAGCAATGTTATTTTGGATTCTAGTGGCTACATTGCATACGGTATAACCGTTGTCTACTGCAGTCTTTCCAAGCAGCAGTTCTACACGTTGTACACAGTACAAAAAAGCAATGTTGGACATGCGTCATGTGTTTTGTTGACCACTTACCTCCTGTGTTTCATAAGGTTTTACTAGCAGGCGAGTTTTTTGCCGTTATGTGCCTTCTCTGAAGGTTGAGGTTGCTGCTTTGCAGGAGCTTTTGAATCTTAGTTTATGTTATGAACTCTAAAACAAAAAATACGGTTGTGCAGATGACTACAGATGGACTAAAATTCCAGCATCTTCAACATCTCATGGAAATATAATGGACGTGCCATACATGAGGTATGCAATTCAGTACCACAATTGAGCCAAGGATTTGTGCCATCACTCTATTGTGAAAGTATTATTATGCTTGCAATTGAAAAAAGGTGTTATATACACCTTGCTACGTAGTTATACAAGTCACCATCAACTGCTAGGTTATTGGCATACAAAATAAAGTTTCACTTCAGTTATTGCCTGAGCTGGATTGATTATTTTAACATTGGCATACATCGAAAGCTAAGTCTGTGTTGCTATACAAACTCGTTTAATTTTGTGATTGTACTTCAATTAATTTGTTGGTAGATACGGGCATGCCTCAGTTGCTGTTGGTGATAAAGCTTATCTTTGGGGTGGCCGCAATGATGCAGTGAGAGCTTGCAACAATATATTCAGTTTTGATACCTGTAAGTGAGCTTGAATTATCGCTTCGAGGTGTGGCGGTTTACTTGTAAAATCTCTTGATGGTAACATCTCTTTTTATTAGTGGTATTGTAGTTCAGTGCTTTTCAGTCTCTCAGACAGTACGCACTGCGGTGTGTTTCAAGATCTGTAATGCATATGACAACCACGGTGCGGAAGGGAGTTGAATTGCCTGTCACTTCGTTACAGTATTTGCTGTATAAGCTTTTTCAATTTGAAAATACGTTTTAAATATTTTTATGTTTTTTATGAATTTCTGGTTATTGACATTTAATTGATTAAAGATTTATTTGCATTTCTTAAAGGCAAATTTGATTTCCTTCAGCATCTCTGCAGTAGTTGGTTGTAAGTACATGAATATTGTGAACAATCTTTCTAAAGTTTAAAAAGCACTACTGTAGTTTCACGTTGTTGTTGTTGTTGTTGAATACCCGACCCTTTCCGAGGGATGGGGGCATGGTGGAAGACCATGGAGCCCCAGAAGCCAGGCAACTCCCCAGGGCCTGGACCAAGGTCGTAGAAAGACAGAGAGTCACCAAAGAGTTAGCGGTGCAAAGAGTTCATAGCTGGACAGTACAGAATGAGATGAGAGGTGTCCTGGGAAGAGTATTTGCAGGTGCTGCAGGAGGGAATCTCGATTCTGCCAATCCTACCGAGATAAGAACCTGACAGAAGGCTGTGTCCATTGCAGCATAGACGAGAGAGAACACAGCGAGCTTGACAAGGCAGCACAAGTTCCTTGGTAGAAATCGAGAGAACCTGTGTGTCTAAGAATTTAGATAAGACAGTATGCCTCCAGTCCGAGAAAAGACAAGAGTGGATACGAGAGATAAGAGGAGAGAGGCTATAAGGGATTGCAGAGGGCATAAGTAGTGCTCCTTGTCTGGTGGCCAGCTCATCAGCTGCGTTGATCCCCAGGAGAAACGAGTATCCAGGGACCCATTGTAGCCTGATAGAACAGGAGAGAAAAGCCAGATATGCCAGAGAGTTTTGGGTAAAAGGAAAGATGTAGGAGAGGACAGGGTGGCAAGGACAGAACGAGAGTCAGATAGTAAGAGAAGAGAGGTGGCAGGCTTTGTTGGTGCTGCCGAGACCAGCAAAGAGCGTGCAGAATGGCGCAGGCTTCAGCAGAACAACTTAAATATACTGGGCCTGCTGAAAAGGAAAGAGTGGCCTCAGTGCTACAGAGAAAGCAGTTGGCAAGTACGCCGGAGCTGCCCTTGCCAAAAATAAAAGGAACAGAGCCATCTGTCTAGAGTATCAGATCGTGAGGGGGCAGAGAGTCAAGCTGGGCGAGAGCCACACCTTGGCGAGAGAGACAGGAATCAGAGCAGGAGCATGAAAAGGAAAGGGTAGACTCCATGGTGAAGGGAGGCAGATTCCAAGGAGGAAAGGGAGAGCAAGCAAGGTGAGCCTCCCTAGGAGAAGTAGAAGAAAGCATGAGCAATTGAGTGAACGCAGAAGCTCTCCAGGATGATCTGCAGAGTCTTGGTTTCACTCCTAGTCTAGCCAAACCTGAAATAGGAAAGGAGGTTGGGAGAAGAAGAGCCTGCTCATAAGATAAAAGAGTGAAATGAGTCAGGGTGACTCACAGGGAAGGTAAAAAAGCCTCAGAGAAAAGATAGGGGATAGGGGAGGACAAGAGGCAGCCGATGACGGTGTGACTAGCTGCTTGGTGGAGGCATTTCAATTTGGTGAAATTGGTAACTTTAAGAAAGGAAACCATCCATGCGAAGCATAAGTGAGAAAGAGCCAAAGAAAAGATTTATACAGAAGAGAGAGGGACTCTTTAGAGGGGCCCCATGAGGAAGCAGAGATCCAGCAGAAGGCCTTAAGATGTGGAAAGAATTGGGCCTTCAGCAAAGATACATGCTTAGAAAAGGAAAGAGTGCAGTCAAAGGTGACCCCAAGAAAAATTGGAGTTTGGTTGAAATGGAGGTGGGAGCTGAGTTGAAGAAGATTGGGCTGGAAATTAGCTTGGTGATCCACTGAGAAAAAGGAGGCCTCACATTTGCTCGGATTGAGAGGAAAACATCAGTATTCAGACCAGCGCTCCAATCGAAACAGAGCTCTTTGTGAGGCCTCCATTGCTGTGGGGACCAAATGGCCAGATCGTCAGTGTAAAGAGAGCAACTGATGAAAGAAGGCAGAGAAGCTGGAAGATCATTGAGGAAGAGTGAGAAAAGTACAGAGCCAAGAACGGATCCTTGCAGAACACCTCGACGGACTCGAAAGGAGTGATTTTTGTGATTTTGAAAAACCACACAAGCATGCCTATCAGAGATGAAAGATTGAGTCCAACAAGCAAAGCAAGGAAGGAGGTCAGCTGTAAGTTTGTGGAAAAGGGCGGGATGCCAGACAAAGTCAAAAGCCTTCGAGAAATTAATAGTAGAGACGATTGTCTGAGAGCCGAGCCTGGGTTTGTTAAACCCAATTGAAATGGACTTAGAAAGAAAAAGAATTTAATCTAGAGTAGACCTCCAGGGCAGAAACCGACCTGGTGGGGAGAGAGAATGGAATTAGATTCCAGAAAGAAGAGTAGACCAGATAGAATGATGCGTTCAAAAAGCTTTGATACGCAGGAGGTGAGAGAGATAGGCCTGAAGGAAGTAGGAGAGTCGAGAGGCTTTCCCATCTTATGGATGGGAATAATAGAAGATGCCTTCCAGATGGAAGGAAAGGAATGCAAAGTCCATGAGAGATTAAAGATGTGAAGAAGAAAATCCATGCCAGAGCGAGGAAGATGCTTTAGCATATTATGGGCAACTTTGTCTGGGCCAGTGGCAGTGGAGGAGGAAAGGTTAGAGGCAGCTGCAAGAAGTTTAGCGGGAGAGAAAGGAGAGCAAGAAGATGAGTGAGACTCCTCATGGCACGGGGCTCAGAGAGGTAACCTCTGGCTCTGCCACGCAGAGCCTTTGGCTGAGAAATGGAAAAGTGGGATCTCAGGTAAGCGGCATAGACCTAAGCCGATTTCCTGGGAGAAGAACAGTTGGGGAAATTAGGAGAGGAGGAAGGAGAGCCAGCAATAGAGCAAAGAAGAGAGTGTACAGATTTAAGATTAGATTTGGGTGAAAGAGGAAAGCAAGTCGTCTGCCATGTCTCAGCCTTGGCCTTGGTGATGACTGATGAGGCACGTCCAGAAGCAGAGATTTAAGCCTGGTGATCTTCATCACTTCTGTGAGCAGCAGCAAAAGCCTTGCGTCTTTCACTAACCACACCTTCGATTTCAGCAGACCACCAGGCTTTAAGATGGCGTTTGATGCGGTCAAAAGGAATGGAAGATTTGGCCCCATTCAGTGCCAGAGAGGTAAAAAGAGCAGCAGCAGAGGAAAGAGAAAAAAACGAGTATTCTTCTGCAGAAGGACAGTTGGTGTCAAAGTAGGAGACAAAGTCATCCCAGCGAGCTTTCTGAAAATTTAAGGAAGGGGGATGCTCATTGGGTCAAAGAACGGAGAGAGAGGGATAGATAGAAGAATTGGTAGGTGGTCAGAACCCAGGTCCTGAAGCACCTCACAGGAGCAAGAGAGGAAGGAGCAAAGAAGATGTCAGCAGAGGAGCGACTGCCAGAGGAGTGATGTAGAAGGGTGGGTGTGTCAAGGTCATTGATGGGGAGGAGGTCAGAAGAGATGACCCAGTTGAATACTTCCTCCCTGCTGGGGTCGAAAGTACCTCTTGAGTCCCAGAGGGAGTGATGGCAATTGAAGTCCCCCAGAATGAAAAGATTTCTGGAGGAGGGAAGAATGGAGGGAAGTAAAGACTCGGTTCTGCCATCTCTCTGGGAGGAGCAAATAGGGGGAGTGTACACATTAAGAAATGAGAGCAAGGAGAAGTTGTTAGGAGAGATGTTGACCTCTACATAATCAGAGTAGGAATCGATGGAAGAAAGAAAGGACGTGTAAAGCTTAGAGAAGGATAAGCCCTGCCTGACAAAAATGTTGACGCCGCTGCTAGCATGCGTGGCATTACGAGAGAGAATGCAAGATCAGGAGTGGGTGCAATCACAATGCAGAGCAGAGAATCCTGGAGTCTGTAAAGAGGAAAATGAGTTAAGATTGGATTCCTGGATGCAAATAAGGTCGACAGAGTGGGACAAAAGAAAGTGAAGCAGTTCAATGCTGCTGGCTCAAAAACCTCCAGCAATCCATTGAAGAACTCTGAGAGGGGCAGGGGGGAGAGGAGGTGTAGAAGGACAGCCAGGAGCAAGGGATGGTGGTGAGGGGGCAGAGGGAGAAGATACAAAACGGGCAGATGTGGAATAAAAGGTTTGAAGACGATGGTGGCGTGGGAGTGCAGCATTAGCAGAGAGGGGCTAGATTGTACGGTGGAGATATATATGTCAGAGGAGTCTGAGGAGAGAGTCACAGTGTTACAAGTGGGGACACGGCAGGGGAGCCAGCTCCAAGAGTGAGAGCTGTCAAGAGCTTTGAATTTGGTGAGGGAAAGTTGTGAGCACCTTAGATGGGCCCATTTGGAGCAGGTGCAGCATTGCACTGTCTTGCCCCGCCAGGTCACATTTCCAGTGCACACTGAGCAAGGAAAGATGGGTCTACTGAAAGTTACCGCTCATCAAGAGAAGAAGAAGAAAGGCAGGATAAGAGAAAAAGATAAAACAGGCGACCGATTTTGAAGAAGCTGTTTGCTGCCCTACTGCGGTCGTTCAGGGGGCAGCATAGCAAAAAAATGAAGGGGAGTACCTGGGGTAACTAGAACCCTTAAGAAGGCCTACAGCCATTTTGACCCAGCCCAAACAGGGCTGGGGACTGCATCACCACGTAGAAGCGGCTGTTGATTGGTGCAGTTTCGCGTGGTAGGCTTCATAGTCTGATATTATTAAGGTTCATTTAAATGGAAGAAGCATAATGCAACAGGCAACCGTCCTCCAGCAAGAGACGGCCATGGCATGTGTTTATGCAATGGAAACATATATATATTTGGCGGTTATGAAGAAGAGGTAATTTAATTAATTGAGCCCAGCATTAAGTTTTGTGATTAAAATTACTTTATTTAGGTGTAGTTTACATAAGGTAGCCGAAATGACACTACCGATGTTATTTAAACTGAATACTTCTAATTCAATCAATTTCTTATTGTTTAGCAATTTTTATGTCTTTGTTCTCGCAGTCGCGTTCACTTGAAGCTTAAACTTGCACATTTTTTCAGGCAAATCAATTTTCCAATGATATGTTTATGTTGGAGTTACCTGCCCATGTTTGGTGTGCTATTGTGTACAAAGTAAGTGAGCTCAGCGTATTATGCCTTGCAGTGAACATTGCGGTAATGCGCCGAATTGTGTTACATAAATCTGATTTTTGAATTAAGGATAGTGTTATGAAGTAAAGTAGTTCGCTTCGCGATTTACTCTTATGCATGTTCTGAGCATTAGAGCGAATTTTCAAGGGATATAATTAATTTTGCAGGTTCAGTATCTCCGCGAAAGCCTATGCATTTTGCGTTACCTTCGATTTTCACCTTTTAGCAAAAAAAAAGTAGGGCTAGCAACTAGTTTCAAGCTTGTACTTACCGTATAAATAAGTTAATTTTACCAAAACATACATAAAAACAGCAATGTACAAGTATTGATTTTGCTCCATCCAACTGATGTTTAGTTGGTTGTGAGATATCTATCCTTTCCTGCTCAATTTTTTTTGCTCAACCCAATTTTAAAAACTTGGCGTTTTGAATAATTATTGTGTACTTACGTGATTTGCGTTTGGTTTTTAGCTCGTGTTTCCCGATACTGACTTGAGCTGAATTGGTATTTATTTGATCGTAGACTGGCGTTGATTCCCTATTGTACTGTAAGAAAAATATTGATAATAATATCAGCTGCGTGGAGTCTGAAATTGAGTCCCGATAGTCCAATATTTGGACTTGATATCAGCTAGTTGCTTTTGCAGCAATCACTGTTTGTGGGTGTGTGCGCTCGTGCGTGCGTGTTTTGTTTAGCGTTGTACGTTTTTTGCTCTCGTGCATTGTTGTGCGAAAATTGTCATCTCCTTGAATATTTATATGATGCATCAGAGTATATGTTGTTGTTTGATATTCCGATTTTATATGTTGTTGCTTGATATTCCAGCAGTATGTACCAAAAACGTATTTATTTTTGTGAACAAAAACGTCAAAAAAAAATTTTGTTGACAAAACCGAAAGTTATCACTACAAGGTGTTCTGTGTTGCATATAAGTATTTAGGCGGATGAAAACTTTCGTACAAAAATCCTTTGGAGCGAAAAACTTGCAAAACCAGATAAAAAATGTATACTGTGTACATCCATTTCAACAAACTAAGGGCATCTATCTTAAACACGTTTGCACGGTGGAAGCCGGCTTTTGGTTGTAGTACGTCAGGAGGTAGCTTACTTAAAAGTGCCTCTTGTTACTTGTAACAAAGTCAATACAGTGATAAGTTGTTGCAGAATGATCTTGTTCCACCGTGGAAGGACTTCCACACTATCACCAGCCTGGGAAGTCACATTTACGTTTTTGGAGGCCGTAGTGATGTGTCCGGACCAATACATTCAAACAGAGAAATTTACGACAATACCCTTAAAGCAAGTAATGTGCATTGTAAACCAGTACATCCAACCAATGAGCCGTGAAGCTCTTTCAGGAGATCGCGAATCATTTCAGTATCGTAAAGCTTTCCGATGTTTAATGATAGCGTTTCATTACAACTGGAGCGTCGCCTTGAAAAATCTGTGGTTGATTAACTTTTTTTGGAGATTGATGAGTGGTAGAAAACGTTTTGTTCTTCAAGAGTGGATCGCGGAGTTTTTCTTGCTGTAAAAGTGGCCTGCTAGCTGCAAAAAGTTAACAAACACTGGGGTTTTTTTCAAGCGCGTTACAACGCAAAGTTCGGTTGTTTCTCTTAGCTGATTTGTTTACGCGTAGTTGCATGCGTTGACACGTGTTATGACTGAACGTAACAAAACAAACTAGTTGGTTTATTTCCACTGTTTTCATCTAGATCTTTGACACTGAAAACTTCGTTTGGTTTCAACCTGTCTATTCATCTCCAATTTTTCCGATTGGCAGACGTAGTCATTCAGCTTGTAAGTGCATTGAATTACTGTTATTTGATGTCAGTTGATTTAGGACAGTGATTCTGAACTTTTTTGAACTTGCGAACCGGTAAAATTTCAAAACAACTTTTTGCGGCCCTGTGATCTTTTAAAAATGTGCCGTTGACAGTAATATAGTAAACACACTGCATTGATAAAAAGAATTCTGTTATGACGGCAGTGTGCATTTGCATCAGAAGAATTTCATTTTACGAGAAATTTGCTGCTGTCTTTTTGATATAATACATGCTAAACACGGTCCAATGAAGTTTCTGGAATGCAAAGTAGAGCATTGACATCTACGCAATTTTTTTGCTTGGTCTTGATGAGAGATAGGCTTTTCTCACCAAGGTAAATTGCGCGAAAAATCAGCAGCAATTTATTGGTTTTTTACTGAGTAGTGGATATTATATATCTAGCGATATCCCAAATTTTTTCAGCGGTAAGTTTTTTATTATTTGTACATCAACGAGGCATCGATGGAGAATTCCATCAGCTATTCCATTTCAGCAGCATTAAGATTGCAAGAATTAATATTTTCAGTAAAGGGACTAAAGGCTTGTTACCACTTAGCGTAAATTACCGACTTAGCGTAAAAATTCTTCGTTAGTTTATTTAAAATCATTTTACCAACAAAAACGCTTTGCCTTCGAAATTGAACAGACAACAAAAAATTTTTACGCTACGCCAGCAATTTACGCTTGATGAAAACCAGCCTTAACAATCAAAAATTTCCCGTTTGAAGATCGAGATTTTCTGGAAAGTGTTGGCCAAAACTTTCCCCTAGCTCTTATAAGTGTTGGCTCATTGTAGAAAATAACTCTTTTTTGTTAACAGAGGCACTTCTCACTAAGTCTTGCAATCATGAAAAGATGGCAATATCGCCTTTGTGCTCATGAACATTTGAAAACACCAGCTTCTTTCTAAAAGCATCAGTTGTGTTGCCCAATCTAAATATTTTGGTGTAACATTCTTAATGAGAACTGTTATGGTTGTTCAAGCGGCTAAATGTATCCTTTAAATACGCCTGTCCGCATCTCGGAGAAAATTTTTTTAATTAGGAACTTCTTTCACGTAAAGTATACTAGTCGTCTCTATTACTTTGCGCAATTTAAAATTCGCTGTTGTAATGCTGAACTCTTAGCCCTCTTAAAGATTTAGCAATAAAGGTAGCTTATAAATTTGGAATATACATTATTTTGACGGACAGGCGGTAGAGAAACACTGATTTTGGATAAGTTCTTAGTAGAAATTCTATTAATGTTTTAGCTATAGGGCAACAATAGTAAAACAAAGCAAGCAAATTTTATTCTAGCTGATCTGGTACATGATTGACCAAATATGGCATTCCTGGCCCATCCCTTAAAAACCTAATTTGTAAACTGGTTTAAGAGTTGGCTTCGTAATCGGTAAACCTTAGTTATTTTCTTTTCAAATGGTATTAAGAGATTTTAAAAGTTGTTTCTACAGATTTCTTGCTTTGCATTAACTCGTTATACAGCTATTACTAAAACCATGGATTGAAGTGGATTACATTTTTTGGGTAAATCCAAGATGGATCGAGCGAAAGCTCGAGTTAAAAATATCAGCGAAGGGCTACACTCGTCAGAAATATGTGAACAATTTAAATAATTTGTGTAGACATTGATTGCAAAATGATCAATAATACATGCGATTACATTACTCTTGTTGATCCAAGTGGTGAAAGTGCTCTGAAAAAACTTGTGAAGCACAACATCATTCTTCTTTCACGTATAAAACAGGAGAACTGCCTGATGAATATATAACTCACAAAACTACTTCAAAGATTGCCACTAGGCCTATTAGAAAAGTGCTTGCCCAGCAAGCTTTTGAAGTTCTATAAGATTACAGCAGTTGCGATAGCGTCAGGGCTACATTGTTTGACAACGCTGCCGTCAATACCGGTTGGAAGAGTGGTTTTGTAGTCAAATTAGAAAATGTCCTTGGCCGTATTCTGCACACTACTGGTTGTACTTTGCATCAAAACGAGCTTCCTTTTAGAAATTTGCTTTAAAGTATTGAAGATGGTACTGCAGGACCTCGAAGTTTTAGTGGTCCACTTGGTGAAAAATGCAAAGAAAACATCTATCACAAACCGCCAGTGCAATTTTAAAAACTTGGCAATTCTCTGGCAACCGATTTAGTGCAGGACGAGGTATTAAGTGGCTTGAGTGTCAACCAGCCCTTGGTGTTTGATTCTTTTAACGGGATAAGATTGGGAAAAGTCGACGAAAAATACCCGATCATTCAAGATTGCATAGTCTTCCTGTGTGACTGTTTGGCTTTACCATTGAGAAGCAAAGCCTGCCCAAAATTTGATTAAGTTGGTCCACCACATTGTCAGAATATATGCTTCTGCATGGTTTGAGACTTACTCATCTTCTAATCTTCATCGGTTACCACCAATTTTATATTCGGCAATTTCACGCGTGAACCAGCTTCCTCTTGACGACGTGAAACATTTGGCAAAATGGAATATTCAAGGAACTGATTCTTGCTATGATTAAAAAATTTTTATTTGCATGGGAAAAAGATAACGACTTGTATTCTAGAGACTGGGTTACAAACAATCATTTCAATCAGCGACACGAAAGTGATACTTAAGCTCTGCGCTTTCTATTTTCTTTTAAGCCCCTAATATCACTTATCAAATTCTAATGATTGTGCTGTTATTCAGATGAAAAATGAAGCCGATAAATGAAAGCAAATCCCACCTATCAACTGGAAAGCTTACTATTGGCATGATCTTGTTAATGCAAAAGATCTTGCTGCTCAGTCGCCTCTTAAACATTTTTCAACCAACAAACTACGTTTATTTATTAATGTAAACATCAAACCTGACATCGCGAATCTTTTATCTCACTTCCAGATTGTGGAAAGAAGTGCTAAGCTGGTCATAGAAGCATCCGTGTTTGCCATGGTTTTGAGAGTCGTTACAGGACTACTCTTGCCAAAATCAAAAGCCAAAAAATGTTTTAGAGTTTTCATTAAAAACACTGGATTTTCAAATCTATGAAGCTTTGACATTGTGACCAATGAATTCAATTATGTCATTGTTAGCTGGATTGGAAATGCGCGAAAGCATGAAAAAGCTGGGCTTAAATTTGCATAATTTCTCCACTTGTTTCCTGTTAAAATCGTCTTTACTGCGCAATTAAATGTACATTACAAGTTCACACTAAGTAAGCTTAATGCCTTTTGCAGTTTATCCAGTAATTATTTGGCAATCTGTGACATTTGATAGATTAATCAAGAAAGCAAAAAACGTTTGCGCCCACTTGCACCATTTAGTGGACAGGGAAAATTTGCTGATTCTAATAGAAATTAAAATCCGCAAGCCATTTCTTGACAAAAAATCTTTATCTTATGAAATAAGTAGTTTTTCAACATTGTTCAACCACTGCAAGTACACACTTATTGAATTTCCAAAAAAAGTACCAAATCGACCTACCTTAGAGGGTAATGTGAAGAATAAAGTATAATTCCGGGCATAATTTTATTTTTAAATTGCACTAGCAATTAAAAAGCCACTGCGGTTGAACAGCGCCAAACACTGCAGTGCGTAATTTATTTTCATATTATTCATAGTGCTTTCATCATACTGGTGTTAAATGTTGTTGGATGTAAAGATCGCTTTCCGATTGCGCTCTATACCAGCGTTTTCTGAAGTTTATTTTTGTCTGATAGCTCGAGTTGCAGTGAGCCGCATACGCTTGTATAGAATAATTTTGATGCAAGTCGTATTCTGCATGAATTGCGCGTGCGTACTATAACGATAATGTCATTAATTCTTTAGTTTCCTACCAAGGATGCTTGTATGTTTTCGGAGGTTATAACTCAGAACTGGAGCGTCACTTCAACGATCTGTGGAAATTTGATCCAGGTAATGAACGTTTTAGCGGTATAACAGGATGGTTTTTATTGAGCAAAACTAAACTTCTTGGCAGTGACGGTTTTTTCAATCGCCGAATGTCCCACTGCTATCCGAGAAAGCCTGTAGTTTGAAGATTTCTGGTTTTGAAACTGAAAAGCGATTAAACAACACTGTATTTTATTTTTTGATTTTGTTGCTATTATTTTAATCATTGGCCTGACTTTTACGAATATAATTTCACAGTTCTAAAGCTTATTATTTATATTGACGACGCAGCCGAATTGACACCGCCTAATATAAGGCTCAATCGTCTCTTATTATATTGTGTTGGTACGCTAATTTCTTTTCATATTCCCTTCAACTAGCAGTTTTACAAAAATTTATTGTTTTATCGCCATTTTTTCAATTTTACGACTCGACATTTTTCTAGCATCTCAAAGATGGTCTCTCGTAGAAACAAGTGGCGTACCTCCCTCTGCACGCCGTCGCCAATGTGCGTGCATGTTTGGAGATAAACTGTTTGTATTTGGTGGAACGAGGTAATTTGAGTGACCTAGTTTTAAATCAGTAAACTAACTACCATGTTGTTGATGTTGTTACTCGACCCTTCATGATGTTGACGTGGCAGAGAGTTCATACTGGCAAACTTCCCACAACCCGGACCAGAGGTTGTGTTAAGAGAAAGAGTAGGGCGTAAAGTGTAGCCGTACAAAATAAAATGTTAAGTGTCTAAAGTGGTTTGACCATAGAAATGAAAAAAGGATTCTTAATTCTGGAGAGATAACCATTTAAACGGACTGTTGGTTGCAGCGAAGGCGTGGGAAGACACAGCAAGCCCAAGTTCGTCAATACGAACTCCGAGGACTTTTGTGTAAAAAAATTTGGAAAAGCCAGTGCACCTCCAGTCCAAGAGAAGAGATGGGTAAATACGAGGGATGAGAAGAAAGAGAGACAGTAAGAGATTGTGGACGGCTTAGGCAGCACGTTCCGTTTGGATAGTTCTTTTGCTATGTCGTTGCTGGGAAGAAAGGGGCGACCAGGGTCCCACTGCAATCTGAGCGTAGCTGGAAAGAAGAAAGTAAAAGCCTCTGTCAAATCGGCCAGAACTCATGAGAAAAAGTAGGACATAGGTAGAGGAAACATAGAGCAACTTGATGTTGGAAATAATCGAAATTTGGTGCTACGAGGCGTACGCAATACATTCGCGTTATTCAAAATTTTGTGTTTCTACTTGACTATCTTTCCTCCCCATATACAATTTGTTTTTTTTTTGCTTCCGTGCGTTTTGGTAAAGCTCGACTGCCATATCTAGTTATATAAAATGAGCTGCAATGCTTTTTGTAAAGATAACTATAGTGCAACAAAGATTCAGTTAGTGTAGGCCGTTAAACATACAAAATATGAGCGAGCCCTTTGTCAATCGTCCTCTTATTCAATCGCAGGATTTGCCAGACGCAAAGTAACACTAAAGCTTTCCAGATTTTGGAGAGTTTTTGTAGTCACTCACTCACTTATAACTTCGTCTTCCTCGTTCTCGTAGGTTCTTCTTGCAATAACAGGACTTTCAGCGTGAAGCTTACTTCTACTCCACGCTTTCTATTTGACCAACCTCTTTCTCGCCCACCTTGACTCTTTCGAATTACCCTCTCATGATTTGAACTGACAGTTTTATTCCTTCCTTTGGCAAAGAGTTTTTTGATGTTGCCAGTTACTCATTTTATAGCAGTAAAGTCTGCCTTTCCGATTCGGCAGGTCAAGTCACTTCTAGCTTTTCTGCTAAAGCTTACACCATTCTACAACCATTTGCTAGCCTCGACGACACCAAAAAGTCTACCATTTCTCTATGAGACTTTCGCTATGTCCTTACTGTGCTTTCTTTCCCTCAGCCTTTTTTTCTTTCTTTTTAGGACATTTGGCAAGAACTATCTTCCCTCTCTTTATTTCTCTGTTCTCAGGCTACTATTGCTTCCGGGCCCTTCATTGCTTCCGAGTGACGACACTGGCGATGTGTTGACCAGACGAGATGCGCTACTTCACGTTTCTACTCTACCTTATTGTCTCCTTTATCTTTCCTATCCACTTATTTCTTCTTTTGGACTGAAGGCGTGCTGTCTCGTCGGAATTGTCCTTCGTACGAGTCTTCCAATATTCTCTGAGCAATTTCTTTTTCCTCGTCATGCTCGCTGGGTTTGTTCTCGTCTTCTTTGCCGTGAACACATTTATTGTCTCTTCGGAATTGGCAGAATTGCGAATCCTTTGTGTAGTGCCTGTGGTCGCCCAATTCGCCACACTTTTTATTATATCCTATCTTGTCGGACTATGGCTTTGCGTCGGCGACTCCTTTACGTAGATTTCTGGTCTTGACCGTGAGGCGTTGCCAGGTTTTGAAAAATCTTTGGTCTTTTGCCATGCCCCCATCCCTAGAAAAGGATTTGGTAGCAACAAAAATAAAAATCATTTATTTCCGTACACTGCAGTTTCAAAGATTGTCATCGATAGCGTTACCTGTAGTTTTCTCTTAACAGTGAATTAAGCACGGATTTATTTAACTAAAATGTGTTTGGGACCAAATTAGTATTACCTTATGCATCTTGGTGTTATCACAAGTGAATTATATCAAAAGTTGTTCATTGAATTCTAACTACAATTGAAAACAATGATTTGAACCATCTGCTTCGGGTTTTAAGGTCAACTGCTTCACTCAGCTTTGCAGATATCTTGTTGTCGAGTGATGTGCTAGTTAGACTATTCTACTCTTGTTTACGTAAACCACCTGATAACTTTCCTAAGACGCGTGAAGCCCGTGATGCTCTTGAAACTTAAGTGGCTGACATACATGGTGATTTACATTAGTTCCTAGAAACTTATACTGTATATTATTTCAATGGAAGTTGTGCCTGCCTTCATCTTGCTCTTTCCTTACAACATGAAAAGTTTTCCAACCCTTGTCCACTTTTTCAGATATCAACATCCTGGTTCGGAAAAGCTTTCAAGGGTTTTTTGAACCTAGTATTCCCGACCATTTCCGCGTTTTAGGTTGCATTTTTTGCTTGCTAGCAGCGTAAGCGCAGTTGCTAAAAGTGACAGCATTGTGTTGAAGGTATAAAGTTCAAGTGATTTCGATTTTGTGGTGTGAGGCAAAAGACAACTAAATGCTCATGGATTTATTTGAAATCAAACACCAGGTTAGATTTCGTCTAATGAACCAAATGAGTCACCCAGACAAAACTTTCGGCATATAATCGTTTTCTACGTCTCTGATGCTTAAATGAGAAAATTAGATCGAATTGGTAATATTTTAATCCTAGTTTCCTAAATTTTCCACGTAATTTCGCGACCTCAGTTGATGAAATGGCTTTGACTAAAACATTTTTTCAAATAAATTAAGGTGAAATCATTGAAATCTAGGGTTAGAAAAAAAATCGTGAGAAAATTTTATTCTATACGTTATTTTACCCAAAAATAGTTTATTAAAGGAAGTTAGCGTTAAATGCTACTGTTTTTTTGTTGGAGTGTTACAATGGAAGGTAGAAAGGCTGCATCATGCATTTCGTGATATGCATGAGGCAGTGTTCCTTTGTTGTTTACGTTGCGTGGTCAATCGTAATTTGCTTTCTAATTCGCACATTTAGAGGGTTGTAATATTAAAAAAGTAGTTTATGTTGGTCTTCTTTCCTCTCAAACGTAGCTTAGCTCTTTTTGAAATTGTGTTCACCGTGTGTTCAATACGAGCAGCCATTTACGAACTGGTCATTCGCACTAAATAATTAACACGAGCAAAATACTAACAAAATAACTTCCAAAACAAAAACAATAATGAAATTTTATTTCACGCTAAACCAGACTAGAATTAACTTTCATAAAATCATAGTGACACGCACTTATTTTTCCTCTTACGTAAAGTGTAATGAAAAAGTGAAAATAGATAATAAATGTATTTTCTGTGTGGTAGTGCCGAAAAACGCGGTCATTAATTTTTTACTTTATGGTATTGTTTCCCGGTCCGTTGGTGAAGAACCTTGTTTTTAACCCTTAAAAAAAGTATCTAGAAGGCGGCAAAGAGTATGTTTTGTGGGGGGTCTTTGAAGAATAGTCCCCCTTTCGGTTTATGCCTATTTATTTTCTGAAACAACTCCTGTTTTAGTCCATCATCTACTCCAATGACGATCGAATCGCTAGATGATATCGGCCATTATGAGGAAGTCAATCTACACGATCATAATGATCTACATGTGCTGGACTTTCGTAAGTAAATTTATGTAGAAGAATTCGTTTTTCGTCTACCATGTAGTAGCAATTAGTTCATAGCAAAATAACCAGTACACTTTTTACAAATACATGATGACGACGGTGTCACAGTTGTTAAATTCAGAATATAAATCTTCAAATCCACCTACGAGTATTTTTGTCTGAAATGATACAACAAAATAGGCTTGCTTGAAAATTAAATGAAGTAAAAGCAAGTGATCACTGGTATAGATACGCTGCATCAACAACATTTCGCTTTGGCGTTGCGTGCAATCGTGGAAAAATGATGAAAAACATTGTGCATTCTGCTAGAATCTTCTCGCTTTCAAATTTCTTTTTTCGAACTCTTGTTATTGCCTGCCACCATCGTATGCTAGTTGATAAATTATATATCACTATAAGATCATGGTCGATTTATTAGAATGGTTAGCGGCGTTAGTCTTGGACATAGAACAATCTAAATCTAAAACAGGGGTTCTCAACCTTTATTCTCTCATTTACCCCTTGGCAAATTTCAGAAGTAAAATTAACTCCCCAAATTTTTTTTATATTTTCACTTCTACAAGTCCTATTGTAATAGGTAAAAGTGTGAATTTGTTGCAAACAAAATTTACCCCCAAGGCAAGACAATTTACCCCCGGTTCAGAACCCCTGATCTAAAATAAGTTTACGATGGCCTTCCTAAGGCTAACTAGTATGTTATACTACGTAAAAAACACACATGAGGTTTTGCGGTTACAACCACCGCTTCGCCAGGTGCTGTAGGATAAAAGTAAAAAAATACAACATACCAGCAAACGAAAAATATTATATCGGTGGATTTTAGAAATGCAAAGGAAAGGGTGCGAGGTCGAATCTCAAAGGAGATAAGATCTCGCAGTGAAACTGCATCACGCTAAACCTGACCAGAGGTTGAGCCTCTTCTCGTACCAAGCGATAAACCTGACCAAAACGCAGCAATGGCATCTCAAAATAATTGTCTGTACCATGTAGCCAATCTTGCTGGAAAAAACGGCATTCAAAATCGCAAATCAAAGAAAATTGCCTAAAGGGGATATAACGTGGAACAATGAGCAAAGTGAAGTGATAGAGGAAAAGGCAAACTCAAGATAAGAGGAGCGTTATAAAAATGACAAGAGTAGAGAAAAAGGGGCAAAACAGAATGCAAATACAAAATATCAGTCAGTAATAATGAGCTACAAAAAACATCTTTGTTAAGTCCCAATCGAATGCTATCAAATTTGGCAATGAGCTGCTGTTCTTTGATTCCTCGTATTTGTCGGCTGGCTGATAGAATTCTGGTGAGAATTGCGACTTTGAAGTTGTGCAGAGAATGGTTCGTTTGATTAAAATTGATTTGCCACAGGTTTATTGCAGTGATGCATAATGTTCGAGCGGTGACTATTTATGCGTTTTCTCAGAGATTGTCCTGTTTCCACCGATATATAATATTCTGGTACAGTTGGTACACCTAATGGCATAAACAGCGTTGCTGGTTTTGTAGATATATTGTCCTTTTGTATTGTATTTGAAGCCATTGGCACCAATAATTGGGTTGTTCGTATTAGTAAACTTGTGTAGCTTGAATCGTGATTGGTTGCAGGGGACTATTCCACGTGAGCTTTAGGTTGATTTAAGCAAAATACGGGTGAAAAATTTCTTAGGAGGCTAGTTGTTTCTTAGGAGGCTAGTTAAGCAAAATACGGGTGAAAAATTTCTTAGGAGGCGAGCAGAGGTGGATTTGTGAATGATGATGGTAAGTGTCCATCTTGCATTATAGGTCGTAAGTGTTTGATAATCTTTTTAATTCTAATAAAATGAGGATGGTAAATAAGGGTCAAAGGTACGCGTTTGTTTGGATCACAATTTGGGCTTTAGTAAGTATGCTCTAAATTGTCTTCTTGTCCGTTTCATATGTGTTTTGACGTCGTTCTTGTTGGGATCTAGATAAGTGAAATTGTCAGTTGGTTTTCAAAAGACTGAGATCTGAAGAAGTGCGGAGTTAATTTTAACTGTAGTATCCAAGAAATGAATTTGCGTGGCTGTGTAATCCATTGCAAAATTTATGTTCGAGTTTTGTTAATTAAATAATTGATGGAATTCTTTCAACTTATTTTCTCCATGAGACCAGATTATGAAGATGTTATCAATATATCTGAGACATAATGTAGGTTTATATTGGCAGTCTTGAGAAACTTTTTCAGATTGTCATGAAAATGCTAACCTATTGTGGAGCTATTTTGGTGCCCATAGCTGTACCTTTAACGTGAAAACAAATGTTGCTATGAAAAAGAAAGTAGTTGTGTTCTGGAATAAACTTGGTACTGTAAGTTTCACAATGCATTCTCTGTCAGATCACATTGGGGAAGTACGTTTCGAATAGCATCGATACCATCATTGTGTGTGTGATACTAGTGTACAAGGCTTGAACATCCAGGGTGGCCATTATAGTATTAGATGGGGGATGACCAACTTTGTGGAGTTTGAGTAAAAAATCTGAGGTGTCTTTAAAAAAACTTATGGCACTTTGTGCGTACGATTTCAGTTTACTTTTGACGCAATCAGAGACATTTTCTGTGAGACACTTTAAGTTGGAAACAATAGGGCGGCTGGTATTGTTTAGCTTATGCTTTTTAGGCAAAAGATAAAAATGCCTGGTCTTGGATCTTTTGGAATAAAATTTCCTTTAAGTTTGTAAGTTAATGGAAGAGATTTTGTCGGTGTTTTGAGTAGTGTAGAAAAAGAGTCACTTGGGTCTATTATAAGCTTAATGTAGTATTCGTTGTTTTGAAGTTGTCTGTTGGCTTCATCTATGTGAAATAAAATCCCCACACAACCACTCCTCCTCCTTTGTCTTCTGGCTTAATGATAATATCATTGTTAGATCTAAGATCCTTATTCAGGTCAGGTTTAGCGTGAGACAGTTTCACTGCGAAGTCTTATCCCCTTTGAGATTCGACCTCGCAGCCTTTCCTTTGTATTTCTTGAAGTACATGTAGGCCACCTGTCTGCCACATAAAGGCGGAGGCGTCCCGTTAAGTTCCTTGCCCTAGGACACAAGCAAGCTTGTCGGCTTTTGGTAAGACTCGACTTTGGGAGTGAATACCAGGTCTACCGACTGCGAAGCGGACGCTCTAACCACTACACCATCGCGCCGGTATTGCATTGTTGTTTTCATTATAAATTTTTCTGATGAGAAGAAGAAAGTTGATTTTACGCCATTTTTTCCTACGTTTCACAGGCTTAGACGTGATGATTAAATGTATGTCTACTACTACACACTGGCTTTCGAACCAGATTTGTAGCTGGAGCAACGTAGCATTTTAAATTCCAGATAACTTTTCTGACGAATACCTATGGTGCTTTTATAGAATTTCAAACTTTAGATATTTCATTCCGAAGCCCGAAACCACCACCATACTAAAAGCAATTTTAAAACTGCTGATGGTTGTTGCTGTTCGTCAATTTAGACATAAAGAATCGAAAATCTTATTTGTTGATCAAAGTCTGATGAAAAGCCTGTGGTCGGTGGTAGCGAACCCGGTATCAGCCCCCGCGAAATGGTGTTGCTATTTAATGTGCTTTCAGTTGAAAGTAGCAAAGCAAACATTGTTTGAAACTTTTTGTTTTATATAATGGTTTTTCTTTTATTTGGCAACGAATTCAATCATATTCCTATAGGTCTCATTGAAAGATTTTATTTGACACAACAAATCACTAGTAAAACATTTTTATGGGCACTAAAACATGTTTTGCAGTTAAAGGAAATATCAGATGTTTCTAGAATACAAACTTTGATTGACTTCAATATTTTGGAAGAAAGAATTTCATTTTTTCTCTATGTCGATGATTGTTTAATTTTGTGGGAGGTTTTCATCATGTCCATTTTTTGATTTAGAAACTTCACTTCAGACGCTTTGCCTTGTTTTTGTGATTCAAAACAATCTTGATATCAGCAGCCTACCTCAAAATATAAGGTCAGTTCAAAGTTTGTGGCAAGTATATCATTTATTGCTTAAGTTTGCTTGTAGCATTGCCATCAATCAATAATGTAGTGTTGTGGTTACCTGTGAGAAACGAAATATCCAGGCTCCATACACTGCCAGCTCAAGTAGGAGCATTGAAAGCGGCAGCCTTTAGGAACCAGTAATAATTGTAAGATTGGTAGCCTCGTCCTAGCAAGGCGCATTGCCATTACTGGGTGCGTGATAGTCGCCTCCTACGACTTGCTGAATGAGTAGCTCCACTATTCCAACCTAGGTTAGATGGAGCGATATCATTAAGTAATAATTATCTTATTGGGTTCTGCAAGTTATTCTTTGACTGCATCGTAATTCTGCCCACACTGTAATAATTTTATAGAAAAAAGCGGCAAATGATTTTTGCTGTATTGATATTGTGGCTAATGTTTTGCTCAGTTGAATATGTAATCCGTGCTCTGTAGCTTTGATTACTGAAAAAATCGCCACTTCTGTTCAGTATATTAGTGTGCTATTAGTTGGAATAATGAACAAGGTCAGCATTGTCATAGCGCTCTTATTGGGTATAATTAAGTTTAATATTTCTGGGTTAATATCAAACTACACAGCACCCATCCTCGATTAATTTTTGTGGTATTCTGGTTTAAAAAGGCTCTGTTATAGATGGCAAGCTCGTATGATGACCACGCCGAGCTCAATAACGAAAACACTTTCCCAGCATGGATAACGTCAAGGTGCGAGATTCAAAATTTTTTATCTTACGTTTATCATTTTAATGGACACAGTATTGTAGTGCTTTGTGTAATAAAGTTTATATCTAGTTGTGAAGTTATACTTTTATTTTGCTGGGTGATAGTTAAATTTTTATTCAGTTGTGTAATTGTATTATTATGTTGTGGGGTAGTAGTCTAGTATCGGGTTAGGTTTGTTTATTGCTTTTGCTGTTGATAGATGCGTTCCTTACTCGTAGAGTGTGATATATTGTAAAACTGTACAAGACATTGTCGATCTTAGTTATGAAGAAGATTTCATTTATTGCTCGCTGCAGATCATATTTAAGAGTCTTTTTTTGGAAACCAATAAAAGAAGTTTTTAATTAAAAGAACTTTGGATGAGAATGGGAAATCATAATACAGTAGTTATATTTTTGTTTAGCTGACTCTCAAATAAAAACAGTCTAGTGGTAAACTTGTAGCGATGCGTTTTTGCAAAATTAAAAATTTTCATTTGTTTCATAAAGTGCTGATTAATAAACATAACCAAGCATCGATTTTACACTGTTATTTATCGCGCTATGATGAGTTTTCTTGGCTGAGTAAGTAGTGATTGCAACGAGGGGTACAATTTTGAAGGGGATATGGAATCAATAGGAGTTCAGTTGTTTGGACAAGATGACTTTGCCGAAAAAGTATGTTTATGTTGGAAGGCTAATCATAACCTTGAGGCCGCCGGTGGCCGTGTGACTTTAGTTGCATTCAAACACACATCATCCTTGCTAGTTGCTGGTTATCATGGGAGCTAGGTGCGTAACTCATCAGGAATTTTGCTGCTAACTGATTGCTTAGTCATTATGCAAGACTTTTTTTATTTGAAATGTTCAAAATGCTGTTTTCTTAAAACTGTTATTTCTGAAGTGTCTGATTTTGTTCTCACTATGGCGTCATCTTGACTAGGCAGCGCGTCTTCAAAGTTTTTTTTTGTTTATGTCTAAAATGAGTGATTTTTTTGCACAACTTTTGAACCGCATTGCTCTAAATGCTAAAAAAAGTCCAACGATGCAGGTGTGCTTGTTTTTATACTCTGGAAGGTTTTAGAAGCAACTACAAGAGAAAACAAATTATCTAAACAAAAAACATGTACGCATTTCAATCCACTTTTCCTCTTGGATTGCTGTAGGATACCAATCTTAAAGAGTTTTCCTGTAAGTTTTCCGATCTTTACCGACATCAACTGGTTCAATTCTCAACCCTGATCATGCCAGTTGCTTGGGTGACTCCCTTATGTAGTTTTGAAGTAAGCTGTGTATCACATTAAACAATATTTATTTTGGATGAATCAATCTTGTCATCATAATTTTTCCATGCAATAGACTAAATATTATTACAGCAGCAAGTAATAAGCTAGGCTACGTGATATGCGGTTGATTGCTAAATCCCAAACTCCGTTACTCTTGTGTTCTATGGGTTAAACAATTCTTTTAATTTTTGAAACCAAAAATACGATTACAGTTTCTAAATACAGCTTATGCGGTAGTTTGAATATTGTTTTAAGTTTGATATTGTTATTTTTGGCACTTAAATAAGTATTTTTAAGAAATTGTTTTTATTTTTGAGCATGCTCTTTGTAAATCATAGAGACCGCTTTCTTTCGCTATGGAAATGCTAGCGTTTATTTTGTTTATATATATCTGCAGGTAATAAAATAAACCAAAGTTGATATAAAGCAACTTTTGTTATCGGCTTAATTGAAATCAGAGTATGAGAGATATAAAATTATGAAATTTTGAGATTTGTTTAGCGCCACCACTTTTTTCAATGATGATTTGATAAATCAGCAAATTAGCACGCGCACATTTTATTGTTGTTAGGCTGCCCCTGTCGCTGAGTGACCAGCTGGAATCTATATATCAAAATCTTCCTTATGATATCACCAAGAAGTTATACTACCGTGTATGGTAGGTAGATTAAGCCTAAGCTGTGACGTCGTTTTTCTTACAGGTGATATGCCTTGTGAATACACGGCTGAAACACGCGTAGTGTCGACTAACTTTTTCACTTGGCAGTACGTGAACGTTTAGTAGAAAACCCTACAGCTTGTCAACAGCCAGGAAATAAAAACTTTCCTTAACTGTATTAGCGGACTTTTATTTTAGTTGCTTAGAATTACTATTACTACCAATAGTGGATTATAATTAAGGTGGGGCATTGTGTCATGCCTTCTTTGGCCGTGGCAACTAAGGAAACATCCGCTAAATTCGATTTTGTGCGTAACCTACAAAAAGTTTTTTTTTGTCCAAAATCCAATTATGGGAATATTTTGTGTTACAGGTATAACTGAAAATGTCGTCGCTGGATCAATAGTTTATGTTCTTCCCATTTTTAAACATCCTGGGTGCACTAGTGCTTGGAAATAAAATATTAAGGGGAACCTAAGTCTTTGAGAAACCTTTTAATGCATCCGCATTCTCGCTTAGGAATTGATTTTAACTGCTTTGGTCTCATCAGCACTTCCTTGGTACAGATTTCTGAGATTATCAAGTTGAAATTGAAAAAAAGGCGACTTTTAATGTAATCGGTCCGGAACAGTTAAACATTTGCCTCGGATTTCACTCAAAACAATTTTTCTATCAGCATGGTTGCACCCAACAGCGGAAAGGGCTTTAAAAAGTGGGGAAGCACAAATAAATAAGTGCAGTAGAGATAGCGCCGAATCTTGAACACCATTGGTTGATCGATTTACTAGGTAAACTCAAAAGGTGTCAACTTATTTTCGACATCATGGCATGATTACTTTTCGAACAGCGTGATTACTACGACAGTTTTCATAAGACCTAAAAACTCGAGGAAAATCATTTTATGTTTTAAAGTATATGCCTATGGCTTATTATGAGATCATCAAATTTATGCAGATCGTAATAAACTACCCGTATATAAGATTTTTCTTGAATTGCAAACAACATACAAAACAATTTGGTTTTACTTGAAGAACACGAAAAAGTCTACACATGTAATCAAAAAGCATTCAGGCAATATTGCAGGGGCGAATCCAGAAAACGTTTGGCGGTAGTGGAACAGACTTTAACCATATTTTGTAACGAAATCATGAATTTAAGTTTATTACGAGTAGGTTGTACCAGTGAAAGAACGAAAGAATTGCATTGCGTTTACTAGTACAATTTTCAGGAGGAAACAAAACACTCGTATTCAACTTGTGTAATGATTTACCGGTTGGGCAACTTTCGGTTGCCGACAGCAAAAAGCTGAAAAAGTATTTATTTTACGGAAGTTGCTTGTATTCAAAAGCTTTATGCAACGTCACTTGGTTTAACTAATAACCTGAAAGTTAAATATTTAAGCATTTTCAAGCAGTTATCTGTAGGAAAATGGTAATGGTTTTGAGACAAGCTGAAATTTACCTAGCCTGTTGAAACTACTCAATTCAGTTTGAAGTTGCTTGACTACAGTTTAACCTTGAAGACGACTACTCTTTGCCAGAGATATTCTGCAATTCTTTTAAAATCATTATCAGCTAAATAGGTCTAACAAAGAAGTAGCCTATAGTTGAACCAGTTTTATGTTTTTAAAGTTGCAATTAAAAACAGCTTTATTTAGACTATAAAACTTACAAACAGCCAAAACACTGCGCTGTTGGTGGCCCTATAGATTTTAAATATTTGGAGAGGTTTCCGGAGTTGTAAAAAAGATTGCCATACGAGAAACTAAAAATGCCCCCAAAGTCCAAACCTCAACAAAATTATTAGGCAAAAGAATAGGTCGTGTTTTTTTTTGTGAAAACTCCCAAACTATATAGGTTGAATTGATATTGATGTTGCGATGCACATATATTAATGCGTAAGAAGTAAGCCATATTTCTCATATTTGCACGGAAATACTTTTTAAGTTGGTTAGCGAAGTGGACTTTACTTTTCTCGCAATCACATGAAGTAACTAGAAATCGAGCAGTGATTTTTAGAATCCGATAAACCCCAAGAAAGTAAATAGGGTCACATTTATTCAAAGCTTCAACAATGTTAGATTGCATAATTTTCTTTCCACATTAAATTCCGGAGAGACTTAAATGTAACTTTATTTTGAAAGACAAAGAATCCCTCTACTTTTATTCAATGGGGTACAACCAACAAGACCGGCGCAATGGCGTAGTGGTTAAAGCGTCCGCTTTGCAAGTGTTAGACGGGTGTTTATTTCCCAAGTCGAGTCTTACCAAAAGATTTAAAAAAATAGTAATCACAGTTTCCCTGTTTTGCGCTCAGCAAAACTGGGTAGAGGAAAGAATAAGCCGGCAAGCTTGATTGTTGAGTCCTTTAACAAGACACTTAGCGTTATGCCTCCATCTTTATGTGACAGAGAGGGGGCAACGAGCTTGGAGAGGAAATGGGCGCCACTAAGCTCTCAAAAACGCACTGCAAGGACATGAGAAAGAGGAAAAGATGCCTCTGCTTTCAGATCCTCCCAACAACTCACCAGTCAATGGCAAACACATTTCAAGCTAACAAATGAACGTGCAAGGATTTCGGTGAAAAAAGAAGAAAAATCGCGTTTTTTACTCATTCTCTACCAGGTATATTTTGCAAGATATGCTATGGAAAAGAAATTGATAAGAGTACTATTACCCATTTTCTTTTCACAAAAAAATTTTTGAACATGACAAGAAATCAACAATCTATTGGAAAGCAATATGCACAAGAAGTCAACAAAGGCATGATAAAAATATACAAAAACAAAGAAGCAGTGCAGATAATAGTGTTTTCTATGCATCTGTTGTTTTGTTTAAACACTGAACTGCAGGGGCAAAGTCTGCTTATGTTGCTACAGTTCGGCTGCACTTTGCAGAGGCATGTTTTTAAATTAGCAGCATAAACAGCACTTGATAGTCGCTGACTTCTCTTCATGAGGCGAAATATTTTACCTGTCCTTGGCAATGACAAGCATGTTTCAAGCGCATACCTCACTTGAAGATCAACTCCTTTTACTTGCTTCCTCAGTGACACAGTTGTACTCAAGAAAATTGTTGTCATTCTCTTTGAAAAATGGACCACCACAGCTATTCAAAAAGTTTTAAATTACTTGTTTTTCTTTGGTCGGAAAAGAACTATACACAGCAATGTTTATCAAACTATGTGCCGCTGAAGATTTGCAGGTGTGCCGCGAGTCTTTTTAAAGTGCCTCATACTGATACAAATTTTCTGCCAAAATCGAGAAAATGCTGCCATGAAGTAATGGTCGACAACTGTTATAAACCGCGGATAGCATTACAGGTTACGGCGAGAGAAGTAATGACCTTTTTTCGGAGATCAGTTTATTTCGGGCTGCATCGCACGATTTACAGAGATCGTAGCCCGGAGAAATGGTGATCTCCAAATAATGTCACTCGCCATCAATAGAAATAGATTTGCTTGGCTAGTGTGCCACGAAATTTTATTTACTGGTTTCTTGTGCCAGCAGACTGAAGTTTGGGGACCACTGATGTACAGTCTTGCCTGCTTAAGTTTTTTCAACAGAGTCTGGCCCGAATAAAATCCAGGTATGTAAATGTGGACCACATCACTGAATGAGTTTTACATCCAGGTTATAAATGAAGGAACAAATGCTAACCCAGCAACTTCGCTGTGACATAGCTTTAGAATTATATTTCGCTTTAAATTACTTGAGACTGGGAGGAGAGTTGGTTGAGAAAGCAAAATGTAATTTTAATAACAGTCTATCGATGCTGCTGGTAATTGTTTGCGTTGTTGATGATATTTTTTTTGTACATTAACTCCTCCGCCAGGCTGGAGGACAACTGCCCCATTTGCCTCTCCCCCGCGCTGGATCAGGCCTATGTAATGTCTGCGGTCAGAAAAAATCTTTAGGACGAAGCATCCGCCATCACTAGTCGCTATGTAGGAATAGTCAAACTTGTGAGCTCGAAAACTATTCTTATGTTTTAATATTCCTGCACAGACTGGCCTATCACAAGTGTTTATAATATTCTAAAGCCAAGTTGTGCGTTGCTGGATAGTGTGCCAAGTGATGTCAGAGTGCAAGATTGACATTAAACGGCAAGCGCTGTTGGCTACGGAAAATAATGAAAATATTGCTTTTAATGCTACGTGGAGCTCGGCGTGAAAACTCTCGCTGCCTCTCTTTTTTACCAATTTGAATGTCTAGAGGAACAGTTTGAATTGCATCTGCGATGGTACTAGAGCTCAATTTTTGCGTTTCAAAGTAAAAATGATAATTCATATTTTATGACCTAAAACACAAAATATAACTTTGTTGTTAAGGGGTCTGTTGGAGGAGATATAGTTATAAAATCTTAAATAGACCACGCAACCACGAAGTTTTTTCATCGTTATCGGTTTTACAGCTTTCTGTTCCGCCTAACAAATGCAACGTTAATGACTGTTAAAAATTATAGGCGAAGATATGGAAATTGTAAACCTTGCACCTAATTGGCAAAGCAGCATACGGGCGTAAGGGGCATTAACAATTTATTAAAATGAATATGCCAGGAAAAAATAATGAGTATACCACCCAACCAATTTAGACGAGACCATCCCTGGACGCGTTTCGTCTTCATCAACCAATTTGTCAACCCATCCTGTTAAGCAACGCAATACGTCGTCGGTTGAAGTCTCGGTTCTTCTGCATGTGCATAGTTGGATTTTTTTTAAGGATGACGTTAATGAGTGGGTTGCTTTTGCTTGCGACGGGACGGGCCCTGCTGATGAGTTCGGAAGGACGAAACGCGTCCAGGGATGGTCTCGTATAAATTGGTTGGGTGGTATACTCATTATTGTTTCCTGGCATATTCATTTTAATAAATTGTTAATGCCCCTTACGCCCGTATGCTGCTTTGCCAATTAGGTGCAAGGTTTACAAGTCAATGACTTTGTCAACCCTTGTGATTACTAATGTTAACAACAGAAAAAATGTAAATTTTGTAACTTTTTTCATTACTTTTGCGAGAATACTTCATTTACATTGGCAAGAAAAACCTTTCTCCATTACAAGACTCCGTTACATGGAATCAATCAGGTAAAGGCTTTGAAGGCAACCCTTGTTTTGACTGAAGAGCTTATCAGCTTTGCGCAACCTGAGCCAAACTATCATGGCATTGTTGAATGCTGATTGAGCTCATTTTTTACTGATGTGTTGGGCCGCGGCCTCGTGCACTGTTATACAAAAAAGCACTATTTGTTAAAACGCCCCCTAATTGTCTTTAGTTTGTGGCAATAGTTCACCCGGACTGGATTGGACAACAATAGGTTATCACGAAGGTCTTCCTGTGATTTTGACGGTGGTGATCGATCGTTCATCAGTTTAGCTCACAAAAGATCTTTCAAGCACGTTAAACAATCAGACTATTGACAAGATAAAGTTGTTCGCTGACGAATTGACTAAAGCTAACGTTATCATTTTTCCATCTAGCTTGAAAACTAATCAAACGTGTTGGTCGATCTTGGCCAAAAGAATGTATGTTGAGAAATCATTTGTCTGGTCTTAAACATGCTTCCCTTTTCCCGTGCGAATGCATTCCATAAAGATATTGGCAAAATTTTTGTGACCATTCAATGAAGATTATCAAACACACTACTTTGCAACAAATAAAATCTACAATGCTGATAAAATTGGTGTTCGTACTACTCATGATCTACTTAAAGTTTCACGTTTATAAGGAATGAATCAAGCGGTAGGCTTAGTAGTTGCAGAACGATGGGAATTAGCCACCCTTGTTTTAGCTGCGAAAGTTCAGTAAATTAGCATCACCCCTATGTTTATAATTTCCTGCAAAAGATATCAAAATGCTTTTATATCTGGGGGTTTTCACAATTCGATTGGTGCTGTTTCGAAGTTGGGGTTAATCAGAATATTAACCGGAATATTTGGTTAAATTTTAATCAATTTAACAAAATTTACTGAATGCTCAAAAGAGAGTGCCTTATTGCTTATCACCGATATTTAGAGGTGCTCGCAAAGCTGTTGCATTTGTTTGAAGTAACGGATTTCATATACCCATTCCTTGATCATCTCACAAGATGCGGCTTCTCGATGGAGATGTATGGGTTCCTGTAAAGAGAGCCCCCGAAAAAGTTGTTGCTGATTGGTAACCTTCAAACGCTGGAAATTAGTTTTTGGTTTATATTGTTGCCAAGCTGCTAGCACTGCTATTTACATAGCATTTGTGCGGTGAAATGACATTCATTTTAAAGTTGCTTGGCTATATCTTTTATCATTCTTCCACCGTAAAGAAATGTTCTGTGGGTCAGTTTAATATTCAAATGCAAGGTACTACCAATCATAATAAATTATTTTCCTGAGTATAAAGTGAGGGAGTCTCGTATGCTTACAGTAAAACTGCACGATAGGTTAAAACAATTCCAATGGATTTCTATTTACAAATTTTCACAGGATGTTCTCTCTAACTGTACGATAGGTATGAATCGAAATTCTGATTAGGTTAGTGTTGTTGGCAATTAGACTTTATGGTTAATAATTGGTTTGCCAAATTGCCCAATAACAAGCAACAACCACAGATTGGACCGGCGCGATGGTGCAGTGGTTAGAGCGTCCACATTGTAGTCGGTAGACCTGGGGTTCATTCCCTAAGTCGAGTCATACCAAAAGACTTTAAAAAATGGTATTCACAGTTTCCCTGCTTGGCGCTCAGCATAATAAAGGGATAGTGTGGAGAACAAGCCGGCAAGCTTGCTTGTTGTGTCCTTGGGCAAGGCACTTAACGGGACGCCTCCACCTTTATGTGGCAGACAGGTGGCCCCACCCGTACTTCACCGGATTATAATTGTGAAGTTGCTAACCCAGCATGTCAGACGACTCTTGGGTACCCACCAGTGGCAGTCCGCCTTGTTGGTGGTGGGGCTACCAGTCACTCAAGACTGGTTCGAAATGGGCTGCCATCTTCCCCTAGCCTAATATCAATTAGGTTGACGGCATGAACCTGAATTACCGTTCATGCCGTACCTCCATCCCAAGAAAGAGGAGGGGTAAACACACACACACACCACAGATTGAATTTATATTTATTCCGTATAAGAAAGAACGCACGTAATGATTGATAATTATGAACATCTGACTACCTTTTGTGTTGACTATAGCAGAATCAAGTTGTTGTCCGAATACCTAGGTGCTGTAGCTTATATCAGAATGCTAATAGCAAATATCTTTCTCCCGGTTTGTATCACGCTTTTTTTAGCGATCAACTCTACCGAAATTACGTTACAAACGATACATAGCCGCATATGCATATTACCTGCGCTGCCCGTGAGAATCATAAAAATAAAATCCGAACTTTGATTGACGGACACTGGCAATACTCACACATAACAGCATTAAACTGAGGCTCCAATATTCGACGTCCATGATCACGTCATTCTCACTGGATTGCTCGAACTTTCGCCCCCAAACACACTGAACCGCCACAATTAAAGTAAAGAAAATTATTAAGAAGTTAGCAATAACCTTTCTTCATAAATCAGAGTACTCTTATAGAACTCGAAATTTCCACATCTCAAAGTGCGGCCCAATTTACGAAGGCTGGTGGCCCATTTTGAAATAGGAGATTGTAAATTAAGCTAAATTTGCGAAAGAAGAAATCGTTAAATTATTTCACGAAGTATTCAAATAAAAAACAATTATTCTACAAAACGTTTAGTGAAAACTTTTCCAACAACATAGGTTTTATAAATATAACGTCGAGTTTTATAAGAGTAATTGCGCATTAACTTTTATTTGCCAATCTCACCAGCTTTACCCTACATTTCCTCGAATTTCTCCTGCTAAATCATTTACTAAATTAAGGTTTTAGAATCAGAGAAATAAGCGCTTTAAAACTTCTCTAGCTAAGTGAAACATCTAGCAATTTTTTCTTAATTTTGTCAAATTTTTGCTCCGGGGTGAATCAAAACTATGCTTATCTCCTTAAACATAAAAAGTAGTTTCGAATAAATTAGTTGAAACTAACCCCTCGATTTTTAAAAAAGCCTTACTGCTCATTTCAGACAGTTGACGACTGTCCTTTATTTGATAAGTTTTTTTTTTAACTCAGCAGTGAGTTTTAAAACAATTTATTGCGAAAAAGATTGGACAGCAATGCGGTAAGAAGCATAATTCTGAATCTGCTAGTGGGCGCAATAGATTTACTTCACTGCAGTTATGTATAAAACAAAAGTAAAAACGTGTTTGATCGAAACGCACAGTCATATAGGCGTGTTATACAGTTTTAAGTAATCTATTCTAAGTGCAACAACTTTGATAAATTAAAAATAGGCAGAAACTATAGACGCGAACTTTATGAAGCTCTATTTCTCGGTCGCAGACAATTATAAGGTTACATTTCTCGTTCACAGTTCTTTAAAACATACAAATGTGACGTTCTATGCTAAATTTTTTAATTAAAGTTTTAATTTCTTTTATAATAATTCCATAGTTTACTGGCAAAAGTACCGCATAAAAAACAGAATGTTTTTCCATTAAAGAGTGGATTTATTCAAAAAACGTATTAAAACCTCCGATAAAATATTGCGATGAAACCAAAATCCGATAAAACAAAAGCTAATATATCATAGACGTACCACCTACCGGTAATATTAGCTTGTCTTATCGGTACGTGATGAGTCAAAGAATAAACCGTTTATGAATGTAACGGCTGTTTAGGATCGTAAGCAAGCTAGTACAGTTAAGAAAAGTAAAACAATAGAAGAAAATCGAAAAAATTTTTAACAAAAATATTTCACCCAAATTAAGGAAGTTTAACACCATTTATTGTTGGTAGGTCTGTAGCAACTTCAATGCAATCATGCGCAGCTATCGCGATGACGTAATCCAGCTTCTAAGAGACGCATAAGAAAGAAAAAAATTCAACTGCAGCACAACCACAAGAGCAAAAATATCAACAACACCTTGGACTTACATTTTGAACGAAGTATGCATCAGTAGTTATCATGATAGAAGTGCCTAGTCGCCAATGCGAGGATAGTTTTCAACCCTGGGTTATAGTCAGATGCCTGAACCCTACACGTTAACTTAAACTGCTTTGAATATTTTGCCAGTGGGTATTTAGCATTTGTTCAAGGATCAAATGTTTGTGCGATGATGGCCTACCCTTTGCAAAGGCGCTGCTTGGAGAGATTTTGTTTGCTGTCCGGTATCAAGGCGTTTGAATATAATTGAGAACATCTATGACAAATGGAAATCTAGTTTTAGAATAAGTTATTGAGCAATATATATAGTGCTGAAGTGGTACATGGAGTATCTTTGTGACCAAGCCTCACTCAAATGAGTTTAGTTTGTAATTGCTTCAGTGAAAAAAAAATCTTTTAAAATAGCAAATTTTCAAAGTATAAAAGCTTTTCTCAAAATCAAGTTGGGGAAACATTTGAAAATTTAACCCCACAGATTCTAGTGAACAGCTCTGGTCCACCATGACTGCAGGGAAATTGCTAAAGAATGGTCATCAAAAGAAATCGCTTGCCGCCTAAGGTTAACTGAGGACTGCTGTATATTTAGATGAAAATGTTGTATTGAATTTAGTCCTGTCTGAAGTGAATCATAGAATGACCTCATAAACACAATGCTTTTAAAGCGAAAGTTAGCACTAGCCTACTATCTTTAAGATGGTATATATAGATTTAACGTTGTTGCTTTCCTCATAATTATATTTTTAAAACGCTAACTGATAAGTAATTGGTCCTCTGTATGAAACAAATCTTAACTAAAAAAAACTGTCAATTATATTTTTCAACCCGTTTTCTGGAGTCAGATCATGATTTTTTGTGTTGAAATTGATTTTCTTGAAGCCATTTGTTCGAATTATATCATTTCAGTACGTAATAAACAAATCGTGGAATGAAGTCATGCTTAGGACGTAGTAAATTCATAACGAGAACGCAGGTATCTGACTAATAATGCACTTTGTCAATAACCGATCTTCGTCGGAGATTTCATTGACATTCAAAAGTCTATTTATATCGCTACTACACTTCATCACTTACGACCTATTGTAAAGCATTCAATTGCAGAATGCATCGTGTCATGTGCAGTAGTAATCCCCTCAAAAGAAGGAACTGAAGCAAAAAATTAAAAAGAGCCCCAACCACGTGAGTTTTGTCCAAATTTTTGCACGTTTAATAAATTCCTCTTGTACTGCTTTTTGTTTTGTATATTTCTATCCTCCGGTAACAGCAAAACCTTTGCGGTTATGCAAAGAATAAGTTATTTTTGAGATCAGATCCTCTTCGGAGTGACCAGCACCGCTGGCGCATTTCATTTCATCACAAGCATGCAACCAAGCAGAGGAAATTGCTTTGAAGTACGTTTTCCAAGGACACAACGATGCAACGGTAGAGAGGTTTGAACACAAGAGCATTGTCGCTATGAGCGCCGTTTCAACCTACTGAAACACATTGCTGACTCCTTGGAACAAATGATGAATCTCTCACAGTTTTTAGCGAACAAACGAATACCTCATTGTTGAATCTTAATTTCAAAAAGGAAGAAGCGAAATTCAAAAACAGCTCAGCTATTATTGAGAATTTTTCTTTCTTGACAGTTATCTCAAGGCATGACATGTTTAAGCAGAACAGCTTGACCCATTACCTGCCATTGCCCCATTTTTGGGATGCTATGTGTAATCGCTTATATTTTCGTGATGAATTTTGTCTTTCATATTGTTTTTGGTTTTCAGTGATGAAGTAGTGTCTAGCAATGGCAAAGAAAGTGATGCTTCTAGTTTTATACGTCGTTGACAGATTATTATATTAATGACAAATTGGTCATTTTTTGCTAGTTTTGCATTTTTTTTGCATCATGTGTGCGGTATTATGAAGATCTCTGAAAACTTTTTTGTTATTAGTACATACTTCAATTATATCAACCTTGGTTTTATATGGTCTCTCTACCAGTAAAGATGTGCACCTAGTTTTATTCTCTCGTCCGATAAATGGGAGGTTGGCGTAGTATGATAGCTACTTGGAGAAAGATAAACGTCTCCCGCTTGCGGCTACTGCGCTGCAGCAGGCTTATAAGCAAGAAATATTTGTAGCAATTGAACATTTTGCCTGGTATTTAATTAAATCTTCCTTCTGACATCGCTGGGATAGATCTGAAATTTTCGCGAAGAGGGGTCTCAAATGAAGACCTTTTTGGGAAGATCAAGCTTTTGTTAACGAAATTTTGCAACAATTAGATAGTTTTACAACGATTTACACGTGAAAACTTTTACTGCACCAATGGTTTATACGATTAATCAATCATGTCAGCACGCGCAACTCAAGCACATTGCACAGCAAATTGTACAGAACTCGACCAAAACGTTTACAAGAAGTACACTGATTAATTTTGGGTACAAATTTTGGTGTTTCTGCAGTTCAGAAGGGTATCTTTCAGCTTCAATCCATATCTTAAAAAGGATTCTAATCAACCAAATGAACCTTTGGACATTAAAGTTGTCAATAAATCAACAAAAGTGATACCGTCCGATGTAACAGAAAATTATGAATTGTTTTTCGATCATTTTTTTTCCACCATAGCCTAATGGGAATCATGACTATCCAAAAAGATAGAAAAATAAAGACTACTACTGGTACGGCTCACTGGGGCGATTCGGGAAAATTGTCTGAAAAAAGGTTGCTGATAGATTCAAAACAAATACAAAAAAAAGGGTATGAGTTGACAATTGCTTTGATGAAAAAATCAAATTTTTCCAACGAAGTACAATGACAGCAGACCTGTCCGTAGCCACAAATTAAGCAGTGTATATATTTCCAACTGTCAAAGCTCGCCTCTACTCTCAAAAGCAAAAGAAGCGTATCGAAGTCGATATGTTCAAATGCATATCCGAATATAGTAAACACATGAGAGGTGTTGATATATTGCGTAAGCAGGTGCCGCTGTATAGAGGTTGCATCCGAGGAAAAAATGGCGGTTCCCGCTGTTTACATAATTTATTGGCATTGCCATCGTAAACGCTTGACGTCTTTATCAAAATGTTTGCATCAATCATGATATTTTCTTCCATACTGCTCGTCGAAAAATAGCTTTGGGCTTTTTGTCAAAGTTTTCTTCATTAAGAAAAAATCGATTTACAACCTGAACCGTAAAGAAATCATAGAAGGAAGAATAAGCAAAGGAATAAGGCTGGATGAAGGAAATCACTTTGTTCAACCAATATATACACCACAATGCTGTGCTTTCTGCGGCAAAAAGCTGAAGCGAATCTGTATTCGTTGCACTGTGCCTTTGCACTATCTCTACTTTGCATCTTTTCATGCAAAATGAAGTTTTTTGCGATATGTTTTAGGATAAATTTTGTTTAGGCTACTACTAATTTGAAGTTCCAGATCAAAAGATTTATCAACCTCGCTTCTGAATTTAGTTGTCAGCACATCCTTCTCCACACTGGCGCTAGAGAGGGGATGGCTTAACTCCCTCTCTTAGGGTCTAATATGTGAATTAAAAACTGCAGCCTCCAAAGGGATTTATGTATGTGCACATTCTGTTTCAACAAATTGTTGTATTCAATAGTAACGCTTAAGACAAAAAGCATACATATTTTGCCAATGTTCTAAAAATGGGACCGTTCTTTTGAGCCTAAAAAATAATCATATTTGCATAAAAATTGGTTTACAGCTTACTCACAGAGGCCCTACCTTCATTATCAAAAAGATTATTAAAAATTTAACAATAGAAGTTCCAGCGCCTATATAGGCTAAAATGAACAAATACTACTGGGCCAGTAGATAAAAAAACACAGCTTCCTGCCAATAACGAATTAAAGTCCAAATTAAAATTGGAGTAGGCCTGGAGAAGATAATTGAACTTGGTTTGGATTTTATTGATACATGACATACTTGAGGGTTTTTGCAGCTAATTTAGGGAAACTTCTAGCGCTTACTTCACTTGCAAAGCCCTCAGCAGGTTGTGGGAACAAAAAGTGCGAATCCTATTGCGAGTTTTTGGTTTGTCTGCTTCAAAAGTTTTAGTTTATTAAAATGTTGATCAATTTGCAACCATGGAAGCACACTACAGCAAGCTGTAACTCCTCCTCAAGCAATGATTTTCTTACAATTACAACAAAAATTTACATAAATTATATAGGCTATAATGCAACCACGAGGATTATCAATACAAACAGTCAGCAGGCGTGTGTCGTTAATGAGCGTATTTAGAAAGTGCTTTCCAAATACACGTAACCCTATGAAACAATGGATAAACAGGGATGTAAAATCAACTGAGCAGCTTAGGTATAACTAAACAGTTGCCGCAATTGCATTGGTCATTTTGATACCCGGTGTTCAAATGATATTTTCTGCAGCTGAAAAAGCAAATATTGCAAAGGAGCAAAAAGCAGATCACTAGCTGTATTTCTTCGATTTTATCCCATTAGGAAAACCTGACTTGTAGATTTTGAATTAGGCTACATTTATGTACAGGGTGTTTAAAAAATACGACACCCGCGCAAGTTTGTGTAATTTTTTAAAATACTGATCTGAAATAAGGTAGATTGAGAAACTAATGCAGATTTACAAAACATTATGATGGCTTAGTCAGCTGGACGGAAAAATTATCCAGCCGAAAAATACTTTAAGTATGAGTCTTTTTTAAGAGTTCAACGGGAGTTTAAAACCTATTATGGATTCAGAAATTCTCCAGGAAAAAGCCAATTTATTTGTGGGTAAAGAAATTTGGAGAAAATGGAACAGTTTTTAATCTGAACTTAAAAAATGCACAGATCAACTTATTCAGCGAGGTCGAGATCAGCACAAATCCAGGCGCACATCGACTAAGTGAACAAGTCAGTGGGGCGAACTCCAAAAAAAGTCATTGCGCTGAAGTGGAGAGTTAGTATCAAGATTGGATCACTTGGACTTATACTGAAAGAAGATCTAAACCTTTATGTACCCCTAAAAGATACAAATCAAACAAGCACTGACAGATAAAGACCTGAAAAATGAGGGCAAATGGCCCGATCGTTTGCAAATCAACTGAAGGAAAATAAAATTTTCTTGATCAAGTGTGGTTTTCCGAAGAGGCTCACTTTTGTTTAAGTGGTCGAAAAAACTCAAATAACTATGTATTGTGGAGCAGTGAAGTTCCTGATGAAGTAGCAGAGAGCCCACTTCATTGCGTGAAATGTGCAGCCTGGTGTGCCATTAGTCGTCATGGCATTATTGGACCTTGCTGGTTCGAAGATGATGCAGAAAAAGCTGTGACAATCAACAGTGAATAATACATTGGTATCCTTTCAAAATTTTACAGAGCTTTGGGACAAATGAGAAGTGTTGACAGGAACTCACAGTGGTTTCAACAGGATGGTGCAACACCCCATCCCTTCAATGCAAGCTTACAATGGTTAGAGAAACATTTTCTAAGACGCATCATCAGTAGAAGAACTGATAATGAATGGGCTTCTCACAACCCCGACATGAGTCCACCTGATTTTTATTTATGGGAGTTTTTAAAAAACAATGTATTCCAAAACAACTCCCGGTCAATTACTGATTTGAAAAAGGAGATCACTAAAAAAATAAGGGAAATTTTAAAAGAGGAGTATAGGCGAGTTATTGACAATTTTTCAGGCCGAGTGCAAGTTTGCCTTCAGAGAGCAGAACGACATCTGGAGTATGTATTGTACTTGAAGCTTGACATAATCCTAACCCAAATTTTAGGATGAAACATTTGAACTTTGTCTTGCGTTGTCTGTGAAATGTTTTTTTAAATTGAAAATTCTATATTTTAAAAAATTATAAAACTTTTTGCGGTGTTGTTTTTTTAAAGTACCCTGTGTTATCATGTTCAAAAAGCTGATGCACTCGCTCCAGCTTTCTAAATTTGAAACAGCCCTTTTATATCAAAATATTAGTAAACAAAATCTTCAATTTTATTTTTCTACTTGAAGCGAAATGATGATAAAACAGCCAACATTACAAACGTTGCTATTTAATGCAGATACATTGTAACTCTTAAATGCAGAATATTAGCGCTCCTTGATCAACGACAATACTTAGAATCAATTTAATTAAAAGATAAGCTTATTTTTTAAGAATTTATCCTATATTCATTATAATGCGTCATATGAACTGCAAACTGGTTTTCTTTGTTCGTTTATGACTAATTTTGAGACAAAATTACAATGTAAGATACTAAATTAAACTATCTTATTAAAATTAGCTCTATTTTTAAATCCAACATTTTAAAAACTGTGGCTACTAAAATAATTGCTACAAATTTATAGATCGGGTAAAATTAAAGGAACCTATTGTTATCAAAAACATATTTTTGAAAAATATTTTTGTAACAGCTGTGTACAACCTATGCACATTGTATATTAGTTTAACAATTTATTAAGAGGACCCTAAATTTTCAAAAATTGTAATCTGCAAATAGTCGCAATCTTTTTTTATATGCCGATTGTTTGCAGTAACAAGTGATTGTTTCGGAATGATAATATATAAATTGTACCTAATGTAAAAAAAAACTTAAGCAATTGAAACATCAAAATCGAACAATAATAGCATCAATTCGAGAACTGGATTTATAGGGAACGTTTTTGTTTAAAAAAAGCGGCACTGATGGTTTAAATCATAATACTCAAAGGAAAGGCGTGGCACCTTTTCATCATATAACCGAATCAAAGCATAGAGTGCAGCCAAAGAACTTAATACCACAAATATAAATACAAAATGGGGCCAAACAAATTGTCAAATAGACCTACCACTGCAAAGCTTATTTCTTTAATAGTCAAAATGACTATCGTTTGAATGCTGCTATCATTTTTGACTATGTCTCACTCACCCTCCCCTACAGCTTCAAAAACCTTGCAATGATAGTTGGTTGCATTGATTTTTCTTTTTGAGTACTACCAGTCTTGATAAATAGACCAAAATAATTACCATTACGTAAACAGGAACTATGGCCTATATTTTTTACAACTTCTCGTTGCTGCTCTCACAAATGCTTGTGCGGTGAGGCCAGAGCAGCTGCATTAATTGCAACTTTCAAACTCTGTATAAGTAACGGTATGATCTGCCGGAGTAAAATGGCACCACACAGATGGAAAATATTTGTTCCATTTGGTTTGGTAATACCTATATAGAGCTACCTGGATCAAACCTATATATTTGGGATAAAACAAAGACCCTTTTAACTCTCCTGGACACGCCAAGCAGAGAGATATGAGCATGCAATACAATGCGTAGCCAGCAAGGATTTGAAAGAGTTTAACGAGAAATAAAAAAAACAACGTCACTGTGTGAAATTGCACCACATGAAAAACATTTCTGCTATTTTGCTTCAAAATATCTTAATAACAAAAATTTGTTCCCTACTTCTAAACTAAGAAAGACGCAAGGTTCCCTTGGGTTCAAGTACGCAATGAAAAGAGCACATAGATCTAAGGCATAGCCAGGACTTTGACATGAGAAATTCTATCACGAAAGGAAAGCAACAAGTCGTGAAAATCTTTGGTGCAGAAAAAAACGTAAAATTTTTGTTACAGTTCATTCAAGCGCCTGGATGGATGAAGCCGGCTTGGTCGGCTGAACCAACATTCCCAATCCCGACGTTACTAAAGGGGCCCTGCGGGCGACGCTGACATACACTGCAAAACAAGGATTTTTTCTTTTGCTGGTGTGCTGCCATTTAAGTTATTTATATCATACAGTAATGTAGTAACATCCCAAGTTTAAGAAAAAATCAAAATAAAACCATAACTCGAACAATTTGTAAAACTGAATATAGAGAGAATATTTTGTTTGAAAATAACTTAGTCTGATGGACTCCTACTAGAATATGGTGAATGAACTTGGGGAACCCATAATCGTATTTGTGGCTATGCTGGAAACAAAGCAATTAGCGCAGCCAAAGAACTTAACACCACAAAAATAAAAACGAAAGAAAGGCACCAAATTCTAAAATAGGCTTAACACTAAATGGCTTATTTTTGTAATTGTGAAAACAAGTACCATTTGGCCGCCACCATCAATTCTGATTATTTTCAAGTCCTCCGTCTTGCACTTTCTAAACGTACAGGGTGTCCCAATAAATGTATATACACTACATTCACCTGTTACTAGAATTTTTTAAACTGCACTGGCAAGATCAATTTCGACATGCCGAGTTTTACTTTTAGAAAGGTAATACACCCGCCCCGTGAGAACTTAACTGGATATAAATATGCAAAACAGATGGTTTGGAAGAAGAGGTACAGTTGAATATCTACCTTGTTCACCAGACGTGACATCCGTAAATTTCTTTGTGTGAGGGTTTCTAAAAAACAAAGTTTACTGCAGGAAACCTGAAACAATTGCTAAAATGAAAATTGAAAAAAGGTGCTCAAACACCGAAGGAAATGTTGCTGGAAGTTTCTAGGTCCATTTCTTCAAGATATAAAAATCGCATTGAACAGAACGGCACCAGTTTGAGCATTTATATGAAATCATTATTTTATTATATAAACATTTTGAAATTGTCCCAAGAGTCCTATTTAAAGTTAGTTCGCGAGATCTGCTTCAGCAGTGATGTTATACATGTAGAACAGGCGAATTAAGTGTTTCAGCTCCCAGTTCTAAAGTTGCCAGTAAGCGCTTTTCCCCTCACTGAAAGTGCTACATCTGTGTTTTGTTGCGTAATAAACATCGCTTCCGTTCTTGACTTTCCGCTCCAAACTTTCCATGGCTTTTAAAAGAATCACTGCTCTTCGGAACCATTAGTAGCCTACTCCCGACACAGTGCATTTCAATCAGAAACACTGTAATTGAAGAAAAGAAGATGTCTGCACAAAATGCCTTTTTTAGAAGCAATTTAGATTTCCTATGCAAGCTTTAACCAATTGCAATACTAGCGCTTTATCATGCTGACTACCGTTTGTAGATTAGGTTAGACATCCTATTAGCTGCAGACATCGACTGTCGTGGTTACCCAAATCGTTCTGCTAGTAGACTCTTGGATAAAGTATTTTCTTTAGGTGGACCAATCTGTAGCCTATTTGTTGCAAATTGAGTAATTTTTAAATATGCAGTACAATTGAGTTCACGCCGCTGCATTTAAAATCCTTTGCATGGATAGTGACTTTATGTTGTTAGATAAGCTTTCCATTTTTGGTAAATAATTGTTTTCTTAGAATATTATCAGCTATCTGCTTCTTAGTGTATCAAATGTCAAAGCATGAATGTTATTTACTCATTACTTCAAAAAAGAGATCATAAAAAGGCTAAAGGACATGGAAACCAATTAAGTGGCAATATAAGTAATAAGCGGTGACTTATGCAACCATATTTGTCAGAAAACAATTTACTACTTTTTAGGGTTTAGTCATATACGCTCCAGTACTTCTTGTAAAGATGCGAGCAACTTTGTATAACATGTTTTTTATTTAATAATATAGGATGTAAGTTTTGATGAGTTTCGAAATTGACCAAATATGGCATGCTCGGTAAAACAGAAAATGCTATCTGATTGGCCCAAACATGTGTAATTACTGATGAAATAATCTTCTCCGCAGTGTAGCATTCTACTGCCTCGGTTAATAAAGAGCTTGTGGTTGCACTATTCGTCTGATATCAAAAGCAAAAAAATTGTCTACGATGAGAGGTGTGTGAAATTGTTAAAAACTGCACTCCTCCATTCCGCAAAAAATTTTTGCTTCCACCACTGTTTAGTAATTCGCGTGTGTCTTTAAAAGACAAATCCAGCACAGGACGTCTTTTTTATTAGTTTAATAATTATCTCCCTTCAAAACAACTCCTAATAATTCTCTGAATAAAACTGCAACTTAGTAGGTTGATTGCACCACATATCTTTTGAATGGCAATGGTGGATTATTCTTGGCAATTCCAAAGAGGACCTGAATAAGCATTGCTTTATGCATCACCGAAAAAATGTAATCACGTGACCAAAGAATATAAATCTTCGCGCTTTGAGCCTTTTTGTAAAGCGTTGACTGACAGTTAAATAATTACAAGTTCAATGCCCGAGTAGGTTGTGTGTTTTTGTGTCATTAGAAATTGCATTTTTAGATGCTTACGGAATAAATGCTCTTTCCCGGCAGCACTGACAACTACAAGGAGTATCTGTAAACAAGTTGCTTAACCGTAAAAGGTTTTCTGTAACCGAACAATAAAGACCTGAACGGCACTACCGATTGAAATTGTTTAGCAACACACAGTTATACACAACTATGTCATCACTAACCGGTGCGATGGCATAGTGGTTAGAGCGTCTGCTTCGTAGTCGGTAGACCTGGAATTCATTTCCTAAGTCCAGTCAAACCAAAAGACTTTTAAAAAATGGTACTCACAGCTTCCCTGCTTGACGCTCAGCAGAATAAAGGGATAGTGTGTCAAACAAGCCGGCAAGCTTGCTTGCTGTGTCTTAGGTCAACGCACTTAAAGGGACGCCTCCACCTTTATGTGGCAGACAGGTGGCGTACCCGTACGTTATAATTGTGAAGTTGCTAACCCAGCATGTTGTAAAAAGCGACTCTTGGGTACCCACCAGTGGCAGTCCGCCTTGTTGGTGGTGGGGCTATCAGTCACTCATGACAGGTTCAAAATGGGCTGCCATCTTTTCCCTAGCTTAATTTCAATTAGATTGGCGGCATGAACCTGAATCGCCGTTTGTGCCGTACCTCCATCCCGAGGAAGAGGAGGGGTAATCACAACAACAACACTCCTCACTAGTCACTGACCTTTCTTGAGTTTATAACCATCGGGACAGCCTCGAAAATTGTTCTTATTAAAATTTTGAACTGAAGAAGGTTCATTTACAAAAATTATCGAAGCCGACTACTCCCCACCAACCCCCTCAATAACTCTACTAGATGTAGTGAACGCCCTTCCCAATCTTTTTGCAAGAGTCGGAACACTTTCCCAGTTTTTTGAATGGAACTTAATCCCAAAACGTTTTTCACAAGCACAGTTTCCAACCTCGGAAATTTATTAGAAGATTTTTGAGATTTTTTTAACGAATTGTGAATTTTAAAATTGTAAAAAGTGTTGGAAAAAATCTAGGGATTTTTGAGACCAAACCTTGTAATTTTCTTGTTTTGGGCAAGACCTTTTTGGTGATCAATGTAAAATCAGAAAATTTCTTGTTAGCTTTTGAGCGAAGGTCGGAAAGTTTATTGCATGTACACCATTTTTTGAGAAAAGTGAAGACATTTTAATGTAAGCTTTTGCTGCAATTTGATGCAACCTTTTTTAAATGAATCTAGAACATTTTATGCGTCCAAACATCTTAAACTCTTTAGAATTTTTACCCAAAATCAGCTTTTTGGGGATTATTTTGCCGCTTTGTGAGGATTTTTGCAAATTTCAAGTCAGCAACGCAAGAGGTGTACATGTACACCTCTAGGAAACTATACTTTATGGGATCATCTTTTGGGATACACATCAGTTCACCAACATCATCTTTGCATTTTTTACTTTGGCACAAACAACTCTGGTTATGCATAGAACAGCTTGTGTTTAGATGAGCTTCTTTGTTGTCATTATACTGCTCGATCATTGCGGTTCTATCAAAAACATTTTCAAAATACAAGGCATATTGCTAGACGGGATGAATCAGTAGCTGCTTGTTGCTTAGGCTATAGCAAACGGTAACATTAATCAATATCAAATGCTTATATCTTTGTTGCAATAGAGTGATATGTCATAAAAGTCACATGCCAATTACGGTGATAACGCCCTTTTATTTTAAATAGTAGAGTCAATTGCATCATCCGTCAAGCTTAGATGGCCGATTCAGTTAAATCTCTAGCTCCGCTAAGTCATTCTCTTCATAACCAAGCAAGGATCATAGTTCAAGAGTTGATGTAGTTTCGGGTTCGAAATCCTCCCTCAGCATTGTGTTTGACATGTTGAGATTTATGAGACTTAGAGGTAGATTCAAATATTAATTTTCTTGATACAATAATAATAAAGATATTTGAAAAATCAGCAAACTTCTTCTTCTTCTTCTTCTTCTTTCGGCTTCCTCCTATTCGGGTTGCCACAGCGCGAAAGTATTTTACATTTGTCCCAATCGACTTCGTCTCCTTCCTTAGCTCCAACCCTTTCCATGTCTTCTCTCGCCAAATCTATCCACCTTCTTCTTGGCCTTCCTCTTTTCTTTCTACCTGGCACCGCTATCTCCATCATCCTTTTTCCCAAGTAGCCTTCTTTCCTTTTCACGTGTCCATACCAGCGTAGCCTTGCATTTCGAAGTTTGTCTCCCAGCTTTGCGATTTTCGCTGTCCCTCTCACGTATTCGTTTTTTATCTTGTTCTTTCTTGTCACTCCCAGTGCCCATCTCACCATTTTCAATTCTGAAACTTTCATTTTTCCCACCTGTCTTTCTGTCACTGCCACCATTTCCATTCCATAAAGCATGGCTGGTCTAACAACACTCCTGTACATTTTGCCCTTCACCCTTAGCGATAACTTTCTGTCGCACAGAACTCCAGACACTTTCTTCCAACTCATCCATTCTGCTTGGATCCTTCTCCTCTTTTTTTCTTCACATCTTCCATCGCTACTAACTGCCAAACCCAGGTATTTGAAGTTTTTCGCTCTTTTTACCTTTTCTCCTTGCAGCTTCAACTCTTCTCCATCATCATCCACGCCCCCAGCCTTCAAATACTCGGTCTTGCTCCGGCTCACTTTTAGGTCTCTTCTCTGCATTTCTCCAAATCTCCAGATCATCCCCTAGCTACCTATGATTTTGCCTAGATAACACTATGTCATCTGCAAACAGCATATCCCGCGTTGTGTCCTACCTGATGTCCTCCGTCAGCTTGTTCATGATGATGGCAAAAAGGAATGGACTAAGTGCTGAGCCTTGGTGAAGTCCAACACTTACCTTGAATTCCTCAGTCAACCCTGCTGCACTTCTCACAGTTGTTGCTGCTCCGTCATACATGTCCTTAATAATCTTTATGGAGCACTCTGATTTTTCAGCTCACCGCAAGCATTTTCACAGTTCCTCTCTGGGCACTCTGTCGTATGCCTTTTCCAAGTCAATAAAGGCACAATGCACTGCCTTCTGCCTTTCAGTCCACTTTTCCAACAGCATTCTCAAACAGAAGATTGTTTCGATTGTACTCGTTCCTGGCATGAACCCAAATTGTTGTTCAGCGATTGTCACCTTTTTCCCTATCCTTGCTTCTATTACCCTCTCCCACAGTTTCATAGAGTGGCTCATCAACTTGATCTCCCGGTAATTTCCACATTCCTTGATGTCTCCTTCACCTTTGTACAAAGATACGAGCACGCTTCTCCTCCATTCACCTGGCATCTTCTTCCCTGATGGGAGTCTGTTGAAGAAGCTCACTAGAAACTCCACACCTTTATTTCCTAGAGCGATCCATGCTTCCATTGGTATGTCATCAGGTCCTTGAGCCTTTCCCTTCTTAATCTTTCTCAACCCAGTCCTGACTTCTTCTCCAGAGATATCTTCCACGTCTCTTTCTCTCTCTTCTGTTCTCATTTCTCTTCTTTCTCTATGGTTTTCCTGGTTGAGTGAGTTATCAAAATACTCCTTCCATTTCTGTTTCACTTTCTCTTCTTCCATCAGCATCTCCCCAGTTTTACTCTTGATTACTCTTACCTGTTGTACATCCTTGCTTTGTCTGTTTCTCTGCTTTGCTATCTCAAACAACTCATTTTCCCCCTTCTTTGTTTCCAGTTTTTCGTACAGTTCCTAGTATGCCTTGTTTTTTGCTTTTGCCACTTTTCTCTTAGCTTGATTTCTTGCAGTTTTATAGGTCAAATTGCTTGCATTATCTCTGATGGTATCCCATACCTTTTTAGCTTTTCTCTTATCCTTCAGTTTCTCCTGGACTTCCTAGTTCCACCACCTTATTTTCCGTCTACTTGCCGAGCTAATTTTTTTCGATGTTTCACCCAGTTCCATTCTAGCAATGCTCCGTATCATCTCAGCTATTCTTTGCCAGTCTTCTTGTCCACCAAGTATTCCGCTTTTAATCACTTTCATTTTGAATTTGTTTTTCACTTTCAAATCTTTCAGCTTCCACCAATTTATTCTCTTCACTGGTTTTGGTGCTTTCCTCTACTTCATCCAGATTATTATTGCACTGACTAGTATTCCGTGCCGTTTGGCTACACTTTCACCGACAATAATCGTTGTATTTACCACCTCCTTGATTCTTCGTCTTCTCAACATAACGTAGTCCACCCGCAAACTGTATCCGCCACTGTTGTAGGTGACTCTGTGTGCTAGTTTCTTTACAAAGTAGGTGTTAGTAATCGCTAGTTCCATTCTCTTAGCAAAATTCACCACTGCTTGTCCTTCGTTATTTCTCTTCCCCAATCTATGTCTGCCCACGCATTCTTCATCACCGTTATTACTTTTTTTTACGTGCTCATTCAGGTCTGTTCCCACCACAATTCTTTCGTTCTTTGGTATCTTTTCCACTGTTTCATCTAGGTACAGCGAAAATGCTTCCTTTTCTTTACGTATGCACCCAACCTGGGGCGCATACGCACTGATAACATTCAACATAACACCATCAAGTTCCATCTTCAATGTTACTCTCCACAATTCCACTACCCTCTCTACATGCTCCTTTTTCAATATGATTCCCACATCATTCTTTTTGTTTCCGCTTTCACAGTACCACATTTTATATACTCCACCTATACATCTTTCTTTCTCTCTCTTTCTGTGAGTTTCCTGCACACACAGTATGTCCATCTCTCTTTGCTCTATAAGGTCCGCCACTTCTCTTCCTTTACCGGTCATGGTTCCAAAGTTTAATGTCGCAACCCTCAGCTTGATCTTCTTGGCTTTCTTCCTCTCTTTGTTTTTCTCCTTCTTTCTTCTCCACTGCTTCCCACCTCTTCTTTGTATCCAAATAGCATGTCCACCAGTGGCCCTTGGTTCCCAGTCACTGGTAACGGTTGTTGTTATCCCGGGCCTGGACCGATCCGGTATAAAGTCAGATACGTCGCGCATTGAAAAAATTTGGCTAGATTTTACGCCGGATGCCCTTCCTGTCGCAACCCGCCCCGTTTATCCGGGCTTGGAACCGGTACCAAGGCTGCTCTGATTTGAACAACGTTAGAAGCTGAATAGATTAGTAGACGCCATTTATAAAAGAAATGTTTGCAGCTTTTTCATTGCTTTTTATTACGATAATTTACCGATTAATGCAGAGAGGTTATTGCTACCAAACAGGTAAATTATGGCAAGCATTCGGTTTTGGTCTACACAAAAGACAGCAAGACCTAATTAAGTTTTTCAGCCAAACTGCTGAAAGAAAGGTTAATGTAACATTTTCATATTTTATGCCCATTCGTACTGCCAATCAACAGCTCAATTTGTTCAATGTTTTTCTGTACTTTTCAAAAACGTTCTTATGAGTTCAAACTTTTTTTTGCTTGTCTTGCTTTAAGATTTTTTCAACCAAAAGACTTTGTTTTGTAATTAAGTGAATTAAAAAGAAAGAAAGAGTGTTTTGGAGTTCAAAAGAGAACAGATGAGAATTACGTAACGTGGAAGATCACAATATGGTATTGCTTTGATTTTCCGTATTGATATAAGAGTCTTGGTTAATACACAAAGGCGTAGACAGAGAAAAGACCAAACACGCCTTAAAGTAAAATTTCTGCTCTCGAGGGCAAATTTCTCAACATTGGGGGTAAATTTCTTTGATTTCGCACTTTTCTATCATAGCGTAACAGTCATTCACGACATTTATTGTATCTTAACCAGTGTCCTCTTTGATTTGCACCGTTTTGAATCTAATCAGCAAAAATAGAAAAAGTTGATGCATTCGCTGCATATTATCCACTAGCAGTAATTCTCAGTCTAAAGCTTACGAGGTGATAAAAACGGTTTGGGGGGCTTACAGAAGATTTTAGTAAAATAATCTGCTCATGAGATCTGTGGGGATTACATGGGAGAACTTTGAAATGTGGGAAAATGCTTGAGTCAATTGGTGAGTAGTTTGGGTTTATTTTGGAGAAATTTGTGTCTGTTTGCTCATTTTGCTGCAAAAAATGTAGTTGATAACTGAGCACTTTAGATTACAGAGAGATAAATTTAGTTGATAATAAGGTAAGAAGTAGAAAAAAGATTAAGAAGTTAAAGCAGTTGTTACAATTACCTGGTAAAGGGTAATTTGACATTTTTGGAGGGTAATTTTGATTGTTCTATTTTGGTTAAAAGTTGATTCCTTTTAAATGTAAAATGTTACAATCAAATTCCCGTGCTTCGTGTTTTTATCAAATAAACCTTTTCCTGGCAAAAATTACTAGCGCACTCATAATAAAGTGTATCTTGCCAAAGCAAATTATAACATTATTTTTGGCTTGTTTTATTGTCATTTTACCGCACGCATTTATAATTAGTTGCTTTTTGAAAAGAGAGTAATTGAAATCAATTTGGTTCTTCTCAAGAGCAATGATATTATAATAGGTTAGGAATCTATGCCATAAGTCTACACCCCTGTGTTTCTTACAGTACAAGCGACGTGTTTGATTTGGTAAGCCTATAAACAATAAAAAGCTGGCCCTCTTTCACTAATTGTACACAAGCTAATTCAAATAATATCAGCATCCGGATAACCGTCGCTAATTATTAAAATCAATAATACGCATCGCGATATCAGGTTTTGGTCGACGTGTTGAAATATGTGCCCAGAGCAACCAATGTTTGTAAAGAAACTGATTTTTTTCTGACTTTTACGTCACGTCTTGCTTATTACAAAATATCGTGCTGAAGGTGTAAAAATATAAGCGATTTTTTAATTTACTTCCTTGTTTGTTCTGCTGCATTTAGCTTGAAAGATACATGCCAATTTGCGGTATCATGCGTTGTTGTAATAAAGTTCTAAGAATAAATTGGTATCATACAAAAGCAGCTGCTAACTCCTGATTGCAGAATCAATTTCATTACAATACAAGAGTTTGTGCCAGTATTACATCTAATTATTTGGATGCGATAAGAGAAAACAATTAGATTTGAACTATTTGACCCTATAAAGGAGCTCGTACTCGTGACTAATATAACGAACACCGCAGCAATCCGTGCTTCTCATGTAAATAGAGTACAAACAGTCCGTATGTAGTGACGTGGAAGAAAAAACTAGATATTAGTTTTTCGATAAATTTATGCGCGTTGATGTCCATCTGGAGTTTTTGAATTCTATTTTAACCTAGGAACGATCGTACAAATTTGTTTCAAGAAGATTTTTGAACTATTAAAAGAAATTTTTACCGACATAAGAAATTTTCTGTAAGGTCTTTATTGGAAAGTTGTTAAAATTTTTGCTCCCTTAGTTCTCGCTAATTACGATGTTGCACTAAGCTAGCATTAGGCAAACGTTCGTACAAAAAGAATAGTTTTGACCTGTTTCTACGTAACTGAAAATCACGCAAAGTCCTAAATTTTTTTGAATACCAAACTAACTTGAATTGTTGCCACATAGTTTGTTCAAACATAGTCTAATTTGTGTGATATCTTACGCCAGAATTGCTCTCAAATTGTAACATAAGTCACGTTTTTAAATTTCTTTATGGGTGTGATCTAAAAATCTGATCAAAAAATTTCCTTTCAGTAATAATCGCAAGGATAAAGAAAAAAAAACAAAATCTTAGAATGGAAGATACATATTTTTAATGCTTGTTTTAAATGGACCAAAATTTCAATAATCTCTTCTACCTTAATACAAGTCTCTAATTTTTATATGGAAATTTGCATTGCAAGCTCCCTAAATTGTTTATGTGCAACTGGCAATTGTTTTAGGATATAAATGTAGGTGAAGTTGAAGAGATTTAAAATTTTCAAAAAATCACAAGAAAAGAGTTTTCTTAAGCAAAATCGCCCCAAAGATGCAAAAGCTTTTTTGCGAGTTAATTCAAAACACAAAATTAGCTGCGCTTTTTTTATCGTGCAGAAATAGCATCATAATTGTCAAAGAACATTTTTACTCATTTGGCATTACTTTTTCAGTTTTCCAAAACTAAAACTTCAGCATTGCGATTGTTTTTTAAAACCATAGCTTTGTAAAAAGCCAATCCTAGATTAAATATTAAACATACTTTTCGAAAATCTCAACGCTTTCCACAATTCATTTTGCCTGCCTTAAAGAAATAGTTTTCGATCTTTCTCATCAAATTTTACAAACAAAAAGCATTATACAAATTCCAAAGTCAAGAGATTTTTTGATTCAGGAAGCAAATAATTTTGCGTCACAAAAGTTAACCAAAGCAAAGGGTAAAGTAAAGTACTGACGTAAATATATTCACAAAAAGACACAGGAAATCTTAAATTTTTTTAAATCAAACAAATTGAGAACATTGAACAAAAAGTAGCAGCCGTTTACATAAAACTGTGAGTTTAATTAAGATCTGTGCTTTTTAAAGAAAAGACGCTTTTTAAAATTTGGTTTCGTAGTCTGCACTGCACTGTCTAATTATTTTAAAAGGATAAGCATTTACATGAAGTAATGTGCTTGTTTATTGCAGTTTTGCTGATGTTTGAATTCAAATGCTCCTGTGCTTCGGTGACCAAGTGTGCTTCAGTGACTAAGTGTGCTTCGGTGACCAAGTGTGCTTCGGTGACCAAGTTTACTTCGGTGATCAAGTGTGCTTCGGTGATCAAGTGTGCTTCGGTGACCAAGTGTGCTTCGGTGACCAAGTGTGCTTCAGTGACCAAGTTTACTTCGGTGGCCAAGTGTGCTTCGGTGACCAAGTGTGCTTCGGTGGCCAAGTGTGCTTTGGTGACCAAGTGTGCTTCGGTGGCCAAGTGTGCTTTGGTGACCAAGTGTGCTTCGGTGACCAAGTGTGCTTCGGTGACCAAGTGTGCTTTGGTGACCAAGTGTGCTTTGGTGACCAAGTGTGCTTCGGTGATCAAGTGTGCTTTGGTGACCAAGTGTGCTTCGGTGACCAAGTGTGCTTCAGTGGCCAAGTGTGCTTCAGTGACCAAGTGTGCTTTGGTGACCAAGTGTGCTTCGGTGACCAAGTGTGCTTTGGTGGCCAAGTGTGCTTTGGTGACCAAGTGTGCTTCGGTGGCCAAGTGTGCTTCGGTGGCCAAGTGTGCTTCAGTGGCCAAGTGTGCTTTGGTGACCAAGTGTGCCTCGGTGACCAAGTGTGCTTCGGTGACCAAGTGTGCTTCGGTGACCAAGTGTGCTTCGGTGATCAAGTGTGCTTCGATGACCAAGTGTGCTTCGGTGACCAAGTGTGCTTCGGTGACCAAGTGTGCTTCAGTGGCCAAGTGTGCTTCGGTGACCAAGTGTGCTTTGGTAGCCAAGTGTGCTTCGGTGACCAAGTGTGCTTCAGTGACCAAGTGTGCTTCAGTGACCAAGTGTGCTTTGGTGGCCAAGTGTGCTTCGGTGACCAAGTGTGCCTCGGTGACCAAGTGTGCTTCGGTGACCAAGTGTGCTTCGGTGGCCAAGTGTGCTTTGGTGACCAAGTGTGCTTCAGTAGCCAAGTGTGCTTCAGTGACCAAGTGTGCTTCGGTGACCAAGTGTGCTTCAGTGGCCAAGTGTGCTTCAGTGACCAAGTGTGCTTTGGTGACCAAGTGTGCTTCGGTGACCAAGTGTGCTTCGGTGACCAAGTGTGCTTCGGTGACCAAGTGTGCTTCAGTGGCCAAGTGTGCTTCGGTGACCAAGTGTGCTTCAGTGGCCAAGTGTGCTTTGGTGACCAAGTGTGCCTCGGTGACCAAGTGTGCTTCAGTGACCAAGTGTGCTTCGGTGACCAAGTGTGCTTCGGTGACCAAGTGTGCTTCAGTGATCAAGTGTGCTTCGGTGACCAAGTGTGCTTCGGTGACCAAGTGTGCTTCGGTGACCAAGTGTGCTTTGGTAGCCAAGTGTGCTTCAGTGACCAAGTGTGCTTCAGTGACCAAGTGTGCTTCGTTGACCAAGTGTGCTTTGGTGGCCAAGTGTGCTTCGGTGACCAAGTGTGCTTCGGTGACCAAGTGTGCTTCGGTGACCAAGTGTGCTTCGGTGACCAAGTGTGCTTTGGTGACCAAGTGTGCTTCAGTGGCCAAGTGTGCTTCAGTGACCAAGTGTGCTTCGGTGACCAAGTGTGCTTCAGTGGCCAAGTGTGCTTCAGTGACCAAGTGTGCTTCGGTGACCAAGTGTGCTTCGGTGACCAAGTGTGCTTCGGTGACCAAGTGTGCTTTGGTGACCAAGTGTGCTTCGGTGACCAAGTGTGCTTCGGTGACCAAGTAGCGGAAAGTCACACCTACTAATGACGCGTTTGCATCCCAAAAACAAGAAAATTTATACTGCACGTTGGGGTAAAATAAAAAATTTTGCTCAAAAATCATCACCAACATCATACGGTACCATGCAGTAATCTATTACATCATGTCACTAATCCGCGACCGGTTTCGACCTTATGGAGTCTCATCAGGCCGGTGTAAAAATGCTCAACAATAAACATGCTGAAAAAGGAAAAATTTGCCACTGGGTGCAAAAAAAGATGCAATACAAAACAATATGACACAGCAATACGTATATCATGGGGTTTTTATTTTAGGACACACACACACATACACACATGAAATGGACAACAAATCAAATCGGTAAGCCCTAATAAGGATGCGCTATCATTGTTAAGACTTTATCATTTTACTAAGTATAGAAGTTGCTAGTTGTTCGGTAGCAATTTTCAAGGCGATCTCCTATTTAAAAGGATCTGCCTCCAGCATCACTCTAAGGTAAAATAGAAATGCTTATAAATGATCTTCAAGAATTTTGAGTGTTTACAGTTTGACCCTATCTTTGTTGCCTTTTGTTACGTAACATTAGTTGCATTATGAATTAAATAATCTCTTGACTTTGGAATTTGTGTAGTGCTTTTCGTTTGTAAAATTTGATTACAAGTGAAAATGAAAACCAATCTCTTTGAGAAGCGCAAAATGAATTGTCCAAAGCGTTTAGATTTTCGAAAAGCTTGTTTGCTGTTTTATCTTTGGTTTTCATCTGTGATTTGCTTTGCCACGCTATGATTTCAAAAATTAAAAACTGTTTTTAATAAGCCTTTGGGTTGCAAACGTAAAAATTAATAAGTGCTTGAATTGGACGATGTACTCGTAAAGCTTGGGAGGTGCAATAAAAATATTGCATTAATAGCAGCAGTCAGCTTTTCTGTTTCGTACCGATTTTGAAGAATTGAGCATATTTGCAAGAACAACATGTTTGCAAGTATAAAAGTGGTTATATGTGTATGAAAACCAAGATTCCGGTTGCGAGGATTCTCCAGAAATTAGTGCCTTTTTCTATTCCAGTTTCCCGGTTTTACTACAAAAATTTTTGATAATTCCTGGATGGCAAGCCATAATAAATAACATAATCAATATATCACCAAACCAAAAAAATATTGCTTAAAATTTTAGTTTAGCTTTACGTCAAAAAGACCAAGAATCTTTACAAAGCTTTGCTCTACATTCCAGCAACTCCTGTTGAAACATAACATGTTTTTCTGCTGCAGGCTTGTTAACTACCAAAATTTGTTCATGAAGCTATCAATCTGTCAATGCTCTGAAATTTTTTTGCAGCTATTGACGTAAAAGTAAAGAATCAAGCTTTAGAGCGATTTTGCTTTGTTGATTTCAGATGTCATGTTTCTTGTGATTAGAAATCCCGTTTTTTTCATGGGATGCCGGAATTGCGTAAAATTTTCCCCTGTTTCCCGGTTTTCATATCAAAGTGGGAAATCAAAAACCGTAGTACTTATTTCGAAGAATCTTGCTTGTTTTAAAGTTGTGTGCTCAATTTGTCAAAGAATACTCTCTCTAAATATATCTTCAACTTAAGAAAGGACAAAAACATCGTTTTTTGAAAGTTTGTGAAATCGACCTCCGAAAAATGGAATCTGCAAAAACATCATTTGTTGCAAGTTTGTCGTGCTGATATCCAAAAAAAATGTTTTTTCAACTTGAAAAAAAATGAAAACAGCTTTTTCAAAAAGTTGTCGCCATTGTGCAATAGTGTGCTTATTTTTTGGTCTGAGCAAACGATAAATCTGATTACATATTTTGTTTAACCGATCAAATATAGAAAAATTTGTCACATTTGATAAGAATTTTTGTTTTGAAGATGGCCAGAAATGCATCATATTAGTTTACCAAGTTTAAATTAAACCTTCCTTGTCGAGGGGCATTATGGCTTTTCATAAAAAAAGGCTTTTGCAGTGGTTGAAGCCAGAGCAAAAACATAAGAAGACAGGGGTTATCGTCTCCTGTATTTGGTCAACTCAAAAGAAGTTTCGAACCAATAAAAGAAGAGTGTTTTCGAAACAATAGAGATCATTGAATATCTTCAACAGACAACTACCTGCAAAAAATGGGAATTAATTGCATTTATTTTGTCTCTTTATATCTTTCCCTCGCTAAAATAAGACTTGAAAAGAATTTTGTTTTTCAATTGTTTTGAAAAAAATTGAAATCAATTCTTTTCTCATTTGTAGCGGTGCGGAAGATATTCTTAATAAATGTATCATTATCGCCGCACAATTTTTGTCTCTTTGGCTGGTAACGCTGCAGTTGAACGAAAAATCGACGTATTTTAACTGTAATAATTTTAGTAACAGTAGTATTGAGTCCAATCCCGAGAAAAAAGCAGATAAATTTTTGTAGCCAAGCGTTTGTACTGAGAAAAAGACCGCGAAAAAACGCAAACAATTTTTAAAAGATAGACTCCTGAAAGGATAAAAAAATTACAATTTTTCCAACACTGCTTTCCAATCTATTTTTTGATATTTTAAATGCCGATTCCGCCCAGCTTTGCAGTAGAAAAATCAAGATATTTTCTATCAGAAAGAATGTTCAGAAAGAGTATGAATCTGTCATACACATTTTAAAATCCTTGTCGATTTACAGAAAAATTAATAATCGGTTGGTCAAAACGTTTTTTTCATAGATTCCAAAAACTTTGTGCAGGGTGTCCATAAAGTTCGTGTGCACTTTAAAAAATCTATAACTTTATTTGCATCTGCAATAAAAATAATCTGTAAAAAGAATTAGAAAGAAGAAAATCTAGATTTTTTGAGGTCTCAATAAAATTTTATTTAAGTTTCCACGTTTCCTCCATCATTAGCAATGCAAAGGGTAATACAATTTCGCAGTTCACAGAAAACATTTGCCAACTGATTTACAGTAATACCCGAAATCACATTAAGTATTTTAACTTTCAAATCTTGTAATGAACCAAATTTGGTTGCGCACACAATTGTTTTTACATGTCTCCATAAAAAATCTAATGAAGTGAAATCTGGCAAATGCGGAGGCCAAGAAAATGGTCCGCCACTTTCAATCCATCATTTAAAAAATTCTAGATTTAGAAACTGTCTAATATGTAGAGCAAAGTGGCAAGGAGCTCTATTTTGTAGAAACACTGTATCAGTTGAAACACTGTTTCTAATTTTGTGGTAAAGAATTATTCAATAACTGCACTTAAAACTAGGTAAATGAAACTTTATAACACTTTATACAGATTGTTTCTATTGCAAATACAAATAAAGTTATAAATCTTTTAAAGTGCACACGGACTTTATGGACACCCTGTATGCTCAATGTATTAACCTGAGTCTGGATAATTAATTTGAGTCTTGAGCTAAAATGATCTCTAAAAGTGCTAGATATACAATCTTTACATCCACAATAAGGTTATTGAAAGTGACGAGTTCAACGGTGATACTTTCAGCAGAATCTGAGATCATTTTCAAAGTCAAACAATTTTTTTTCAAGGTTGAATTAGTGATTTTTTTTCCGTTTGGGAGTCTAAATCATAAAGAAAAACTTTTTAAAGAAGTCTGTGATGAAACCTGAAACAGTTCTTCTTTTATTTACTGCATCGATTTGTTTTTACATTTATCATCTTACACCATTCAATCATACTCTGGGTGAGAAAATGTTGCTTATGCTCAGTGATTCCTTGAAAATCTTTGAGGCAGCGACTGCGTTGTTACTGAATACTTAAAATACCAATGACAAGCTCTGGTATTGAAAAATCTTGTGAAAAACATCGGCGTGAATCAGTTTTACCAAGCAAATAACAGTAGCCTGATCAGTTGTCAACCTCACAATCCTTCTGAAGATCACTCTCGTAAGCTTTGTACTCACTGCCATTTGCGACAAATAAGAGTGTCTGATCATCAGCTGTAATCTAGTTGTTGCAAACATTTTTAAATGTGAGCACGTAACTGTGCTCTAAGATAATTGATTGAAAGTAACTTTGAGCGTAAGGCTTCAGAAAGACCGTTACCTTGCACTCTGTTAAAGTAATTTTGGCAATGGCTTCTGATGAGAACCAGACTAAACCGTTCCAGTTTTCACTATTCGCTTTAAAAGAGTGAAACGAATCAGTCCTCTCAGGCTTTATTTGGAGCTAACTTGAAATTATTCTCACCAAACAATGTTTAAACAAAGATTGGTTTGGACAGGCAATACTTGACAAATTCCTGGACTCTCAAATTTTGAATATACACTAAAGTTTGCACTGCCATTGTCACATATCAAAAAAATTTTTTGTACCACCAGCAATAACTACCTCTGAAGCAGCTTTGATATGGAATTCCGCTGTAAATTGGTTGTTAATTTCTTGCAAGGCAAAACGCGCGGCATATAACCATGACATCCAAATCGCAGGCAACTTCGACAATCATAGCCAGTGACGTACGCAGGAGGACTCCTATGCGCGCGCCCCCTTAAGAACAATACAACGTGTATTTCAGTGATTATTTGCAAAAACTTGCCCTCAGGAAATTATGGAAGGTGATTGTCTGCTGCCATGATTGTAACTGCAGCATACATTTGCCCATATTTAGCGTTGTGGACGTTCGATTTCAAAAAAAGGCCGGGTTAAAAAAGGTCCACACAGGGTATTTCTGAAAAGTTTTGAGCACTTTGCTCATCATTCGCCAATTTCAAAAACAAATGCCTCGCACCCCCCACAAGAAATTTATGCGTATGCCCCTGATCATAGCATTTTCATTCTCATCATGAAACAAGTACATCATTCTCATCACTCGCTGCCGCATTATCAGCGTATCCTAAAATGTATCTTTCGCAAAAGAAAACTGCGATGTCTCGACCAGCTGTACCTCATCAAACATAACTTTGGTTAAACGTTGTTGAGGCTTTAGCATGTCGAAAAGGGTTTAGAGGTTGGAGTCCTGGAGACCACTAGCAAGCATCTACTTCACCTGTTTGATCGACGGCAGAATGATTGACAGATATCGATTGATTATACTGTACGCACTGGGCGATATTTTGTGAAGCTCCATTGCGGAAATAGTGATTTCGGGATCAGATCGACAACTCAAAGAAAGCTTCGTTATGGCATACCGCTGCGACACGAAAACGGTATAATGAACAACGCTGTATCCTTCAGTTATCTCCAAGAGATGGCTTGTTACCTGGTTGCGAATGCCATTACTTGGGTGTTCATACTTTTCATACTTGTTTACCTGATCCCTTAACAATAAAATTTGGCATGATTTTACCAACCGACTGTTCTTCGGCAGAAAATAAAGTTATTTAGGCACCTTAATGCCATCTGTCCTAGTTCTAATCAAAAATAGAAATCTAAAGAGTGATCGACTTGTTGAAAATGAAAAAACTGCTTAACTGTTTGTCTAGTGGCGTCAGTTTTGTTACGTGCAGACTTTTGTGGTTTTTATGACATTAAGGTAAGCAAAATAAGGGCTAAATTTAGTACAAAGTTATCCAAGTCTTGGATCTTGTTTGCACTCTCGTTAGCTGCCAGCACGTTTTTAGTTCTTGTTTTCCACATACACGATGTTATTGAGCCTTGGGCTGGTGCCATCCGCTTCAAAGCTAATTTGGTGCTCTAAGAAATATTAAAGGTGGTTCGTAGAGCAATTTCTCACCTCTAACTAACTCCAATCACATTCAAAATAATGCTTGACAAACTTGTATTTCCTTTAAGTACCTCAAACCTATCTCATTTTTCATAGCCGATATGAATTCTTTCTTTTTCTCAAGATCTTTTGGAAAGAATATGACTTTTCTCACAGGGCGTGCGATCATAGTATACTTTACAACCAAAGCAACTGCATCAATAGGGTCATCAAATAATCGAAATTCACCAATTTAACCTTAAAATATGAACGTTTGACCTTGAAAATGACTTTACCAATCTTACCAATCAATTCGTCATTCCCAAACACTCTAATCTGGATTGTGTCTTAAAACTTTTGTTGAAGTCATTTTGGATCAGGACTCTAGTTTGTCATTCAAACTTAAGTATCAAACACCAAATTTGTGACATTCCAGTTCTTGTTTAGAGCTATCCGTTGGTTTTTCTGATTATTTTGTGGAAACCTAAGAGTTGCTTCAAGCTCAAAAAAAGAGTCTTGTTTTTTCAACAACATGAGTATATTACCGAAATATCAAGTAATCTATTTTTGTAATTGTTTGATTTGAATTGTTTCGAAAATCTGAAATTAGATTTTTTTAATAAGGAAATTAAATAGTTAGTTACGTAAGTGATTTATGTATCTCAAAGGAGGAATTTTAAACGTTATGTAATATCTTTTGGCATAATCTTGACCTTTTGCACGTTTATGGTGCGACTTTTATTAGCTTGTCAAAAATATGTGCTTAGTATTTTCTAATAGAATCGCTTGCTTGCCAGAAATTTGTAACTGCGCCGGCAAAAATATTGGTATAGCCAGCTGCTTCACCGTAAACAAATTTGAGAATATTATTGGAGTAGCTTACATAATTTTGACGGTTTCTTGATTTTCATCATGGCTGAGTTAGTTGTCCCGTTTTCAAGTATTCGCGAATCTGCTGGATTCTTGAGATTTAATTTCACGGAAAAATTGAAAAATTAAACACAAACTTTCGTAGAAGGGTATTCCTTTCTATCGCGATTGTCTTGCTTTATGACACAGCGGAACTAAGCTATAGGCTTGTATTTTCTAGCAATAGCATTGGGGATTAAAACTGAAGTATAGTTGGAAATGCCTTAAAATAACTGGTGCTGCTATAGCGTGAGGTCTACCACACTATAAGCGTGAGATCTACCTCCGGTTACTACTATAGCGTGAGGTCTACCACTGAATTATTTATCCCTCACCCCTCTATAGCTACACCATAGCTACACACTTGCTATTATAGCTATAATAATTCCAAACACCACACATACATTCCACACACAAAGGTAAATTTATTCCAACGATACACTTTGTACATCTTCCAAGAATGACCCAAATAAATCATTGGTTAGGGTTAGAGTTAGAGGTAGGGTTGGGGTTAGGGTTAGGGCAGTGGTTCTAATCCTAACCCTAACCCAATCCTCACGCGGTTTGCACCTCGGTAGGTGCGAGTCAAGCTGTAGACCTCACCCTGCATCTCGGTAGGTGACTTATGTCGGTGGACCTCACGCTATAGTAGCACCAAATAACTGCAGTTGGTATCTTTATCTTTCCGTTTATAAAATCGCAAGTTCTTGTTACAAAATGCTTTTAACTCTACTGCAGACAATTCATAAATTCTCAAAAGCAAGTAAACAAGGCCGCGTAAAAAATTCTAAACTGAATTGGAGCTTATAAAAATTTCATGACGTCACAACGATTACGTCACTGCCTTTTTCCATCCAAATACCCTTCTCATCATTTACGAAATACGTGTCATAACATCACATTATGGTCTTCTATTTCCGGAGTATTTCTCGTTGTAGTTTCAAATGCGTCAAAACAAGTTGAAATCTCACGTTTTCAACTGCGTATTGCTTAGTTACCTTAGCGTAAAGTTCATCTAAAAAGAGAAAAATTTAACTTTTGCTTAAAAATCTAAAAGGTCTTGATACTAATTACAAACAAAAGTGCTTTCCGGAAATCATCAACAACGAATGAAGATAACAAAGCTTATCAACATTCAATTTATGCAATGTACTAACAACGAATGCGCAGATGATATCAAGAAGAAAATTATTGTGCAATAATACGATTTTGAAATGCCGCGTTTATGAGTTTGCAGTTTAGTCTGATTTCCAGCTTAAATATGAAATTATATGACACCGACATTGTCACTGGAAAATACAACTGCAATAGGATTTTAAGGATGGATCTGGTGTAATGTCTTCGCTGTTACCACGCAAGAGTTCAGCAGAGTTAATAAAGTGAAAGTAACAAGTCGTGGTTGATCGAAGAAACTGCAAAATATTGTTGTTGACCTGTAAGCAATCAAGTAAAAATGCACTAGATACCCCAGTAGTGTCTATGCTCCCATGCGCACTCTAACTAAAAGTAACTTTATCTTTTTTGATCTTCTTCAGAAAATTATTAGTGACTAAAGAATTTGAATTTCATTCTTCAGAGATATGTTTTCGGCCACGTTCCTGCCCCTCACAACAAACGCTACAACCAGTTAGAAAACTCGCCAATTCCAAAAGAATAATATGGCAAACTTTCATGGGCAATACACTTACAACCGCACAACTCTTGGTTATAGTTGCTTTTATCAATTCGTTATTATCAGTCAAAATATTTCATAACTACCATTTGTTCCGCAACGTTGCATGTACGACTTGCTCCAGCATGCCTGATTTTTTTGGATAGCAAAATTTGAAAAATATTTTCATAAGTGGGAAGATTAGAGCCCTCGTTAATAAGAAAGAAAAGATAACGGGAAAAATAATTAAAATCCCAGTGAATAACAGAATTTATATGTTATTTATAAAAAATCTTGTTTGAACTTAAAAAACAACACCTACTTCGGAGTTTCAAGAAATAGATATTCGAAGTGCTAAAAGATTTCTTCTTTATTCAATTTCGCTTATTAAACTCCAAAATAATGATGCCATAGACAACTAACTAAATTTTGGTTGCAGATCAACTGATTACCAGCAATAAAATCTATTAGAATTTTGGTGAAGCAGTAGCCTACATCTTCTGTTTAGGAATATTTTTCGATCTTCAAACATTTGTCAAATGATTTGAACAAAAGCTAAAATTGAAATCTGTTCTACCATATTTTGATTTTATTTTTGTAGTAGAAATAGTCGGCTCTGCCGGAGTGGCCCGCAGGGGTTTCATCAGTAGTGCCAGGGTTATGATTATCGGTTCACCCGGCTGTACCTGCTTCACCCAAAAATATTTGTGAAAAAACTAACAAAATTTTAATGTTTCACATAGCCAAATCTCGTTCCCCAACAAAGCTATCATTTTTTGCAACGCAATTGATTAAAAAAGACATTATGGGGAGTTGCTCATAGCCACTACATGTCTCCCAAGTTTTCCGAGTCCCTGGCAACGCTTATTTGCCTTGTTTTTACCATAGCAACCTTAAACTAAACAACTTTTATACGTTTAAAATCAGCAAGTGCTTGAAAGCAGATTAAAGTTGTGGGAGGACGATAAGTATTTTTGGTATTTAGCTATTAAATATTAAGCCTGCTACTTATGACTTGTTCGTAACTCTAGGCATATTGTATGAGCAAACATCTCTGAATGCGCTCAAGTTACTTGGTTCTGGCACAAACGCAGCACGGCAAATAGCAAATTAACCCAAAATCAGACACTCATGATTAATTTATTACATTAACAGGACCTCCATGAATAATATCGAAGTTAATACTACCGGTTCGTAATGCTTCCCTGCTCTGCACAATCGATATTGGTGAGAACAGCAATAAAGAGTTAATGTGTTGTTGATATAGCCAATTCGCGTTGCAAAATCAGCAGCACCGTTTTTTAAGAAACTTCTTTAAGCCAAAACCGTTTTGGGTGGTTGTGCGTAGCCTATGTATTTCTCCCAAAGTTTTTGTAGTCCCAGACTAGTCTTGTTTACCCTGTTTGGTGCTGAGAAACTGGACTTGCTCACAATTGAAACAACTATCGATTTCAAAAACTTTGATTCTTTCATTTTATGAAGTGCATGGAAGCGTAATTTCAAAATTGTGAGGTAGGGGAAGGGGGCGCCAAGAAGATTGATATATATCTGCTCATATTATAACCACTACTTACGACTTTTTCGTAATTGTAAGTCTCTTTGTACGATCCAAAGCCTCTGCCTGAGCGCATGTTTCTTGGTTCTGGTGTAAAGGCAGCTATGCAAAGAGCAAACTAATCCGAAACAAAGCGCTTACAGTTAAATAATCCTTAGCACTAACTAGTAACAGTTACTTGTTAATGAAAATCAATTTTTCTGAGCTTTCAAACTACAATAATAGTTAATACCTAATCATAACCTTTCCATATTAAACTTACTTGTTTTCAGTTAGCTTAACACGTTTTGGGGGGTAAAAAGTTTCACCACAGGTCCTAAAGTTTAGTTTTTAGTATATAAACAAGCAGACGCATGTCGTGTAATATCTGAATTGTCTAGAAACAGCCTTCAATTTTTCAAACAATTTTGATAATCGGTTCAGAAATGAAATCACAAATTAGTTTTTAAGCAAAGAGATTTTGTATAACTTTTACAATTTTTGAAAAAAATCATCACCTCATGACCCTGATAGCAAAGTGTTGATCGTATCAGACACATTGTGACATCATAAAAGGCAGGTTGACGCGTGCAGTAGAAAACCGAAGAAGCATGCTTAGAAGGCTTAAAATGTGTAGTTGTGACATTGTCAATGACACTTTAGTTGTCGTAATTTTTTATGAAAAGCAACTTGTTAGCATCTCCCGAAAAAACTTTTAATCGCATTTCTATCCTCAGAAGTGTTAAAGAAAACACGGGAAACAAGTTGTGCGATCAAGCGTTAGCTGTGACGTTGTTTTTAACCCGAGTGGGATGAAATTTTTTGGAAGATGGTAAGTTGAGGGCTGGCTCTTGCTTGAGTAAAAAACTGCTTTCCTTTGTCAAGAAATGCAAATTTAAAAAAATTGTCATGATGACGTCATGAACCTTTATGTCACTCACTCCGCGTTGGAGATCAATCGTGCGCAGTTTCATGCACGTACGTCAGGTAGTATCGAAAAAATTAAAACTCACTCACGCAGGCACCCAGACAGAATTTCACTTGGTAGTATAGACAAGTAGAAGACTCTGCTTGTTCGCAAAGCCCCATCAGAAACATCTGGGTTAAGAATACTGGGTAAATTGGCCCAGCCGGCTTCACCCATAGGGCAGTTGAGCAAATAGTAAAGAAAAGTTAATGTTTCTTTTCCTCATCCAATTTTGACGTCTTAGTGCGCTCTTTTTCGTAATCAAATATAATTTTAAAAAGGTCTTGGCTACTCCTCAGGTAAGAGATGGACAATCTTTTTGGCTCAAGGGCCGAATTCTCGACTGCCTGACCAGGGCCGAATGCAATGCCATTTACGTAGTCCATGCAAAGATAGATTGCTAAAATGTATTGTAGTACAATAATAACAATAAAATCCCACCACGTTTGCAAGATCTATGGCGGGCAAGATTAAACTGGTCGGTGGCTAGATGCGGCCAGCGGGGCGTAGTTTGGCCATTCCTGTCTGAGGTCTATGTGCTCTGTTCATTGTTCACGCAAATCAAGAGGACCTTGCGTTTCTCTTTGTTTGAAAGTAGGGAACACGTTTCTCGTGTTTAGCTATTTTGAAGTAAAATAGCAAAAATATGTTGTATGTGGTGCAATTTCACACAGTGACGTTGTTTTCTCCTTAAATTTTCTCAAATCCCTATTGGATACGCATTATGTTGGATATTGTTTTTTCTGCTTAGGAATGCCCAGAAAAGTTTAAAAAATCTTTGCTTTTCCATAAATTTTTAGGTTTGATCCCGGTAGCTCTATAAAGCTAGTACCAAGCAAAATATAAATAATGTTTCTCCTAAATATGGTGCGATTTTATCCCTGCAGGCATGATGCCATCATTTGTGCCGAGTTAAAATGTATCAATTAAGGCAGCTGCGCCGGCTTCACCGTTCAACATTAGTGAGAGCAGCAACGAAAGATTATAACAAATATAAGCCATACTCTTGTCAGGGAAATAGTGATCATCTTAGTCTATCAATCAAGGTCGCAAACTATCATTCATACTTTTAGATGTTGCAAGGGGAAGGGAGTGCAACACAATCAATTTTGATGGAGATGCCCGAATGGTGGTCGCTTTCACAATTAAAGAAATGAATTATTTACCGGTAATGAGCTTTAATATTTATGTTTAGAATCAAAATGAACGGAGATAATTTTGCCGCCTGCTGCTGTTCTCACTATACGGTGGTAAGCATAGTGATATCATATAATATTATGACGTAGCGCTGCTTTTCAAAAGGATTCAAGAGAAAAAACATGTCTGAGAAGTTAAGAAATAATTGGTTGTTGCAGCTTAATACACTTAATATGTTATAGAATTACTCTTAGCGGAACCATCTTGTAAATATCTTCTAAAAATGCTTTCAACCGTGTTTCTATGGTCCGTATTGTTTCAAAAATAAAGATAACAAATTTCAGAATCAATGCTATTTATGATGTGATTTTAGTTCTTAAGAATATGAAATTTCTTGATGTTGGCAAGTAGGGCACTGGTTTATATTTAAACCTAAAATTGCTTTAATCCGTTAAAAAACGCAACTTAAAAATGTATTTTTAAAATTGTGACGTAACCCTGACGTTACCAATCTCGTTATGAAACTTAGCTTGATTTGATGATAAATGATGCCAAGTTTAGGGTTTGTATGTCCAGTAATTTCAGACGAGTTACGGTCAAAAAGGTGGGCAAACTTCAATTCATTTGCTGCGTCGCCAATAATCTCCAATCCAAAAAAACTTTGTTCTGAAAATTATGTTGCTGATATCTCCCGAAAGAGATGACTTACCAACTTAAAAGAAATTACATTTTTCACAATCTGTGATGACTTCATAATTATCAATAAATTGTAAAAATGATTTTTCTTAATTTCTTAAAAAATTAAGATAAGTAAAAATCAGGCTGGTCACAGTCTGATTTTTGCAGTCGGTATTTTTTAAGAAATTACGAAAAATCATTTTTGCGATTTATTGGTGATTATGAAGTCATCATAGATGGTAAAAAAGTGAAATTTCTTTTACGTTGGTAAGTCAAGTGCTAGCTTGTATTTAAGCTAAAAATGGCATTCCTTCGTCAAAAACTGCATTTTTTGAAAATATGGCGCTATTGTGACGTCATCAAATCCCTTGTGGCAGTCACTGCGGGGTGATGATAACTTGTGCCAAGTATCATGCTTGTGCGCCCAATAGTTTTGGTGGAGTTGAAACATAGGTAAGTACGTACCTACGCACACGCGTACGTACAAAGCAAAAGTTTGTTTTTTGATAAGATGTGACATCTCCATGACGTCGTTATCACTCATGAAAAGCACCTTGGAGTGGTGATCAACTGTGCACAGTTTGATGTTTGTACGCCCGATAGATAAAGATTAGTAAAAAACAAAAACAGGAAAAAGTTTTTGCTTTATGGTACAGATGACGTTAAAGAACAGCATACAATGTCAAATAAAGCCCAGCTAAAAGCGTTTTAACCCTTCGTCTACTGTGCAAATTGCATGCATCGTGAACGAGTGAAGTCCATTGGACCCCAACTACTTTATTAGTTGAATTTATGGAAAAAAAATTTTTGTTGAAAATAATGAATCAAAACAAACGATAATTAAGCGATGAAAAAACGATTACGTCAAAAATACAATAAACTAAAAAACAATTAATTTAAAAAACAAACGAAAAAACCTAATTAACACTAGAAGTTTATGAAAAATTTTACTATTTGGGGTACCTACCTATAAATTTTTCTAAACTACTAGCATTCGTCTTACTCGTATGTTGCAGTATTCATTGTTTTTATGAGCCCAGATTGCGTGTAATGAGCGGTAGTTATTTTCATTGAATCTCCAAAAATATTGGCCCGTATTTATTGAATATATACTTAATATCTGATGGGGACCAATGGACCCCAGCCGTTCAAGATGCTGTTTTTTTTCTGGGGCAGTTAGAGTTGTATATGGGGCGAAAGATTGTTACCTATGAAGACCATGTAAATATGCAAAAAGTTAAGGAGTGCAACCCTTCTAATGATCACAGCCACAAAGTTGCAAGAAAACGAAAATGAATTTGGGGTCTATTGGACACCAATGTAGACTGAGGGTTAAAAAAGTTTTTGGCCAAATGATTTGTTGGAGAGCGACAAACTATGTTTGTAGTTAAAAACCAATATCGGCGCTGTGATCAAGTCGTTAAAGCCAGTGAGTGGCGTAGCTACACAAATTTCCGCTTTTGGATATTAGTACAAAAAATGCCCACTTTACTCCTTGTGGCAGACATTCTTTTTTGTAAAATATTCTCACAATATTGTAGACCAACATTGATATCAAAATTACTGGCTTTTTTTGCTCTTTTTCTTCGAGTTTAGAATACTTTAGTATAATTTCGAAGAGTTTATCTTTTTAATTTGTTCGATAATGAGCAGATATTTTACTGAAGCAAATTCTGAAACCACATTACCAAAAGAGAGCTTCTGAAAGAAATCAATTCCAGTGAACATGATTGATAACTCATATACGACCTACTTTTCCCATAGTAGATCTTAATTACGATTTTATCTACTGAATTTTCGGAAGCTTTCTCTGGCAGTTTGCAATAGTATCAGCAAAAGCGCGGTGAAACTTACGACAGAAGTTTCCAACATAGTATTGAGTTCCATAGACAACGTTTTGTTAACCTCCATAGCACATCCAGCCCAGTAGAATCGCTTTGAAATGTGGCGTCACTTCATAGTACGAGCCTGATATAACCTAGCGACTCCAACTGATAACTCGAAATAATCGACGTCATTTGCTTGGATAGCCTTTAATTAGTGCATGTCTCTCTCAGTGTTTCAGTTCTTCAACAAAGGGTCAGGATTTTGAGAGCCGAATTTTTTATTTTGCAGAATAATTTTACTGAATCTCTTTGTTGCTTCGCTTTGAAATCGCTGCACAGTTCAGCCATGCACACCATTTCAGCACTTAATTTCTTCAGCATTAAATAGATACACGTTTTCCTTATGTTTGTCAAGCGTTCTTTTCTTTTTTTCGGACACGTTACTCTTCAATCAAGATTTCTTGCTTTTCACAAATCTTGGGAGCATCATCAATCACTTCACCAGCGCATTAATCACTTCACCAGCATCATCGATCACTTCACCAGCGCATTGCGTTCATTGATCGCAAAACCTATAATAGCTTTCATCGTTGAGCAGTGATAAACCTTTTCAAAGTAAATATTTTTTGCATCATAGGGCTCGTTCAGAACTTTCTTTTAAAAAATGTAGAAAAGGAATGAAAAATACTGAATTGCTTCTTATAATTCATAAGCTTGATCTCGCGTACCAGTATTTACTATTTTATCACAAAACTTATTTGATGCACAGGCTAAATCATAAATACCTTGGTGAAGTGATTTCACAGCTTCTTAATGCTCATTTTATTGTCTATCAATCACTCTTTTGCGACATTTTGCTCATGCTTACGTAAGATCTCTATGTGTTAGTAGAAGCCGAAAAAAAGAATTATACCCTTTCCACAGCAGCAAAACTGTTTCTGAAAACTCCGACGATCCTATTGCATTAAGGTATGCAAAGTGAAGCAAGTGAATTCCAAATGGAATAAATAATACTATTGAATCAAACTTATTTATGTCCACTGTCTTTTTAAAAAGGACAGCTGTTTGTGGTCAAATTTTCTAGGAAGCATTTTATTGCCCGGTTTTACGACTTGATAGCACATAGCTTAGAAGTTGTTTTTCAATGCCGAGTTAAACATAGTTTCGGTAGTTAGTGTTTTGCACGTGTTTTGAAGGTTTGATTTTTTGGAAAATTCTGGTTTTGCGAAATGTTCATACACGGAGAAGCAAAATAAGTCTTTATCATTAATTATTTTTGTCATCAAATATGTATTTCTTGTAAATAATCTAACTAAGCTGTGGTGTCTGTGGTGATATAAAAAAAGTTTGTTTGCTTAACTCTACTTAGTTTGTAATTTTAAGTTGAAAACCGATGTCCTTTCAAAAGGACGCTGGGCACATAGTCTGTTTATAAAAGAGTTTGGCTAAATGTTCATTGTTGCTTATTTTCAGGTTAAACGTCAACGAAGCATTATCATTGCTTGAAGAAAACTTGCCTCGTTTTTCAGAAACCGATTTGTTTATTCTTTCAGATTCTGTTTTCTCAGTTGCTGACAGTGACATGAGGATGAATCTCAAAGCATGAATCATCTTTCTTCAAGAAAATTTTTTGATCCCACATAAATTGTATTTCGTACTGCGTACCGAGAAAGTGAAATTTCTGAATCTGAAGAAGGCGATGCAAGAGTATTGAAAACCAAGTCTTCACCACCAAAAAAAGAAAGCAACAGCAGCTAAAAAAGTGGGTTAACTTTGACATCGTATCTTCTTTTCCAGAAAAGTCACCATCACTGAGTTATGATAAAAAAAAACTGGGGCGCCGGTGGAAATTTTCGAGTTTCTTTGATAACCCTTTATTTGAGCATATTTAAGAGCAATCCATGTTGTACGCAAAACAATCAGGAAACTACACTTTTTGCACCTCTGTTCAAGAAATGCGTGTGTTCCTATCTGTGTTGTTGCTTAGTCGTTAATCAAGAGCACCTCGATGAAGGGTGTACTGGGAACAAGCAAAGGACGTGCATAATTTGGCTGTTTCCGAAGCTATGTTACGAAACAGATTCGAATAATTTCTTCGTTGTCTTCATTTTGAAAACAACGAGCAACTTGATCCAAAGGATAGGTATGCCAAGATGAGACCTTTATTTGCTTATTTGAAAGAAGAATGTTTACTATACTTTCCACGGAAAAACTACTTGTCAATTGATCAGTCAATGTTGCCACATTTTGGAACAAACGGTTTGAAACAGCACCTTCATGGCAAACCTATCCGTTTCAGGTATACAGGTAAAATATGGTGCTTGTGTACTTCATGTGGTTGTCTGGTGGAAGCTGAGCCCTATCAAGAAGCCGGCTTGGGCAACAGTAATCCTGATCTTGGAATGGAAAGATCAGTCGTAGCAGACCTCATTGCTGAACTTTTGAAAGATGTAGATTACAGATTGTTTTTCGTCAATCTGTTTACAAGCTTAGCACTAATGAAACACTTAAGTATACTCGGGTCGGTGAAATGAGAGCTATTCGCCGCAACAGAACATAAAAAGCTCCTCTAATAGAGACACAAGCAATAAAAAAGAAGCATAGAGGTGCCGTCTCTCAAGTCTTTGATGAAACATCTGGTGTAACTTTAGTCGTTGTCGTCGTCCGTATGAAGATTCAAAACGAAAGGAGTTCTTTCAGCCATCTTCGGGTTGGTTTATCTAATTGCATGGGGCCCTTTTGCCACTTGGATCTGGGTTCAACGGATAGACTGTGACATGATCCGCGGTTTGATCCATTGTACCACAACTGCAACTAGATGATGATTTTAAACCCCACTTGGATAACCAGTTGTTGAAACATCCAACTCCTGTTCAAAGACGATTCAAGGTAGACCACTCCTTGCTGGGGAGATCTAATCCTGGAGGGAGTTTGTTTGCAGGTGACAAACCAAATTCGACAAGGCGGGAACGCGCAGAGCTCCAGTTATTCATCCAGGATTCCATGATGTTGAGCTGCGGTGTACCATGTAGTAGCAGTGCATGAAAGGTGAAAGGTCGTCGGGAGAGGAGCCGTTGTCCAGGTAAAGAGCTTCCTGTGGTAGAGGGAATGCGGGAGTGCAAAGAATGGTGTTCAGAAGCAACAACTTTGTTAACGAACTTGGAGGTGAGCTCCATTCTACGCAGGCTTGGTGGAGGTATACCTGCCAGCACTGGGGACACTCGGTTGGGGTGGGTTGGAGGCATCCAGTAATGATACGCATGGTATCATTAAGGGCAACATCCAATTTTCTCGTATGCTTGCTTCGGCACCAAGCAGGAGCTGCGCATTCTGCTGCACTGTATGCTACGGCCAAAGCGCTAATGCGGAGTGTCGATGTTTTTGCATCCCACGAGGTTCCTGCCAAGCATCTAATTAGGCTATTTCTACCATAAACTTTGGAGCGTAGGCCTTCCAAGTGTTGCGGATAAGTGAGCTGCCTATCAACTTTAACTCCCAGGTATGTAGGATGGCTCTAGTGTGGCAGCGGTGATTCCCTGACAAAGATCTTTAGTTGTCTGTTAGCTTCCCTATTATTGAGATGGGAGGCGGTAGTTGTAGTCTTTGCTGTGCTGAGTTTCAGTCTCCATTTATTCAAGTAAGTAGAGATGTTCATCATATCTTACTCCAGCGTTTTCTCTATTTTCTTCCAGTCTTTATCCACATAGGGTAGTGCAGATCATCAGGATATTCATACTGTTGGGACTGGGTATGGGGCAAGTCGCTGATGTAGATGTCAAACAGCAGGGGTGAAAGAGTGGAACCCTGTGGAACGCATTTTTCAAAGAGCGTGGGGGACTCAATCGGCCATCACTTGTCTGGAGTGTAAAGCGTCTATTGAAGAGCAGCTTACACAGGAAACGAATCATATGGTGGTCAGGGATCACATGAAGGATTTTTAAAGTGAGTTTACCATGTCATACTGTGTCATAGGCAACGGTCAAATCAACCAATGTCAGGCCAGCATTCTTATCTTCTTCAAACCCATTTTCAATGCCATCAGTCAGATGAACAATTTGATAACTGTGGAGCGACCGGGTCGAAAACCTGCTTGTGTTGCTGGTAGGGCCGGCTCTAGGATAGGTTCCAACCGCGTAAGCAGAAGTCGTTCAAGAACCTTGAAAGGAACACATAAAAGAAAGATCGTTCTGTAACTTTTTGGATCGTCAATAGGTTTTTTAGGCTTAAGGATGGCAACTACCGAAGCTTTTCTCCAGATCTTAGGAATGACAAGTCGTTGAAGACATAATAAAAAGAATCTTCTCAGCCAATTCGGGAAGTTACCCCCAATATGTTTCAAGAATTTAGGAGGGATTTTATCTGGGCCCATTGCTTTCCCGCATTTCACTTGGCCAATTGCAGTAGCTCGCGTGTGGTGAATGGAGATGTTGTATTGCTTGTGGGAGTGTACCAAAGCTTTTTTATTTCCTGTTTCACAGCTCTAGTTGCTTCCTTATCCACGTTCTTTTGGCGGCCATTGCAGAGCAATTGGTGTGCAATGGCGTTGGGGAAAACAGGACACTTTTTTGGTCTGTTGGAGCGCTCGGTGAGTCTGTTGAATGTTTTCCAAGCCAAGCGGCTGGAATAAGAGAAATCAATGCTTTCAACAGCCTCTTCCCAACGTTGTCAGCGGTTTTGGTTAACATGGTCTCTAAGGTCGCTCGCTTTGCAATCAGCTTCTGTGGGACTCTATGCATTAACAAACTCCTTATACTTCTCTTGACTTTTCTGATGTCAACTCGAAATGCAAGATTTTCTTCGTCCGCGTGGTATGCTTTGCTTGGCAGAGTTTTGCATAACTCTGCACACCATATTGTACGCTTCATTGACTTTGTATATTTCAGGGTCAGGTAGACTGTCAGTTTCTTGGTCCAGAATGTTTTTGAAGAGCGGCCAGTTCGCCTTACGAAAGTTCTATCTTTTTAGTGGGATATTTTGTGTTGATTGGACAGAGTTTATAGGAGAGATGAGCGACAGGCGGGGTATGAGCACGGAAAGGGGTCCATCACAAGTCGGCTAGGCAAGGGACCCTCCAGATTGGCAAAAGTTAGGTCCGGATTAGTAGTAGTTCCCCGTCGTGCAGATCGAAAGCTGTCCGGTTGCTTGGGGTCAAAAATCAAGCGGGCATTGGATGAAGAAGCCCAGTTTTAACTTTAGTAAGGTGGCATGACCAGAATGTTGTTTCAGTAGCTTGTAATTGCTTTGGGATGTTGCCGATAGGCATCGCAAAACGATAGTCCTAAACTCAGAAGAAATCCATCGAAATTGACCAACGTTATCTGATTACCACCTATAAAAAGCAGAGGTGAGCACTTCCACAAATTGGTCAGCAAATCCGGAAATTGCGGACTCCAGTTTTTTTTTGCTGACTTACGAACCTAATTTCCTATCGCAAATACTTGCGGATTTTCGGTAAAAAACTAAAATTTACCGCAAATCCGTAAAGCAATAGGCCAAACGAGCAAGTTTAACATCAAGAAACTTTCAAAGACTGGTTTTCCTTAAAGGAAACTTGGACTTTTTGAAGTGGCAAGGAATCAAGGAAACGTCTACTCACGGCTCTGCTGACATAGCCACATCTATCGAGTAGGCGTATGCTTAACGACAGTTTACTATCAAGCTTCGTTTTAATGTTTTTCTTTATTTGGTTTATTCGTTTTAATTTTCTTAGCTGTTTATTTGCTTGTTGAATTTTATTGACGTACATGCAGATAATGCAGAAACATTGTTAATTTTATTGAAAATTGAGGGCAAAATATCAGTAAATATTGCGGTCGAAGTTTGCGGTAGTGCAATGTGCATTCGCAGTTGCGGAAGTGCGAAAAGTTACCGCAAACCTATCGCAAACTTGCGGATTTTTGGTTGCTGAACACCTCTTGCAGTTTTGTGGAATTTGCGGTTGCGGAATTGAGTGTAAATTTGCGGTGCCCAGCACTGATAAAAAGCATATGGTTGAGGTTGATCTCATGGATCAAAATGTAGCCAATCTTCGCGTAGGCATTAGGATGAAACGTAGCGGTGGCCGTTGTTTTCATAGCTACCAAACGTGTCCGTTTACAATGCTTGGAAAATCTACCGACAGATGGCTTGTAAACAATCCTTGAAAAAATTGGACTATCTTTACTTCACGAGAAGAATTGAGCGTTATTAGTAAGAATGTGCAGAAGACCATCGCTTATTGTGGCACACAAAGCATCAGCTGAAGTTAGGTTTGACGGAAGAAATCACATCATTGTTGCAATTGAAAAGCAACGTCGTTGTGCAATGTGCCACTGAAAGTAAAAGAAGGTATTGAAAATGTCAAAAGCAATTGTATGTTAAATGCTTTAGCCGATATCACAAACGTTAAACAGTCAAAAACAAAATTTTTGTTGCATATTGCGCTCTTTAATGTTGTTGATATATTGCAATAAAAAAGATTGTTAATGTATTGCTATAAAAGCGCTTAACATATCGCGTTAAAATGCACCATAAAAATCCACTCAACAGTAGCGAAGTGTTTAGCGTCTTTTCAAAAAGACAGTTGAAAAATAAAAGATTAACAAACAAATTGCAAAAACATTTTTCGTGAATGTTTATTTTCGATGGAAAGCAACAACGTCCAAAAAAAATCAAAAAATGGATTTTGAAAAAGTATGCTTTGGACGTTAATGAGTTATTCTTCTTTATTATGAGATTTATTTCAGAGTAGATTCCAGCTTTTGCAGAAGCACTGTCACACGCCCAACATTTACGCATCATTACGTCCAAGCGACTTTTTTGAAGCTCATTGAAAATAGACTTAACAAGTTTTTGGCATTTTTATGTGCAATAAAAAGATATGTGAAAAGCATTCTTTTATTTGCACTTCTCTGCGGTCAACTTTTACAAATCTTACGATAAAAGTCAACTGCGTAGTGCACACCGCGTTTTAAAATCAACTTAAGTTTGCCGACATTCCATCTAAGACTTTACAAAATGAGTAGCATTATAAAACTTACTTCTACATTTTGCCGCCCCCATCTGTTTTGTCATCCTGGACATATTTGCAATATTTTACTGGTAGCTGCGCCTTTGACTAAAGCGTCCGGTTGCAGTTACCTGGGTGCTATTCTCTTGTCGAACCATATTAAAGATTGCTTTTGTTAAATCTATTGCTCTGCGCTCAGGAATAGGGATAATGCGGAGAATGAAATATGAAAATGAATTTGCTCAATCTGATTAAAATATATCCTGGTGCTCAAAAACCATTGAAGTAAAAGCGTTATTTGTAAAACTCAAAAACAGTAAGTATGACTTCAGAAGCATTTTGGTGCCTACATTAAAAACATTCCAAATCAAAACCTACGTAATGATGAAAAACTATATATTTGCTGAAGGTATGCGTTATCACTAAAGCACTATCGAAATTGACTTATCAAGGTTACCATCTCTTAATCTAAAATCAAAACTAAATTTGCCTATATCTCGTAATAGCCTAGAAATTTGTTACTTAGAATTGAATTTCGAAAGCATAATGCCATGCAATTCAAAAATTCGATTGTTTGAAAACTACTTAATCGAATTTTGGAAAGTGGGACAGAAAAAGCACTTTCCATTTATGAAGTAGAAATTTAGCGGTATCGTGAGAGCTTTTGTTGGTTGGACAAGTTTTAAACGATATTTTGAATTCAATGTTACGCACAAATTAGATTAATTTACATGCTTTGTGTGTCATCTCCAATTTTTATCCGGGTTCAAAATTAAATAAAAAGATCTTGGTGGAAAATCCAATTGTTCAATTTATAACGTAAGCTTGCTTACAAGTAGAACAATTTTGTTAATGCACATTGAGCAGGTAAATGAGTCCAATAAAACGTCTTCAACCTTAAATGTAGCCTTAAACAAAAAGTTTGTAGCGGACTTGTGATTTGGGAAAACGTGAGCTAGGAAGGAAATATTATCGACAGAAGGGTAAACAGGTTTGTTGATTGTCAGCGCCTTGTTAAGGAGCAAATTTTTTCAAAATAAGTAAAGCCAATAGCTGCTAAAGCGGTGCTTCGATTTCAAGGTTGAACAGTTTTGTGTAAAATTGAAAGTAACACTTTGCCATTATTTTTGAAAATGATTGTGAGTTTGTAAACTCAAGTTTTCTTGCCAACCAAAATTATTCAATTTTTTGCTTTAGTATGCATCATTTGAATGAAAGCCAGTAGCAAAATACTTTTGGGTCTTGGACAACACATAATGAAATTCAAAAAGTTAAAGCGTGTTGTCATTCGTCAGAAGAAACAGTTAAAACTGCTCGAGAAATAGCCAAACTGATACGAGAACAAATGGCTTATGGTGATATACTTCGCAACACCATCAGTCTGATCTCGTATACGACAAAAAAATTTTCTATATACTTTTTCTCTGTAAAGAAAATTGGTTTAGTTTTTCCAAAGTTGAATAAAATGTAGCCTACTCTGAATAAACACTATTTCTTGTGAGTTGACTCTAAAAAAAACCAGATATTTTAAACTAGTGAAATGGTATCATCGAAAGTGGAGAAGCTAATTAATTAAGTTAGCTGTAGCTAAACATAACATGCTTTCAATTTTAGGAACAAACACGGAAAGGCGTGCGGCGTGTAAAAGTGCAAATGTTTTTACGTAAATACTTTCAATTTTTCAGACTAATGTCTATAAATGAACACAATGAGAAAACGGCAACAATAGAACTTTCTTTGTGTTACATTTGAATGTGTGGCAAGCCAGGTCACAGACAATACCAGACAGGCTATCACTGGACCCGGTCGGCCACAGGCTTGAGAACGATCTCAAACGACCCAGACTCAACGTCTATGATGTCAACAATAGCTATATTAAAATAAATGGTGGCGATGGAAATGTGCCAATTTGTTCTTTAACACTTATTAATGACACTATGTTACCTCTTTTAACGTTTGGATAGGTTACATGATCAATTACAGTGCATAGAAAATTAAAGAAACTAAACGTGTATCTGTTTGTGAAAGCTGTTTCTGTCTGTCTTTTGTTACCTTGAATAATGATAGGCAAATACAAGCAATTGTTCTCTCTATCAAGCAAATGATTATGAACGTCAAAAAAGATGTATCCTAGGCTATGTAGTACCTTACATTTAAGTCCATATCGGCACGAAATTCTCATAGAACCATTTGGAATTGGTACTGTAAATCGAAGTATTGAGGAAGCAAAAAAATACAAGAAGATCATTCATGACGTGAGCGCTCATGCATCAGTCTTATTAATAATGATAATCCAGGCTATGTAAGGAATTTCAAAACTGAAAACTAGTAAATATAAAAACTACAAAATGATTAAAAAAGAAGCATGAAAGATTTGTGTTGTGTAATTGTGTTACATAGCCTATTTTTCTTCTCTATATTCATAGTGACCTCATGGTTGCAATATCCCTACGATGATGCACGCAATGTGTCAATACTACATGCCCTTAATACTTCTGCTCCTAATCATTGTGGACAAAGTAGCCTAATTTCTTCCCATATGCTGGGTTACTAATAATAATTCTAATAACCTATTTATTGGGCTGTTTAAAATTGGAGAACATGTTGACTTTTTAGAATTGCCCAATTACAAATTTTAACTTCTTTCTTTATTTCAGAAAACTTCTAAATCAATACACTTTCCGCAATAAGTTCTGGAATTGGCCCAGTGTTAAAAGAATTCAACTTCCGTCCTCCCTCGCCAATTGCGTAAAAAACAGATTGTTTTCAAAAATTCGCCCACTTCTCATGCATTTTTACATTTGTTCAAAAATGTCTTTTTCATTTAGCCAACCAGGCATATACACGCAATGATTTTTTTCTAAACGTTGCCAAGCATGCAATGGCATAAAAGTGAGAGGAGGCAGAGGTTGAGAGAGGCGTTTCCCCCCAAAGTTTTTGACTGGCAAGAGCGCCAAATATTGACAACGTTATTACTTTTAGCGAAAAGCCAATTTGTTCACTTTCCCCAATTTTTCAGTTCTTCAGGCCACGCTCTTGCTGATATGTCAGTTTTTGTTGGTTTGATATACTTACGTTGTTCGGCGAATTGCTAGCAAATTATTAATTTCACAATGTATTTCAAAATGGCGGAAATGGAATGCGAGTGGTTAATCGCAAACAAGCAGATATTTGAGGAAAACAATCTATTACATTGTTTGTTGTTGGTAAATCAAAGTATAACTGGGTAGTAATCAGAATCACTATTGAATTTTTCGTTCGAAAACACTCAAGTAATTTTGTTTTGTAATGTTTCATCACGCAGAAGAATCGTTATATTAATATCCGCAAGCGTGGTAAGTGAACCGCGCAGCATCAATTGAACATTCAAACAATGGCGCAATATGATGACATAAACTAAGTATTAAACACTTATAGGTTATTTCAAGAATAGTTGAAAAATAAGAAAAGCCTGTTCTTTATTAAAGCGTTGCAAGAAAAAATTAAAATTAGAGCTGGAGCAAATGTACATTGCGAAAAATGAGTAATTTTCGTGCAGTGGACATATCTTTCAAAAGATGGTAGTAAACCGCAATTAAGGTTATTTGGTGACAAATCCACATTAATTTTACGCGCGTCGCTTGGCTTCGTTGGAATTTTTACTGATTGATGACTAACAGGTCAGGATGTCTACGACCTACTTTTGTTCTTCTTTATATCAAGTCTTTGATTGTTTTCAATTTTTCAAAAGCAACAACGATGCGTAAAAATCGTTTTTATTTTCTCTCAGTTAACGCTAAATGATGACATCATCTCAATCACTCGTGCTGATGACCTTATTTTCGCGACTTGACGCTGGGCCATTCGTGCTGCAGAGGCATATCTGTTTTCAAAGGAGCAAAATACAATTGCTGCAAGCTTCAACGTAATTTCCAGTAGACTAGTCCAACCACCAGTAACTCACGAAGCAAAGGATCATTCATGTCAAAATCATAACGCAAAAATTGCAAAAAAAAATTAATAATGATAACCGGTTTGCGCAAGCAAAATTCGTGGTGTGATTGACAACCGAAAGACCAATCAAGGAAATAAATACCAATTCTCTCAAAATAGAACAAATGCAGCATTTGGTTTCTTTATTTTTTTAGGCAGTTTGAATATCGAAAGTTCATTTGATTCAACATCGATTACAGCCTCCGGGAAACAGGACTTCTTGTTTAAAAGTTTGCAGTTAGTAATAGCGTGAAAAACTTTATTATGATGGCGACGCATGTATGCAACAAAATTTTAATGGAAGCATTTCCTTAACGCTTGGATATTAGAGATAGTTTTTCATTGTGTTTTGCTAATAAAGGCTGACTTCAATTTTAGACTGCTTGCTTAAACCAAAAAAACGAAAAAATTATGGTGATGTGCTTTTTCAAAAACGCAGCAATGACAATTTCATGCGAAGGGCAAACTCAAGTTTGTAAACGACAGCGTCTTGGTTAGATGTCGTTGTCTACAAATGGAAGCATTACTAGACTTGTTTGATACATTTGAAGCATATTTGTCGCAAGTCATCAGTGGTGCGATAAGAAAAGCAAGAAAATACCGTGTAAAACATGTAAGCTTACGTAGTGCTACAATTCGAAAAATAATAAACTTTTACATTTAAATTCATAGATTTCCTATTCTTATATGTAAACGATTGCAAAAGGCATTACCATAAACCATACGATAACGAGTCACAACAGCAAAACAATATAAACACAAATCGTTAGCTTCTAATAGTCGTTTTCTGATTAATTTGATAAGGGGTCAAGCAAGCAGCTACATATGCGAATACACACTTTTAGAATTATTGGCAAAAAAGTTTTAAAAAGACATTATTCAGACTAGCAACAATCGAAAGCCTTTTATTTAAATTTTCTGTTCTCGTGATTTTAAACTCGTCTTTACGTCGCAATTGCACGACAATTGAACTCAGTCAGGAAATTTCTTCTCAGAAGCAAAATAATTTTCCGTTAAGCGTATAAGTATTACAGCTAACTATGTGTCGAGTGACATTAAAACACGGATGTAACTAAGCTTAAGTAACTAATTATTGCGACAAAATGACCCAACAGAAAAAACGTGTAATTATGAACCGACAACAAAAAGACAAACCAGTTTAATCATGTTCAAGTTCTACTAAATAAACAGTCGCGAACTTACTGTAATCATGAAGAAGTCTTTCACGAAAATGCAGTCAACCAATGTATTTGCAGCTAAAAACATTTGTAACCAAAATGTAATTTAGCCACTTAGGCTTGTATGCTTTGATCACAACAGAATCATGCTAAATTTTTGGAAAATTTTGCTAAATGAAACTATCCAACGAAATGGCATCTACATAGAATACAACAACACTATACTATTCACGGCAATCTGAAGCAGATTTTTTGCCAGCAGCTCTTTGATGGGTTACCGGTACTTTAGGTACGTAGGAAAAATTGAACCAACTTTTTTCTTAGAAATCGCAATTAAGCGTATTGTTTTAAATCTTCATTTTTCAAAATCATTTGTGAAGCACGAAGATAAACCTGGGACTGAGGCCAATCGCTGAATGACATTTTCGAATTTACATGTTGCTCCATGACTTCTTTTATTTTTACGAAATTTGAAGGGTCAAAATCATGAGATGCTCCTTGCTACTTCTGTTTGGTTGATAAGAAAATTTTTTTTTAATTTTTTTGTCTTTCAAAAGCTTAGGTACAGAACGTTACTTTTATTTCAAACCTGAACTTGTGCCAAATATGTATATCCAAATCATTTACCTAGAATATTTGCAAATCCAAGTCAAGTGTCTCTTTTATTATTGTGTTTTTTTACAAAAAATGTCAGCGACGTCACTTGAATTTGAAATACCCAGATTGGTTTCAAAAAGTGTCACCCGAAATTCGAAAAGTGTTCTTTTTATAAAAAATCTTCAAATAATGTTTTACTCCCTTCTGTGTGCGATCTCATAAACGTTTAATTCTTTAAAATAGTGTCCACTGGGGCTGACCGCTTACCCATAGTGAAGCCTTTGATCGATAGTGCTTCATCAATATTATTGGTGCGTTTTTTTATTGTCAATAAGGTTTTTGATGGTACAACATTTTCATGATTTGCGTTTTAGTCCGCATTTAAGGAATCAACAGCTGTCAAGTAGCGGTGTCAAAATTGGACTATTGCTGTCGAGTGAACCTGTGATCGGCAGTTGATTGAAACTAGAGTCATTGCATTGCATTATGCGGTTCAAAAGCAGTATTCCATTAGCATCATGTCATTTCAAGTTATTTTTGAAATTGTGCATGCATTTATCAATTACGTATCGCAGCGTAAAAAACAACAATGCAACCTCTATAAAAAAACACTAGGTGGCGCAGTGATGGCAAGATGGTCGAATGGGATAGGTCGCTGTATGTGGTGACAACGATCCTATGTTCAAACCTCATGATAGCTACGCTGTCGTGCATGTGAGGAAGGCACTTTACGTCCACGTGTTTGCTTGGCTGCACTACTTAAGGTAGAAATACATTGTGCTACCATTATTGGCAACTCCGCAGGGGGTCTCAACACGTCGCTGTTGTAATATAAGCCTGGGGTAATCCAAACAAGGTGCCCAGGGTATTCAAGTTGAAATTTTTTTCTTAGGTTCATTTCAGGGCTGAATTTGAAAAGGATGTACCTTTTTTCGGAGATGAACCGCAAAAAAGTGGAGTAAAGCAAAGACCTGAGTGGTAATCAGCCTTCAGGCACAGGTCAAGAGGCGTATTCTTTCGTGGCCGCACAATTTCACATCGAGGGCCGCAGTTTTCACACCCATGGTACAAACAAAATTTTGATGTTAACGTCAATTGACAGGCCAAGTGTTCGTGTAAGTTGTTGCATTAGTTTTTTAAAAATGTCTTACTATAAATTCCTTTTTGTATTTTTGTCTTCGAGTTTCCCCAAAATTCATTAGGCTACACCTTGTAAGAGGGTAATAATTTCAGTAACTACAAGATGTTTTAAATTGGCTCTGAATGGAGCTTGGCCATTTCATTTGCTTGCTTTTTAGTTTGCCAACAGCTTAAAAGCCTTAAAAGATTTCTTAGACGTGTCTTTTCTAACATCAACAAAAACCTAGACTGACATAAATCTGTCAATATTTTTTGATTTCATTTTTTTCGATGTTCTTATAGCTTCGCCTATTCCAGACAATAGGATGAAAAGCTGTCCATGATATTTAATGTTGTCTATCTTTCTTGGATTTAATATCTTTTTTAACAATGTTGTTTGAAAATAATGTTTATTGACGACATTGTCTGAATACGTTATCGGTGCGGACAAAAATTGATTAAAAATTAAAAGTTAAAATAAATAGGTTCGAAAGAATACATCAAAAATCGAACTTACGATACAAAAGTTCAAAACAAAGCCATGAATATCAGAAAATACTTCATCACGATAACGCAACATTTGGCAGAATGATTAAAACAAAAATTAATACGGAAATACTGCAAAAGTGCGATTGCACAATAATCCGCATAAAAAAGAAATGAAACTAAAGTCACAACAATGCATCAAAAATACATATCAAAATAGTTCGGGTGATACAGTAAAAGAACAAAATTATTTTGAAAAACAATAAACTTGAAAAAATAATCTTGGTATGTGCATTACTGGCAATATTTTCTTTGGTTGCATTTTTTTAAATGTGTGTCAAAGACAGCGAAATCATAAAAGCAACTTTTTGAACACAACCATAGGCTATTTTTTGTGCAGATTTTTTACATAGTTTCCAATAATTAATTACAACACCAAAAAATGTTTACTTTGGCATGCAAAGTTAAAGTCATTTTTAATGCTGCAGGTAAAAAATGTGCTTGCAACAGCTACAATTTGTTTGACTTAATTAGAAAAAGACAAACATTCAGTAAAAATTTGTGGAGAGGATTTTAGTAATTCGTTTCATCGCATCTAGTAATCACAGCATCAGATAAATAGAGTAAATATCGAGTACATTTATTTAATCGAATCTTACTGTATTTCAAACTTTCAGTCTATTTTAACGACGCATAGTGTTCACAAGGGCGATTTAAACGGAAACAAAATGGTTGACAAAATCTTTTTTTATTAATAACCACTGATTTCAACAAATCGATAAAATAGAAAAATGGCTCAAAAAATAATCACCAACATTATACTGTACAATACAACCATCCATTATAATTTGTCAACAACCCGCGACCGGTTTCGACCTTATTGAGTCTCATCAGGCGAGTGCAAAAGTCACGCAATAATAAAAATGCTCAACACACAGCAAATTTGTCATTGTGTGCAAAAAACTAGCCACTAGCAAAACTAGCAAACTCCATATTTTGTGATCTAAACAACATCTAGCAATATCTCGATGCTTCGTCGATGTGGCTGAGTTTCAATTATACAGTAAACATATCCCAAAAAAACGATTGCTAACTTGTATGCTACCAAATAAATTAATTTTATTTGTAAAAAATAATAGCTGCAAACACTACCACTTTAATGAAATTTATATAAATTTTGTTATCAATTGCAGACTTAACATTGCAATCAAATCAAAGTGTCAAATACGCACGGCATCAAACTAATCTGCTGATGTTTATTTTTAGATTTTAGTTGATTTTATCAAATCATTTTCAAAGTTTTTGTCTTTAAAGTAAGAATGTATTAAAAAGCAATTAGGTTTAGTGTGAAAATAAATTGCGCTAAACTATTTGTATTCTGGGTATTACGAGTAAAAAGTTTTCTCTTGGACATATACATATTCAATGCAAAATTTTGGTGTCACTTTGGAAGTTTTATAATTAATTTAAGGCTCTATTTAAGCAAAAATATTTTCATCAAAACTTGTCAAGGCTCATTGCTCATTTGAGTTTTGTTTTGAAAGTAACTGTTGTCAAAATCCTTTTGCAGTAAATGTATCCACAGACACTTTTCCTTCTAAATTCAATTTCGAAATCGATTTTTTAAAACGGTGATAAGCCTTCTCTATTACGGAGATCAGTTACTCCTGGCTGAAGCTTTCTTCTCCACTAGTGGGCGACATTGCTTCCGAGTTGACACTTACTTTTGCTCCATTATTTTTTTGCTCTTGTCGCCACTTCATTCTTCGATTTTGGAACCAAATTTTTACCTAAAATATGATTTTGGCAGTGTCACATATGAATAATTTCCAATAATTAAATTTAACAAATAATGCGCAATAGATACAAGTAACAAAAGATACACAAATATTCAATTTTTTCCAACAAAAAACGCCCCGCTTTATCAAACCAATCGTATGACAAAATCAATTTGAGGCAAATTACTTTTTGATATTGCATAATGCTGCAGCATCAATTAATAACATCTCATACGATGGCATTGAATTATATGTTATGATTTTCAATACCTTGACGTATTAAAAACAATCATGAGCAGCTGTAACATGTATGGTCTGTATGTCCTGATTTTGCCGGTTTATCTTAAATATATTAATTTTTGTGAGTGTATTCTGAGTATATTTGTACATTGCAGACTTGCGTTCACCGGTAGCGCAAGAAGTGCATGTTTTTAACAATTTTACATCACGACGGTGAAATAAATTCGCTTGAAAGTCAAATCACAAACAGGAAGCAGCAAGCCACTGCTATGTGACAATGACGTGAAAGTGTGTTTCCGGTATTGAGTCAGGTATTTCGCTACTTTATGATGTAATAACCTGCTATGTGACAATTAATTGGAGCGGGGAAACAACTTCCGGCTTAAGATTGAATCTGACTGTTTAATAACTTGAACACTTATCAGTTTGAAACAAATCTATCCAAGTTTAAATCTCGAAGGCCAAATGGACCACAAAATCATGCAAAGAACACACAAAAATTTCTGCGGGTTCCACTGGTGAATTTGCAATTGCACCAAACTGCGTAAACATTGATACTGACTTTGAAAACAAGTTAGACATTTTTGAATAAAAATATTGAATAATTTTAAACAAGTTGTTGAAGCAAAGAATTATGCAAACAAAGAGAAAATTGATTTGCACGAAACTTGATAAGCGTTGTTTGAAGAAATGTCACATTAAAGGTTTGCCTTAACTATTGCGTCATAATTAAATAAAAAATGCTCAAAAAGAAATTACTTTTATGAATCATGATGTTGAGTCAAAAATTAACTTCTCGTATTAAATGAGCAAAATGAAATAAAACAAATGTGAAAAGCTAGCTGAAAGTCTGAACATCAATAAAGAATCATAAAGTTTAAAAGTTCTAAAAATTATGAAGTTAGAAGAACACAAAGCTTCCTCTATGATGCCATAATGCCATTTAAAATTAGCTTTCACGCAGAAAAATGCAAAACCGAAATTTCCGCGTTACATGTTGTGCACGTTTGAAAAAATTCATTTAAGTTTAATATTAAAGTTTTTGTAATTTTTCCGAAAAATTTTCCGGTCACAGGCAAAAATGCAATGTTTAATTAAAAATGTATTCAACAAAACTTTATACTACGTTATGCAAACGTATATGTAACAAATCAAAAAATGAAATAATTTTTGGTGCTATAAATTTTGCGTGTTGGCAGTTAAGATAAAAGCCATTTAGTAAAATCACATGCTTGCTTGTCAGATTCGTGTTTTCTAGCTGCAAAAGTTTAATGAAGCAGCAAAATCTGGACAGGTTTCCTGCTCCTAAACAATATCAGGGTATCCTTTGTTCTAAGAAATATACTAACTTCGAACCACTAACCTGTGCATCAGTGAGACCAAGAGTTTCGGCCAACGATTTTCTTTCTGGTTTTGCGACGTATTTTGTTATTTGAAAACTTTTTTCCAAGCCACGTCTTTGCGCTATACTAAAATGATAATCGTTTTTAGAAATGCTGAAACAGAAATTTTTAAAAATTTGTTTTATTTGAAAGAGGTATTATAATTTCACACAAAAGATACAAAACGACATTTCAAAGTTTTTATGTATAATATCACAATAAAAAAAACTTCACTAAACAGAACGCTCACCTAAAAACAGCTCGACTCCACTTCTTTCGTTTTCGGGGTCCTCCTGATGGGTCATTTGGGGACTGCTGCATGCCCAGGGAGTGCTTTAAAAAAGAGTTTCCCATATGAAAGCTTTCAGGAAGCAGACCAAAGGATCCTCCCATGCTTTTGAGAGAGGACCGCATGTAAGCCATTGCAAATGCGGATGCATTGGTTCCATAATAGGGATGCACAAACGGTTGTAGGGCAGGATCTAACGACAAAACATTGTTTAAGAAAACGGCATGTTAAGAATAGCAAAAAGAAAACTAATCAACAACTGTTATCTCATTACGTGCCATAAACATCTGCAATAATCTAGCTTTAAAGATAAAAACTTTATAAAAACACATATTTACTTACGACAGTTTGCTGTTATAGATTGCCATGGTTGAAAGTTGAAATACGGAGATGATGGTGGGCTTACCGGAGATCGGTTATCCATGGGAACAAAAGACATGGGTCCTAAAAAAGAAGAAACAGTTTTTTATGGTTCAGCAGTTATCAATATAAGTGTAATATATAAAACCGTTCTTAAGGTTTTGTTAATCACCTATTTTAGTTTTAATAGGGTGAAACTTTTTAGATAAAAATCAAGGCCTTACCAGGCTTTCTATGTTCCGGTGATCCAACAAAACTCGGAGGTGAAGACACAGATGACATACCTCTAGAAGATAATTTTTTTTGGCGCCAGAAATTGACTAAGTCTTTGTTACTTAAAGGAGGATGTTCATTTTCGTTAAATACATCGTCAGAATCAGAAATTTTTCTTAAATTCAATGTTTCATTATTTCCGCATGTAGGACTGAGATGATCGCTGAAATTATGTTCATTTTTCAATATGGTTGGAGTAACAGAGCCAGGTTGAGATACACCAATTCTTGTAACCGTTTTAGGTAAAGAAGGTATTGCATCTCGTTTCCACAAATTGTGAGAAATGTTTGATTGTTTGGCTTCCGTTATTTTGGATGCGTCAGCGTAAGTGGTTGGCTCATCTTGAAATTTTTTATTTAAAGAGTGGATAAAAGGAGAATATGGATGGTGCTTTGGAGGTTCAATTTTCTGTTTTATTGCTCTACTATCGAGGTTTTTATGATTTATTTCAGGATTAGGTGCAAGTTTTAAAGGACTGTAACTGTTGTATTGAAACTTGCGTTCTGAATGAGTTGGTGACAATCCTGAATGAAAAAAACAATTTTTTTTTTTTTCGTTGTCGGCCAAGGATCTTTGAAAAATTTCTCTAAAAATATTCTTTTTGCTTTCATCTGGAGATGAAGTAGAACTTCTGCTGTGAGGTTGACGTTCGTGAGAAAAATTGCAAGTTGAAGTTGAACCTGACTCTGAAATACTATCTGAGTGAGCAGGAGACAGGTTTTCGCGTGACTCCGACGTTTCCATATCAGCGTTGTTCTTGTTTGATTTTATTTTAGGATTCAAAATTGCTTCAATTCCAAATTTTAGTTTCAAGTTGTTGCTGGAATCAAGCTAAAAAAAGTTTTCATCCTTTACTTTCACAAAACAATAAATAGGTAAAATGTAAGCTACATCATAAATTTTGTATTTCGGTTAGAGTTTTTACATCCTAAATTTAGGTAGTGCACCAATGCATAACTTTACATTGCTGTGCTCATTCTAATAGTTGTGAAACTTGACAATGATTGCGGGGCTATGTTAAGTCATATCGTCACGTATGAAATAATATTAGTTTACAGTTGTGTTAAAGTTTTTGAATAATATCAGCAATGCTAAGCAAGTCACTAAATTTTTGAATAAATAAAAGTGTTGCACACTTAATAGCAAAAAAGTACATAAAACTGGTATTATTGACTTAACTAAGCGCTTGTGTCATACTCAGTTTTCACAAAAAATTAATTTAACATACAATTGCAACCAGCCCCTCAATTGCTGTTTGACTTACTTCTTCGTTTTGATGATCGGATTTGTGTTTCTTGATTGTCAAATCAACAGCTGTAGATTTGTTTGAATATGAGTTGAACGGTACAGCTAGTACTCGTCCTTTTAGCTGAGTGCAACACTGTGACTCTTCATTTGAAGAAATTGACTTGGAATCACTGCCAATGAATGAGGATGCTGACATCAGCTTATCTTCGTGATCAGGAAATGGAGAATGCTCCTTGAAGCTTGAAGAGGCTACCATTTGATTGAGCGATCTATTTGATTCTACAACGGTATTACCTTCAGAATTACCCATAACGTACATCTAAAAAGTAAGTTTTAACACACTATGTTTGAATTTTCTTACAAAATTTGACAGAATTATATAACTTTTGTAGATAAAGTTAAATGAACATTCAGCTGAAAACTGTATTTTGGGAGGAATGGTTGGGTTTCGTAAAAATTTTCAATAATTTTATTACCAACTTATTAACTCTAATTAAGCTTTAGCAGTAGAGTTTTCTGCATTGCTGGTTACTGCAACTTGCCCTCGACCATAATCAACTAGTTCTTGCGTAGCTTTCAAATCTGCCAGCTCTAAGCATCTGTGCTGTTTGTTTTGACTATGAGCTGTTGGTGTAAGTTACCTACGAAATATGACACTATCAATACGTGATCACTACTATTTAAGCTGTTCTTCGAAAAAAGCTTTCATAGCTCAACAGCGCCAATTATTTTTTCATGGTTTTGACTCATAGGTTAAACCGATCCGCGGTTTAATTATCAGAGGATAAAAATTAGATGCCGCAAATTATTCCGCGTACTATGCTCAATACGTTGTAAGGCCAACCCCGTCATGATGATTGTTTGCATACAATGTGATAAGTGCAAAAATCAATTACGTAAAAATGCTGAAACTTGTGTTTTTTGAAAATGTGTTTGCTTTCAACATTAAAATAGCTGGTATCAATTCGCAAAGCACAAATTTCCGTATTCTATAATTGGAGGGGATTTTGGCTGTCAAACAGTTTTAATTTCAGCCTAGTATCAAAAGAAGTTAAGTAATCTATTTTATTGCATTAGCTATGTGACTAACTTGTTTACAAAGTTTGCTGTGGCCAATAGTAGTTTTCACTGTGTGCTTGCCATGTTATTGTTTGTCTTTAATGTTGCTTACATATATTTTACTCATTTTAATTTTTAACCCACTTTTATTTTAATTGTAAACGAATTTGGTAACTCGAATAATTTGGATGAACATACGTATTTTCAACACATACTTTTGTACGACTTTTTACTGTATTATTTTCTAAACGTAAATAAGTGCCTGACAATGGTGAATACATGAAACCTTAGGTTGCACCTTAACTATCTTCTTTTTGATATAGCATACGGTCAAACCTCCGTTTTCGAGCTTAATTCATTTTATATAAAAGAGATTAATTCGTTTGCAAGAACAAGATGAATGCTTATGAACCTGCTCACACTATATATATATATATACTGTATATATGTAGCATAAATAAAACAAATAATGTTTTGTGATGATTTCTTTCGTCATTTGGATTGTTTTTCTCGCAACTTTTCTTTTTCTTAAACCAGTATCACTTTTTGCTTTCTTTGGACCCATGAGACTGATGGCTAATCTGTTGTAAACAAATGCTTCTTTCAAAAGATTAAATTAGAATGGCAAGCATTGTACTAAACCCAGCATATTAAAATTAAGCCAAACATATCTCCTACCATTGTATTATTAAAAAACTAAATTAAAAAGCCATTGGGTTCTTAGTTTCTGGCTGTTGCACAACACTTATTAGTAGAGCAATGCATATTTTAGTTAAATAATCAAATAAAAATATTCACTTTAAGTATGGGGTTTCTTCTGAATAACGAAGACTAAACAACAATTTGCCAATCTTGCGGCAGTCAAACCAGCTTTTCTTTCTGGTCACACGCTTAACATTCTTATTGGAAAAAGACGTGCTGGCAACTGAAACGTTTCCAACTTGTTTGTTTTTCATTATTTAGAAGCAAAGCCTTGTGTTACTAGTTTTGTACTTTACAGTTATTCTCTTGAACTATTTTCTGTTTGTGTATTAATTTATACGCACATGGGGTAATGAAGCAATCGATCAATAATAATTGCACTGTTTAATCACTGCAATATTAAGATATTTTTGCTCCTTAGTTTTATATGCTTGACTGCTAGAATCTGCTTATAGCCTAGTTGCTTCAAATCAATATGTTACATGACACGGTAATATCGTAACCGAAAACCTTGCTAAAAAAAAAAGATGATTGACCCCTCCCAAGATTTTTTCAAGTTTTATTTTTGATTGAATTCTTAATCGCTTTTTTAAAAAAACCGTAGCTTGAGCTTTATCATTAGGCGAAAGTAACAAAGCCTTTAACATTTAGTCGATATCTCTGATTCTTTCCCAAATCCAATAGGTTTTCTGAAAAAGTAATCCCCTAAAATAATCGCATAAACTTTTCCCTCTCCCAAAATATTTAACTGGCTACGCCTCTGATTAACTGTTATGCACACTTTTTAAATAAAAACTACGCATAAAATTACATCAACGGTCGGCAACCTGTGACTCTTTTGCCCTCCAAATGCGGGCCTTTTGTTTTTTGGAGAACATTTCTGTTAAGAAATCATGAACAAGGTGAACTTGTGTTGAAATTCGGTTAATTTCTACAAATTAAAGGTAAACAACATTTTTTATTGAGACCGTTCTTGATTTAATGGGCTGTGCCACACAAACTCGCCAAACAAAATATTTCTTGCGACTCATTGTTTTCTTTTTCGTGGAAATCGGGCTCAAATGACACTTCGGTCATCAAAGGTCGCCGATCTTGGACTATATCTAAATACTATCACAAGAGTAAGCTAAAGTAGCTTGCAATCACAAGAAATATTTTAAAATCAGCTAGTTGGAGACATCAAAAATAACTTGCAAAACAATTTTTTTTTATATCCACTTCTTAGTTTTCCCCAGCTAAAATTTCTGAATCATTTGTATATACTGTTTTAAAACAAGGAAAACTTACATAATTTACATGCTAATTTAATGAAAATATCGACGTGACCGACACAGCCTGCAAAGTCAAAAGCAATTCACAACGACCAATATAATAAAGGCAGTCGAGTAAACTCGGCTGCTTGCGTAGATGCTGAGCAACCTACTAAGGCAGAGGTTCTCAAACTGTGCGTCGCGACGCCCCGGTGCGTCGTTTCAATTTTCCAAGGGCGTCGCGGAATATTTTGGTATTGTGCCATAAAGTCTGAGTTTTATTGCGTCAAAAGAACTCTGATCGTAGATTCCTTTCTTACTTTCTTCTGACATTTTCACGGTGGTGTTTTTACTACACTGTTGTAACGGTTGACTTGTTATTCAAGAATCAAATTACAGAAGTTTAACTTAATTGGCGAAAAATATATAAAGAATAAAGCATTCAGTTGTATGTTGGACGAAAACAGGAAATATGAGTTACAAACTTAGAAGAGCGTAATTTTACGATTCAAGATGACAGACCAATCCAAAATCTCGGGAGCATAAGGGCAGGTATGTATGTAAATTATGGGTCACAATAATCTCGCAGTACGGCAAACAAAACTGAAGGATGCTGTCTGGTGCGTCGCAAAGTCTCGCAAGCTTTTTTAAATGTGTCGCATCGAAAAAAGTTTGAGAACCACTGTACTAAGGGATATTCGATATTCTTTTTCAGTGACCTCATCCTTAAGTTTACCTTTTGTGAAATTTTTGTTAGCCGGTGGCAAAAAAATCATAACGGTTTGAAAAATATTTTACACGAAATTGTAACGTATGATAGGGATGACAAAGGTGCTGCTGTTTTATAAAGCTTTTTCATACGGATTGATATACGAAAGTTACCAAGATCTGAAATGAGAATATACTCAATCCATTCAGCATAAAAATAACGGAGAACTTGGGAAACCACAAAATCACTTTTTTTTGATTAAGCAGGCACTGATGTGCGTGTCGTTGCAGAAGGTGCAAGGTTTAGTTTGAACCGAGAACAAGAGCTTTAATGCAAAGTCCGTTTTCATATAGCCCTGCACTAAATTGCGCAGGCAACGCATTGCTTCAAGCTTTCGACTCACAGTTTTTGATGGCAAGTATGGCGCTCTCTTTACCGCTCCACGCTACCAACAAATGAATGACGACATTAGATTGGTTTTCCTACTTCTGTCTTTCTAGATAAAGAATACAACTTCTACCTCGACCAATAAGCGGGAAAAGAGGAGCAGAGGAAGCACACCGACCTTAGTCTGATTTCAAAATATCATTAAATACATTGCCACTAATCAAGTATGAACACCAGTTATTCAGAAAAAATATATTTTGCTGTACCCGCAAATACAACGTTTAGGCTTCGTGTCATCTTCAAGTACGAAATTTATGAAACATTACTGAAACGGTTCAAATTTGTAGAGAGGATATTATGAAATAGGGTTTACCGATTGGATAATAATGCAGAGAGATGTTACTTGGCAATTAATTACCCTGTTGGTGAGATAATGCAATAAAACATAGAGTTTATATGAGCAAAAGATGCTGTATCAGGATCGATTTTAAACTTGTAGTTGGTAGTAGAATTAAACTAGTTCGTTTTGATGCAGCTAGCAAGTAGCTTGACAGAGTGAATTGAAGCGCCAAATTATGGTGTGCAGTGATAAACATATGCAATTGCCAAGTATTTAGTTTTTTCCCACAAAAATCAATTCTGTCAAACAGCTCTCTAACCTCAAAAGAGAAAGCTTTCAGTCACATCACCGTCGAGGTAGTACCCAAAGTGACGCCACCCAATTTGTATCATTAACAATTAAAGTTACTTCAATTTTATAACATGTCTTAAATGGACATGCATCAGAAAATGTTATGTCAATCTAGAGTTGTATTTGTCAACGCTCGCCAAAAGTGGGGCGTAGAATAAGTGTTGAATTAGCAATACGCTTATTCTGCATTCCAGTGTGAGAAACAATCTACTTAGCTTCAACGCACTGCGACAACTAAATTTTTTGAAAAATAGATGGGGCCCCTGCTGATCTTACCGAATGTAGAAAAACCAGATTGACCTTTAGTTCCGACCGAAAGGTGATGTCATTTCAAGATGAAATACAACGAAGAATTATTAAAGATTTTTAGAAGTCGAGTAAGTCACATTTAAATCTACTATTAATAGATCGTATTGGTCATGAGCCAACAAAACTTAAGGAAAGTAGTCGGTGAAATAGCTAACAATATATGACGTGGCATTTTGATGAAACAAGAGTTAGTACTGTCGTCGCTCGGCAGTTTTAAAATAACTTGACGTGAAATCACTGACATGCCAGCAAAACTTTGTAAATAGTTGTTTAATGGGCTTAGTGAAAGCCGACTGCTGCTTATAGGTCAATTGATCGAAGCTTGGCCGCCTGGTTGCTACGTGAACGCTTCTGACCTTGGATAGGATGATTGTTAGACAGATTCCTTGCTTGGCAAGGAAAGCGGTTGCATTATTTTTAGAAGTTTTTGTAGGTATTTGCTCTTAGAAGCATGTAGCGAACCACGAGACATTTCAGGTAAAAAATATAACCGACTCGGTAATCACTAAACTAACCTTTCGAAAAATTAATAACTCTTGTCGCAAGCAAACGTAACTGAACTCCACTCTTCGAAACTCGATCGAACATTGCATTAAAAACCCTAGCTGGTCTGTAGTGAAATCAAACACCTAGCAAAAAGTTACTTCTTTGATTGCTAGAAATATCCAAATGTAATTAAGTGATAGCATGCAAAACAAAAAACAGCAGTTTAATCTTAGTGTTATACATGCATTAAAAAATTTTAAGTTAAATATATTCCTTTAAAGAAAAAGACGATAAAAAATGATCAACAAATCTTTTTAGAATGTTAAAAGACTTTAAAACCAGAGTTGACTAAAAATGTATAAAAAAAACCTTCATTAGAGGAAAGCGTTGTTGTTGACTTTACCACTATTCGATCGAATGATATGTTTCAATTTCATTAACAGAGAAAGAGAATCAATTTGTCTAGCTATCATTCGCTTCCTGCTTGTCCATCAGTGGCTTGTTTTCCCAGAAACATCTCATGTAAATTTGAATCATTGACATTCAAGGTGAAGGTCAGCATGTAAAATGATATCTATGGAAACCAGATTTCGGTTGATCAACTTGATCAAATTTTAATCAAACATTTTCTTTAAAAATTTCAAGATTTTGCATTTACTCTGTGTACCCCAATTACTTACCACATCACCAGTGGTCAATGTCCTGTATACCACAGGCCTACATCTGGAAACGCTCAAAATCTGGCATCACCATTTACAGATGCAGAATAATGATTACAGATGTCTATAATGAATATTTCATCATATATATCTACACACGAAAACAATTAATGCTTGAGGAACCATGGCAAACGATAGCAAATGGATGAGTAAGTCCCTCAAAGTATTTAAACAAGAGAGGGATTGATGGATATGCCACGTTTTTCAGATTCATGAAGTTGCTACAAATGTGTGTGTTACCGATTATTTTATGATTTCGATAATGTATTACGAATCTATTGCGTATAAGGTAAGTGCAAGCATTTGGCGCATGGCTAAGTAAAGCTCATTAAATATCTTAAAATTCTTAGATGTTAGAAAATATGAGCATAAAAAATTGAAGTTTGACCACAAGTCAAGATTTAAGGCTGTAGCATACCGACATCATCAGACGGTGTCAGTAGCGTTCGTGTCAGTGGACTAAAAACGTGGCACACCAAATTTTTGATAACGATACATTTTTCAACCACACATTTTACTCTTTTTTTAAATACGAGCAGCCATTTAGGCAAATTGGAGAGCCAATTCACATTTTTGTAGAGTGTCGGTCTCCAAAATCGTGTTCCGTTCTTGTAGCGTCTTTGCCCTTCAGACCAACTGTTCAGTCAATTTGTTTCGCTTCTAGAAGACTTTGCTTATAGTGGAGTCTGTTAGCTTCATGGTGAATATGTTATTGCTCAAAAATTAGAGCACAAAGTGTTTGAAACAAATCGCACTACACAGATAATAATGCCAATTCAATAACTAAAACAGGTCTTAATGTAATCTCGTAAAGAGAAATCAATGTGCAACCTGCTTAAAAATTATTTTAAATCAAATTCTATGGGTTTTAAATTTTATTTTTAAATCAAAAATAAAATTATTAAATGATTTTGAACGGAAATTTTTATGTTAAAAATTCTTAAATCAAAAATGAAATTATTTAATATTTTTTAATGAAAAACGTGCTTTGGAAAAGAAAACATTTTGCTTTTCTATAAACAAAAAAGCTTCAGCGCGCAGCTTCCCCGCAAGTCTAATGCTGTCCCGTGGGTTACATTTTGGTATATTTGGAAAGTCACTTTGTGATAGTTTCTCCTGCTAAGTGTGCTGTGTTTGCGCTGTTCTGCACAGGCTGTTAGGCATTGTAATTCTACTGTTGTGAATAAAACAAAAGTAGCAATCGGCACTGGCACTAAGTCAGAACACTAGTTGGTCATAGCATATTTGAAAACACTTTTCTCCATGATCGAAAGTTGGGTTTGCTATCCCTAAAAGCTAAAAAATTTCACCAAACGAGAAATATTTTAAACATGTAAATCAGGAGGTTAGGCTATATTATCTGAAAACGTATTTCACTGCAAATGCTTTTAAGGTTATGATTTCGTAACCATATTCTTAGATAATCAACAGTGATGGTATGGGCTACCTTGCCAAATCAAAGATTAATTTTCATTGGATTATAACAACACGCAAGTATGTGAAAAAATTTTCTTTTTTTATTCTTAATTTTATTTACCGACTCTAAACTTTAAATGTATTACCGTGATAGAATGAACTGCTTGAAGCTTATGGTGTTATAGGTCATTCGATTTACGTAACCCTTGTTAAGATTCTACGAACAAATTTAAACTTGAATGACTTTTTAATAGAAATCAAGTCGCAAGAAATTGTGTTTTAGCAATTACTCACAACCGTTTAACGTTGACAAATATACTGTCGGAAACACTGGTACATTGCCAGTTATGAAGTAGGGCTATGCAAAATTCTAACATGTAAAAGAAAGCAAGTATTTTAATAATTTTAGCTTTTCTTTTGCATTACGAAGATGGTCTTATCTGGTGCTACATCCAAAGCACAATTGAAATGATTTTGGTATTACAGCATTCAATTTGCCATTTGCAACACTAGTGTCAAACCACATTCTTCCATAGAAACAATAATCGTTTAAATATAAATCAAGCAATTTCCAAAGCAGCGCTTACCATCTTTAAATTGGAGCAAACGGGCCAGAGGTTACTCAAAAAGATTGAAATTTTTTTCAAATTTCGAAAGCTCTTCATCATTTTTTTGAAAATCACTCTTTGTTTTTCGGAAGATTTGTTTCAAAATTGCACCTCGCATTTGATAGATGTTGAAAATTGTTTTGTTGGGATCTGCAGGCTTGAGTATTGCCCAACAGATCCGTAACAAACAAATTGAGAACTGCTGATAGAGAAAGATGTGTTTTTTAAAAACGGTAAAGTCATCGTGCAAATTTTTCTCTCAGGCTTCAATAAAACTATCTTGTATGAAAAAAACTTAGTTGCATATGGCCGATGGACAAAATTATCTAGGCTAAAAATCAATGTATCAAAAAATCAGCTACAAAATTGTTTTCAAACAATGTCATTCATACAGTTCTAAAGTCTTTCACATGTACTTGTTGCAAAAACTCTTACCCAAAGATCATCCGAATCAGATATTTGCTTTGTAAACCAAAGGATTCAGTTGTCTAATACACAAAACGCAATTCTGTCGGTAAATGTGTACGTGTGCACGTAGGGTACATACGTAAGAGCACTAAAACTTCTCCAAAACTACTGGACATATAAATATCAGACTTGGCACGATTGATCACTACCCCAGTTTAGTGTATCAAGAGGTTCGGAACGCCATCATAAGGTCGTAATCAATCTTTTTTAATTTGCAGTTCTTGTCAGAAGAAAACAGTTTATTGCTCAAACAAAAACCAGCTCCGAACTTGCCATCTTACAAAAATTTCATCCCTTTCGGGTCTAAAGTGAGGTCACAATCAACGCTTAATTGCACAAATTGTACTCCATATTTTCTCAAAAACTACTGATCGTAGAAACGAGATTAAACGCTTTTTTTGGGAGTTATTAATTAGGTGCTTTCAATAAAAATAATTCTACAACAGTTCAAGCTGATTTGATTGTGCAACAACGGACTCTTTTTCAAGAATTCTAAGCATGCTTCTTCTCATTTTTTCTTTCTCGCTTAAAACTAGTGCTATGATAATGTCATAATGCAGTCTGGTAAGATCAACATAGTCATTCGCTACCAGACATCATCATATCATGATATTTTTCAAAAACTGCAGTATTTTTACAATTTCACTCTATTTAAAAACTGATTTGTGACCTCGTTTCTCAACAATTTTTCAAAATTTTTAAACAAATTGAAGGTTATTTCAAGGCGATATCGATAATACATGACATATCGATAATACATATTTACATTTCTGCAAATTTTTATGCAAAAAATTAAACTTCATGATTTGGTCATACCCCGCATGTTTCTGCTTTAGCCCGCTTGATTGACAACAAACACTTCGACAATTTATCGACGTAACCCTAAATGAACACAAAATAATAAGCAATATGCTCCCGCAAATCGATCTAATCACAACTTCACACAAAAAAACCAATAACTCAAAGAAGTGATGACACACAAAAAACCAATAACTTACAGAAGTCGCCAGCCGGATTACGAGAGCCAGAAGCACAATAGCTGTAGATAGAATATCCGAGGTTCAATCTATAGCTTAACACTCGGCCAAAGTAACAAATACAATAGTTATCAAAGTCTAAATTAAAATAAAGTCATTTGCTTAGATATAAACTGTAATTACAATTGTTACAAATGCATCGAATACAGTAAAAATATTTTTAAACTAGTGTCTAGCTTCTTTAACAATAAAAGTACAAGTGATGTTCTGCAACTGCCAAGATAATCACATTGATTGTAAAGTCATGTCACATGCGTTTGACAAAAGTGGAGTCAAAGCACAGTAAGCACATCAACTAAACTACACATTGTCACTTGCGATAACATACACATTATACGCAATCACAAAACAGTAGGATTTAAATGTCATAGTTTAGCTCTTCAGCAGTTGCTATCAAGCAAAGTTTATGAATAGGTCGCATAAGCGTACGTTAACCAGAGAGGCGCAATTCGTATTTTCGTATTAGTCCGTCAATTCCAGTAGAAGTCTCATACACAATGGCGTGTTCCTACACTAAGCCGCGAGGAGCAGCCCGGCTTTTGTACCGGATTTAAGGGTTATTTTATAATCTCCAATTTTCAAATTACACGTATTCTGAACCATTTGTTTGGGAAATGTAAGGGTGGCGGCATATAACAAATCCACCCCAAAATTGCTTAACAAAACATTCAACAGATTTGTAGGATATTTGAAGATCAAAAAGTTCAATCATTTGTGGTAGTGGGATGAGGGTTACTAGTGCGGGTAAAGTAATACATTTACGGTAAACGGTTTTTCATCTAGATCGTCAACACATTTGGAGAACAATGGTCTGGAATTCAAAAGATAATTAGCTTCTGCAACAATAGTTTCCACTCATTTCGAGTGTATGCTCGAGTGCGGTAGTTAGAAGCTGTATCAAAGGTTTTGCGGCAGCTCCTTATTAACGATTCTGCCACTCCGTTCATACAACTAACTTGTGATATATTAAACTTCCACTCGAACATAAACAAAGTGTGACGAGCAGCTATAAAGTCACTTATGATCGTCTTATTCTACTCATTAATTCATTGTTTGATGGGGTTCTCAGCACCAATAAACGCTTTTCTTTGATCACTAAAAGCATGAACAGGGTGAACACCTCGTTTTGTTACAAAATATTACCAAGCTGAGATAAAATCGTTTGTAGATTGTGTTTCAGCAACTTCAAGGTGATGTGTTGCAAGTTATCAGCAACACACATCCATCAATTACGACATTTCTAGTTTTTCGAAGTTTAATAGGACCAAAAAATTTCATAGAAATTGATGTAAAAGGGGGTTGGTTTACTTTAAATCCGAACGTGGTCAATTGTATCATTTGGTGTTTCATTTAGTTACGTCTGTTGATTCAACGGGTTATACATCCGGCAGTAATTCGCTTCAACAATTATTTGTCACGTAGAATATAAATGTCTTCAACACGCAGATTAAGAACTATTATTCGATAACCTTGTTGCCCGAGCTTTCGATGCATGAACACTGCGTAAAGTACCACAAGGTGTTGTTACTAGGCAGAGCAATAGGTCTGGTTGCTTTATCATTGTATGAATAGTTTGATAAACGGCCACTTATGCGAAGAAGGGCAGGTTGGGTGTTTAGAGCCTCCAGATTCATTCTCTTTCTAAATCGTTGTTGTTCAGGCGCTCTCAAATAATCCTGTGCAATTCAAAACAAACACAATTTTGCATTTGTAGTTTACCTGACGTTAAAATAGAAATTCTATTTTCGCGATTTATTAAAGGTCTTTTTTAGCGATGCCACTACTCGAATTAATTTTTGCCATCACGAAATACACGCTAATAAATGCTTTGTAAAATCGATCAATTGTTCTGAGTGCAGCACAAAAAAGGAGGACATTTTTCTTTATTTTGTGCCGTCAAGGAGACTTTATCTAAAAGAGCTTTATCAAGAGCCCATTCTTTAGAAGGAAACAAAACAAACCAAGGTCCTTAATGCCATTTTGCTAGCTTAGAAACATGAATAAGTTTCGTTAATGCATCAGCTGGATTTGATTTGCTATTGAGATATCAAAAACATGCAGGGATATCGGACAAACTTTCTTAAATTTCTTGCACACGAGTTAAAACGAAAACCTTAAATTTTGATGAGGGCTTAGATAACCAATAAAGAACAACAGCGCTATCAGTCCACAGACATAAATCAAAAGCAGAAATCATAGTTTTATTAGAAGTCAACATACGAGAGAGGATGAGTGCACCCAACAGTTTTAGTCTGCGAGGAGATTTCCGTTTGATTGGCGCTATAAAGAATTTAGCAGCAATTCATCAAAGAACAAATCCATCTGACCAAAGACACTGTAGCCAAATTGCATCACACGTATACTTGCTCCCGTACATCAAAAAACCCATGGAGTTCTGCATAGCCAGTTACATTGTCAGGTTTTACAGATTGTGGCACTTCCTTTCGATTAAGAGCTTGCGTCTTTTCAATTATACGTAAAACGCTTGATTCAATCATTTAACTTACAGAATATTCCCAAGATATGCGTAAAAGCTACAAGGGTTAAGGCAATATTTGTGACAACCAAGTGACAAGAGCGAAAATTCCAATAGGATTCCAAAGCTTAGAGATAATAATTTGCGAGGCAATGGGATGCATTGATGACAATTTTTCTGCGAAATATTGAAAAGCACTAATGGAAAGATTGGGTGTGGGCTTGTCTCAGAAAGGAAGTCGTTTCCATTGATAGTCATTGGATGGTTGCCAGACATTTTCATTTTTCCATAAAAATCTGTGATAGATTCTATCAGCGGGATTCATTTCAAGTTGATTGAACATCTTTCTTATATCTCCAGCAATAGCAATGGTGTAATTGCGCCAAGAAATTAGGACATAAAATAGGTTATTGACCAAATCTGGTCCTTTATGAAGACCATCATTAAGTAAAAAATTTTGAGGCGGAATTCTACACAATTTCGAATGTTCTAACTTCTTATTTACAAAATAATATGATCTACAACTATAAAATCTCCTGCGTTATTGTTTTGTTCTGTTTGTTTTTTTTTTTTTTTTTTTGTTGTTTTGTTGAATTTAGGGTTTAGCGGCCATGCAACTATTGCTCTAGTTTTATGGATCCACTGTTTTCATTTGCATGTTTTAACGTCTGACGTTGTGTCGCTTCTTCCTTTTCTTGACTCCATTTCTCTCATTATTATTGTTGTTGTTCAGTGTCGTGTGTAATGGTGGTGGTCATGAATAAAAAAAAAAGAAAAGAATGAAAGAAGAATTTTGCAGAATGTTGATTTTCCTGGACTTAGAAATGCAAAGTGATTCAAATACAGCCATTTTCTCAAGTAATTTCGTCTTCTGGAAGAGGTTTTGCAAATTCTTTGATAATCAGATTCATGTCTTTGTGGTAGCGTTGCAATAGATTGGATTTTACAAGTCTGCGTTTAAGCAAAACCCAACTTTGGACACATGTGTTGTACAAATATTCAAGTTTTATTTCATGTTTTACGAGTGCTCAATGTGGTCACCACTAGCAGCACCGAGAACATCAACCCGATTTGAGAAATTCTCCCTCATGTTGCGGTCACCGTGTTGATCGTAGCTGTTATTCGATTTTTCATGTCATCGATATTTGCTGGAAGGGTTGGTACATAAGCTTTGTCTTTAACATATCCCCAAAAGAAAAAGTCGCAGACACTGAGGGCCGAGAAATTGGCAAGTCAAGGGCAGAGAGCGAGGCACTGAGCATCTCTCCAACCAATCCATCGCTGGAGCACTTTTTTGTTCTGATATGCTCAAACGCCGAGATGCCCACGGGGCGGTGCTCTATCTTGTTGAAAAATGATGTCATTCGAATCTGTTTGCAGTAAAGTGAACATCCAGTTTTGAAGCATTTCATGATGGTTGGTTTTGTAGCGGTGTTTTCTTTAAAGATGCTGCACCGGCCCATAGGCATCTTGGCGTTTGAGCGTATCTAAACAAAAAATTGATGCGAATTTTCAAAATTTTATGATTAACTTGAATAATTTTGTTTATTTTAAATTTTGTTGTTGATTACGACATTTTAGTATAAATTGAAGTGCTCTTTCAACTGAGGTAATAAAAACTAATTTTATTGGTACCTTTATTGCGGTAAATTTCACTGAAATCAAAACTTTTCATATTTGTTGAAACAACAGTCTTCTGCAGTTAATTACGGTACTCTGTTCTTGGTAGAGTCAAGGTACACAAGAATTACAAATGATTATATCAGAAAAAATCACAGTTAACGGGAATCAGAAAGAAATCCGAGAGAAGTATTTTGTTTACCTTAAATTTTGTTATTGATTATAGAATTTCAATATGAATTGCAATGTTCTATAGACAGATTACAACAAGTAATTGCACAAGACTATTGTTTCAACAAATATGAAAAGTTGTGATTTCAAAAAAATATGTTGGAATAAAGGAAACAAGTAATTAGTTCTTGATACTTAAAAATTACAAAACATCTTGACCTTTTCCATTACCTATGCATACTGCATTATCATGTAAATATTAATATAAAATTTTGAAGTAAATTATAAAATAAAACTAGAATTAAGATGGTCCCCTGAAATGACTCCTTCAGAACGTCAAAACTGGAGATTAGCAACCTCTTTTTCACCAGAATTTCCATTAACGAGTAATCATTGACTGAAAATTCAGATCTTGTTGCTTCAAACGCAAAACAAATATTTCTCGGTTACATTGCTAAATTATTTTAGATGCTCAGATGACCAGTCCTGTCAAAACCTACGTGAATTCAAAAGAACAGATGCAAATATCAAATTTAACAGCTTTGCGTGATAATGAATAAATGCTATTTCAAAGTTTGAATGCTACTTCTTGATTAACATATAAAAGTATCAGAACACAACTATATCAAAGTGATCTTCACTAATGACATGCAATTTCGTGACGAACGTTAAAGATTGTTTATATTTAGAGAACATACTTTTTTGCCATCATTTTGGGCTACTATTCGCTTTCTGGCTTGATTTTTGCTGCAGCAGAAAACTGATAAAATTTCATTGGTTTGCCCTTAATTTTGTTTTTTAACATCCACTCAAACGTTAACCTCTATCATCATGGCAAGACACAAGAGAATTCAGCACTTAGAGTAAATTTTATGCAAACAACGACGTGAGCCCATGACAAGAAACACTATGGCAGTTTGGTGTTGCGATTGTGTTTGTTATTCAAACCAGTGTTCGATTTATTGGGTTATAGAGGTAATCTATGCGCTGTATATGCATGCTCACGCAAATGATGTGGTTATTTCACAAAGTAATAGTATTGCAAATAATAAAAGCCCTCTCCCGTAATATTACGAGACCATTCCTGGACGCATTTCGTCCGTTTGGACTCATCAGCAGGACCCGTTCCGTCATCACAAAAAAACAAAGCCCCATATTTGCAATAATATGAAAAATGTAGCATCTTTCTATTACAAATTCCTTCGCACACATTACGCGCTCGGCGCATGCCATCACTTTGGTACGGGGATCCCATTCGTATCAAAGACGCAGTGTACTACTCGAAGAGTTAATAGTAAGCGAAATCTATTTAAAGCCCTTACACTGCATCAAGCAGTATTGTATTGCCAATTTGATTGTTGTGTCATCGCTTTAAAGCAAGGGTGAAAAGATGAGAAGTGATACAAAATTTTAATAAAGCTTTGGTCATCGACCATTTCATTGTCCTCTTTTACAAAGAATAGGTGAAAACTCTAACGTTTTCGTCTAGCTCTCTTCAGGAGTTATCGCTAGAATGAAGCCTGGTGTTGATGGCGAGGTATTTATAGCGAATGCAGCTGGTGAAAATGTCGGAACGTTCTGATTGGTAGACAACCAGACGTTTCGTCGAGTCCGAATCAATGACGTAATTTTAGTGTGTAGACGAATTCTTTCTGGCGACAAAGCTCTGGTTGAAGTACTCGGACTCGGCAAAACATCTGGTTGTCTACCAATCAGAACGTTCCGACATTTTCACCAGCTGCATTCGCTATAAATACCTCGCCATCAACACCAGGCTTCATTCTAGCGATAACTCCTAAAGAGAGCTAGACGAAAACGTTAGAGTTTTCACCTATTCTTTGTAAAAGAGTACAATGAAATGGTCGATGACCAAAGCTTTATTAAAACAAGGGTGCCAAACTTATTCTGTGCTGTGGACCACATTTGCATACCTGGATTTTATGCGGGCCGGGCTTTGTTGCAAAAAAAATTAAGCAGATAAGACTATATATTTTTTTTTGGAGATCAGTGCTTTCTATAGAGATTTTTTTCGCATTTTTCAATCAACAGCTACTTGAAGAACTTTTTGGTGAAAATAAATGTTCCCATCACGGCAATTGTTGCTGTTTTTACTTAATTATAACTTGAAGATATTTTTTTCTTTTGGAGAATAATTTTTCGAAGACGAAATTCGAAGGTCAGGTATTCGCACGATACCAAAATATCCTTGTGCAGGCCCCAGAGTATTAGGTCGCGGGCCTGATGTGGCCCACGGGTTGCCAGTCTGATACTTCTGCTTTAAAGATTTTGTTTTGGCGTCGTTCTACAACAACTTCTTTCAAACGCGGGTCGCTTGGTGATTACATAACCACAGGCGTAGCTAGTGGGGAGGGAGCCATACCCTATTCTTAAACCCGATTAAAGCAAGGAGCTATTTTTGAAAACAACGGGAACAAAATGTCTACCTTCAAAAAATATAAATAGCCATCAACCAAAATTAATAAACAGTGAGCACGAAAAACATATTATGGCCCCTCTGCGAAAAAGAGAAAATACGGACAGCATGGTATATACATTCGAAGGAATTTATCAAAATGGGAGGCAAACCTACCTAGATAAATCTGGATATTTGCAAAAGCTTTTGAGTTACTTTATTGACAAATATTTGTTTGAATTTATTGCATAGTATTTGGTATCATACGCAAGACAATGGAAAATTCATAATTTTACAACCAATGCCAAAGAAGTAAATGCTGTTATTTGAGCGTTATTTCTAAGTGGCTGCGTAAATTAGGTAAATTAAAAAGAAAGATGCAGTGGGAAGTTTTACCAAATGTGCACAACGTCGCTGAGAAGAATGTTACAAAAGGCAACAAATATGGCCAGAGCTTGTCCTTGCTACATTTTGCTACCAATAAAGGTCGTGATTGCGATGTCCGGTACCCAAAACTTGGCTTCTTTTTACCAACTTAAAGAAAAAATTTTCGCCGTACTATTCTTAGGAGGACTGTCTATCTGTGAATGGGTCAATGATACCGTATTATGGAAAACGTGGTTTGCAGCAGCGCTTGCACCGTAAATCCATTCCCTTTGGCTACAAGATGTAATATTTTTGCACAAGCTCAAGATACTTGGTGCAGGCTAAGCCATACGAAAGGGCCAGCAGGAGTGACTTTTTTCCTAAGTAAAAAATGAGAAGATTGGTGGTGGCTGAATTGTTTTTTAAACTTTTACGGGATAACATATTAAACCTGTTTTTTGATAGTTAGTTTACTTTTTCACTTCTGGAATAATTAAACCGTAAAATTAAAGGAACTTGGACGATTTGTCACACTAGAATCAAAAAGAGTCTCTTTATATAGCCAGAGAAAATGAAAGAGGCATGGCGAAGAACATTTTGTTAGATGGCTAAACATGAATATGCAATTACATTGATTAGGAGGAACAGCAAGAATATCATAACAAGGGATCGGTACGGTACCGTTAAATTTTAAACAAAAATACGGTACGAAATTATGTACAGTATTTTCTGGCATACTACTGCTCGGTTCGGAAATACGCCGTTAATTTTTTTTCTATACTATATTGCACTCTTCCAGGAGGGATAATCTAAAGTCTCCAAAAGGCTTGCTTTGTTAAAACCAAAAGTCTTACAAAGTTACAACTTCACAGCTGTAACAAAACTTGCATCGTTATCGCGTAAAATTCAATTAATTGCTATAAGTTTGATCTTACTTGAGTTTATTGACCTAAAAGTCGAGTGGATTTGGTACAGTACGATACGAAATTGCGTACCCTTTTTAGTAAAGTAGGAAACCCGGTACGACATTTTTTGGAAAACCATAAAAATTATTCAGTACCGCATCGTATCCAATCCCATGATCACAACACTATCATCGAATTATATTGAAGGAAGTTGTGCCAGTGCATTCGGCAACTATGCGGTTGTCGCGTCAAAAAAATTGACTTATTACAGCCTGATATGTCTTATATATACAGTACATTAAGTGAGACTTAGATGATATGAAGCAAAACATTGCGAAGTTATTCGGATGAAGAAGTAGTTGTGGCCGTATTTTCTTGGCTACTTAATTTAGCGTGTCTTCACACAACGGATTCCAGGTTTACAAGCAAATTTTCAAGAGCCAGAAAAGAATAGATTGCATGGACTTCATACGATTTATCAAATGCATCGTTTTGTTTACTTGACTTGCAGCAGCCATAGAGCCCAATGAAAAGTATGATCACTGGTGTCTTTTACATGATTCACAGGTACAAGATACAACTGGATAAATTGCTTTGTTTGCTCCGCAAAGAAGCCAATGAGATGTGCTTCGTGTCATAGACATTTGCAACACATGTGCCGTGAGGATAAAAAGAAAGAATGAACTGCATGGCAATTGTTTCTTCCCATATTATTCAAAAGGAATAGGGAGCCAGGAAACAGAGTCTAGTGACAAATTTTTTTTTCCCAAATCCAACTTTAACTAATAACTTTTTTACGTAACGGTAGAAAAACCATTGAAAATTTCTGAATTTTGAATAAAAAATGACTTGAATTATTTCTTCGTATCTGATTACACAAATTATAATATCCATACACAGCCTAGGAATTTTTAACGTTTTCAATATAGACAGCAGGAAAATAAAAGATAAACAAAGAAATTTTTTAAATTGATGGAAAGTTTTCCCGCTTGATTAGCTAAATATTGAAGTTCTAGGTTTGACGTGAAATGTCTGCATTGCCTTGGTCGATAGCTGGAACAAAACATCTCTCTTTGCATCGATCGACAGCAAGACCAGTGATTTTGCGTAGAAAAACTGCAACATCACAAAATACGATTCTGTTGTCTGACGTTACGCTACTCACCTTTCTCTTTTAAATTTTGATCTAAATATATTTGCTAGGGGTGTTCGAAACAAAAATATTTCGAAAACAATTTGAAATTTTGTTTAGTTTTGACGCAAAATTGCTTTCATTTCGTTTTGAATTATCTTCATTAGTGAATAATTTGTTTCGTTTTGAAATCCAAGCAATCTCGTTTTGTTATGCGCTCGAAACCAAACCGTGAAAGTTTGAACTCATCCCGTGTGATGATGATGCTTTACGCGCAAGCCAAGCAGCCATGCACCATCGTCCGGCCATTCACCATCGTCACATGTATTTTCGAAGGAAGACGATGGCAGAGATAGGTGATGAGAGAAAAATTGCAAATTGTTTCAAAACGAAATTTCGTTTCGACCTGTTTTTTCCACAGTAAAATTCCGTTTTGTTTTAAACCGCCTTTCAAAGGGTAAAATTTATTTTCGTTTTGTTTCGCCTCAGTAAAATTCGTTTTGAACACCCCTAATGATTGCTCATGTAGGTATAAGGTTTGGTGGTGTAAAGTAATGAAAATGATAAATACAGTGTACATAAGTCATTAGTAGAGACTCATTCAACTGTTGTGTTGTCAATTTTTGTATGATCAAGGGGGATGAGTGCATGTCTCTTTATCCATAACCATTTTTACAGAGCAGCGTTCTGTTCAGTGATTTAAATATACTCTATACTAAGTTATTGGTCGCGTTTTCGGAGTTTTCCATAACGCTTTTAAATCCGTTTGAATAAAAAGAGTGGTTTACCGAAAAACACATATAGTACAAACACAAATGTTCCTTCCAATATCAAGCATCTGATCAAAATAGTCCAAAGAAGATTACTTTTGAAATTTTTTGAACTAGCAAGCACGATCCGAAATCGTGTAATTAAAACGTGGCAAGTAAAAATTGGCCGAAAACTAAATGAAATGAACTGTTTAATTACAGTTTCTCCAATCCAATACTGCTTTCAATCCAACACCATGCATGCTTTTAATATCTCATCAAAAGGCATGATAGATTAAATACATTATCTTGTCCATCAAGAAGATTTTTAATTTCATTAAATATACATTAAAAGTTTTGTTGTAGTGATATGGAATATAAAATTTGTTCTCATACGTGAATTTTGTCACGTTCAAAGGAGTTTAAAGTTTCATTTGTTTTGTAATAATTAAAATTGAATTTTTTCATAAAAGCAACTTTTGTAAGAAAACATGAGGGCAAAAGTTTACGCCATCATAGTTGAGATGTCATGTCAGTTTTCAGCGTCACGTTTAGAGCATTTGTAATTGATGCGCCGCAAATACGATGTCTGGCAAATAAATAGCTGAACCAAAAAAATGCAATGGATCTTCACATTAGACCTGTGTATTAGCATTTTGTCAACCTACTGCTTTCCCATTGCCCACTCCATGGCTTGGTTTTCGCTTAAAACATTTGTGACTTCATTCACGTTATAAGAAATGTTTCGTAATCTATTGCTCGACTCTTTCTGTCTGCATGTCCGTGCGGGTTTGATGTTGAACTTCTCCGAAACTACAAGCGTCGAAACGTAAAATTTTTCACGATTGATTATCACCCGAGGAGGAGTGTTGTAAGGAGGTTGTGGCGTCACACTGACGTCATCATCAAAGATAATTTTTTTTAATTCCTATTTCTTGATGGTGAAAAAAATTTTAGGCTTAAGCGAACGTATTCACCCGATTCATAAAATTGCAAAAAATTGCATTTTTCAGTGAGCAAGATGATGCTATACTGTATCAAACGTTTTATTGTAGAAAGTGTTTTACCTATTTTCTCACACAACACTGGGGTGGAAACGCTTTTGAAAGCTTTCACCCCTAAGTTTTAACAGCTGCTTTCAATAAAAAAATATGATTTTTTTTACTATAGCTCTGCAATTATTATTGTTTTTTAGCGTACATTTTTCTGGCAATTTACTTTGGTTCGTTTAGGTTTTTCTTTGTTATGTCACAATAATAGCAATTGTGTCTGCTGCTTAGATTCACTTTACAATGCCAAGGCTTCAATAAGTGCAATGGAATAGAAGTATCAAGCTATGATCGGGTTTGGGTTTAACCGATTGTTTGTCGAATATAACCGCGTAAATAACAGTGGTCAAACATTCTTCAATTACTTGTTTCAAGCACAACTTCGACACGTTAAGACATTGAAACCGATGCCATGAGTATTTATATTTTTGCTAAAAATTAGAATCAAAGTTAGCAACAGCCGAGCCGGTAGCTTTGAATGCGCCCGTTCCATCAAGATCTTAAATTATGAGAAAAACAATAGAATCCAAAATTTAAGGGGCAAATGAAATTAAAATAATATCTTTGTGTAAAATTGCGCGGTAGACGGAAAAATGCTCTCTTCACGGGCATCGTGTGCGGGAAATTGGGGGAAGGCATGGGCCCCTTTTACTTATTTTAGGTACGCCTTTTCCGGGACCAGGAAAATAAGTTTACCACTTAATTGCCTCTTGTAATTGCATAATGGCGAGTGTTTTCGCATCCATCCATAACTTGGACTTTTGCCCTTTACTCTTTCGATACTTTTTTAAATAACGGTTAAACGGTAATAAAATGATACGCTGTTTGTAAATTCAATCAGTCCGGATTTAAAATTTGAGGTAGGAATTACCAGCATAGTTAATGAAACATAGCGGTTGAGAGGAAACCGAAAAAGACAATACCCTTGCATGAAATTGCACAGTAGTGGAAATTCGCTTTCCCGATAAATAGTTAAAAACGCCAGCCGTAATCACGTGCAAAACTTTTTAGGGAAGGCGTGGATCCTACCTCCTCATGCATGGGCAGAGTTACCCAAACTCAACGCTGGATATTTTGACTGCTACACGAGGGCATCTAATTGCAGCTAGGCACTTGAGGTCACAAATACAATAACGAAAAGTTGCGTCAAGTTGCTTGATAGCTTATTACTGTTACAGTACGAGGATTTTCTGCTTAAGGAACCGGCACCAGCTATCACGTTACAATTTAAAGGAGGATCGATTAGCATCAAAGATATGTGGGAGTTGAGAGTATTAAGAGAAAATCCCAATAACTTTTGACATTACAACGCATTAGATGCGTTTTTTGTGTGACTGGGAGCAAACAATCTAAGGAGATATATTAGAGAAAGCCAACAGCATATTGCTCACAGTAAATATGCTCTTGAAAGAATATACAAACTGAAAAAATATTAAAATATGTTTCAAGCATGAAGCCCAATGCACCAAATTCGATCGTAACATTAAAAGTGATATTTATCCTTTCTTCCAACCTGTAGAAGGTTGATTTCCGGCCACTAGTTAAGCTACCCAAGGGGTTGCGAACGAGATTTTTTAAAAAGTGACATCGCATGCTGTCGAGGCTCGAATCGAGTTGGCCCTTTATGACGTGACACTTAAAAATTGTCTGCAATGAGCAAGTGGCTAAGAAGTTGAACTTCAAAATTTCGAGGTTTTTCGAATGCCGTAGATAGTGGCGGGCACGTAGTAAACCAGTACATCTATGCCTGCAAAAGCAGGAAAAGTGGACGTAACTAGTGGTCACAAGGTCTTACATGTATAGTAATGCAAGAGGCTAGCGATGCACATAGCAAAACTGCAGACAGGGACACTGTTTCGACCTATCAGGTCTCTTCAGTGCAGTTGGTGACCGACAAGAAGCTAGAGGCTTTTAATAAAGCATAGCTTAGACCGCTACACTTGCGGGATCTATACTAGATCCACTTGGTGGATGGTCTGTCAGTACTCTGCGAAGCCGTATCACTCGTAAATGAGTGGCGGTTGTCGCAGGTGCGCAAAGTCTAGCAACTGCTAGAACAATAGTGCTGTCACAGCCTAGTGGTCACAAGGTCTTACATGTATAGTAATGCAAGAGGCTAGCGATGCACATGGCAAAACTGCAGACAGTGACACTGTTTCGACCTATCAGGTCTCTTCAGTGCAGTTGGTGACCGACAAGAAGCTAGAGGCTTTTATTAAAGCATAGCTTAGACCGCTACACTTGCGGGATCTATACTAGATCCACTTGGTGGATGGTCTGTCAGTACTCTGCGAAGCCGTATCACTCGTAAATGAGTGGCGGTTGTCGCAGGTGCACAAAGTCTAGCAACTGCTAGAACAATAGTGCTGTCACAGCCTAGTGGTCACAAGGTCTTACATGTATAGTAATGCAAGAGGCTAGCGATGCACATGGCAAAACTGCAGACAGTGACACTGTTTCGACCTATCAGGTCTCTTCATCACCTTGCATTGCATCTTCATTACCTTGCATTTGCATTTTGCATTAGCCTCTTGCGTTACTATACATGTAAGACCTTGTGACCACTAGGCTGTGACAGCACTATTGTTCTAGCAGTTGCTAGACTTTGTGCACCTGCGACAACCGCCACTCATTCACGAGTGATACGGCTTCGCAGAGTACTGACAGACCATCCACCAAGTGGATCTAGTATAGATCCCGCAAGTGTAGCGGTCTAAGCTATGCTTTATTAAAAGCCTCTAGCTTCTTGTCGGTCACCAACTGCACTGAAGAGACCTGATAGGTCGAAACAGTGTCCCTGTCTGCAGTTTTGCTATGGACGTAACTAATTTGTCACAACATTGCATTCCAAATATGTTCGAAAGTAACTTCCGTAAAAACCGACGCAATGGCATAGTGGTTAGAGCGTCCGCTTCGCAGTCGGTAGACCTGGGCTTCATTCCCTTTGTCGAGTCATACCATAAGACTTTAAAAAATGGTATCTATAACTTCCCTGCCTGGCGCTCGGCATTTATGGGAGGTTGTGGAGAGCAAGCCGGCAAGTTTGCTTGTTTTGTCCTTGGACAAGGCACTTAAGGGGATAACCCACCTTTATGTGGAAGACAGGTGGCCCAGACACCTCAAAAATAGCAACTCCCAAGCGAGTGCGGAATTACCGTCCAAAACATAGCGATACAATTCGCTTTCTCGTGAATGGAGAACAAATACGGCAAATAAAAAAAACAATAAAAATAAAAGGCCCACTTATAAGATGCATTGGATGCAAAATTACCAGTTCTAAAAACTTGTGGCATATAGTTGTTTTCTTAGACTTGCAAATTAAAGTGAGCTACTGTAAAATGCACGCGTTTGACGTAATTCTATTGTTGCGATGGCTTATATAAATTACATATTTTACAATACTCAATTAGACCAAAAGTGAGATTAAGCTTTTCAATCAAAAAACATCTTTGTCTTATGAATATCAGTGACCTGATTGTATGATCAGTGGATGAATCGAGTCTCAACTTCAGTTAAGTCACAACAAGTGAATTTCAAATTACCATTTTGATTTGTCAAGTTAAGTCTTTCCGTGCAAACGAATCAAGTCAAGTAAGAATTATTTGTGCAACGAATTGCATTGACTCCGACTTTCGCAACACTTGCTACCCAAGAATCTTGAACCGTTTCTGCTTCTATTTGCCACAAAGGAAAATGAGGTCTGCTTGGTTGCTCTTTTCGTCTCCGTTATCGATCGGCAGGGTAAAACCAACTTTTCTCACTACGGTGTAATATTATAGGTTAGGACTCAGCGAACTTTTGGATCCTGTTTGCACAATACTTAGCTGACTTTACCAATACCTTTTTAAATAACAGATTATTTTTGCACCTGAATTGATCTCTGACTACTGTAGGTGCTATATTAATACTAATATCAAATTTTTTGACCAGAAGTTTTGTAAATTTGTACCTGAAATTTCTAGGAAGACCTTTTTCCTTTTGTGTTTTAATTGAGAGCGAATGTTTTTAGCCTCTATATTTGAAAAATATCTTCATCACTTGATCAGATTTAAACACTTTCGAAGGACACTGGAGTCATGGCCTATGCATAAGCTAGCAGACTCACCCAGAGCTTTCTTCGCACTTACTTAAGTCCATAAACTTGGGTTGAAAAACAATGTTTTGGCCAAGCAAAAGTGACAACATAGCATAATTGTGTGGCTTTATTATTGATTGATGTGTGGTAGTTGCTAATCGCATAGAAATGACGATTGACCAAATGGATACCAAAAGAACTATGTGCCAACAATATTGCATTGTTACGATAGCAATTGCAAGGGTTTGCTTTTCTTTGAGCTCCTGCAGACTATTTAAAATTTTATGAAGAAACGATGGGTAGAAGGTACGGTGAATTTTTTGAACCATCTCTGAAGATTATTCTCTAACGTTAGTTAAGGCCAGGAGTTTCTATGGGTAGGCTACAATTTTAGCAAAGTTTTTAACATCGCAGTGAAATAGATGCATATTCTCTTCAACGCCGCTCTTTCTATTTGCTTATCAGGCCGTGAACGGAGTAAATATAAAACTTGGTGTTTTAAGAAGAATAATGTCCGGAAAATTTAAATTTAATTACTAGTCGGCTCTGCCGGCATCGCCCGTGAGCCCCCATCTATGTTCAGAGTTCTTCTGACCGAATAAAACAATAGCTATTGGCACAAAATTGAATAATCGTAAAACCCCCTTAAAAAATTAAAAAGACCTATCAGGTCGTCGTGACGCACAGTTTCAGAACCACTGCTGTAAGCGAATTTGTATGAGTTAACCCCCTTGATTGCGCGCATGTTGCTTGGTCCTGGCATTAACGCAGCCCTGCAAAGAGCAAACTAATCCGAAATGAAGCACTTATAGGTAAGTTATTGTAGTTGCAGGGCCCCCATCATTAGTGAGGTTAAGAATATGAAATCAGCCCGCTGCGCTAGCCTCACCCAAACGCAAAGAAAATTACTTTAACATTTAGATCATATGTAGCTCAACACTAACATTTATAGCAAGAGATTAAACAGGACCAATTTTGTATCCCTTTCTCTGTTTCTAGGGGGAATCACCAAGTGTTTTGTTTGGAGTTGGCTACCTTTTAAAATGATTAGTGACTTCATTTTTAGATGAATCTTCTCAAATATTTTGATGGATATTGCCAAAGATCCGTGCAATCGAGAAAGTATGGACAAATGTGAGGGTTCTAAAAGGAAAGTAAGCAATTGCTCAAAAGTTTGTGATAGTAGCGATGCTGCCAGCGCATTGGTCTCCTCGAAGAGGTTGCAAAAGGCTTCGATGTTTTTGGACAAATGATTAATGATGCTGGCTTTGGCAGTTGTTATGTCCTTGAGGTTTAGTTGTGATGTAGTGGCGCAATGGTAATTACCTGCGCGCGCTGAAAACGACGGTTTTCATGGCCCTTGCAACGGAAGAGCTCGCAGGAATTTCTTGATCGACAGATTTTGCTTCGGTTTTTTTTTTTTGTTGTAGACCATTTTTACAAACCAGACCACCAGGAGATTTCTCTTTTTAAATTATACACAGCACAACAACCTGGCCAACCTGCCACAGGAAAAACGTCGAAAATCCGTTAGGGGTTTTTGAAGAATTTTTGACAAAAGTTTACGCAATTAATATCTATCATTTGTCTCTTACACCTTCCAGTTTTGACTCATCATAAAAAACGATAACTTGTTTATGCATAAATTATCGATTTCCAAATTTCTACTCGTAGATTTGCACTTGATGCTACAATACTAACATCCAACGAAGCTATGATGCCTTGATGTGGTCAAAGAGTTATCAGCAGTTACGGGTTCCGAACGCGAGATGATCAGTGGTAAATACTAGCTTGCAATCAATGGTGTCGGCCGTCCGATAGCTATTTATACAGCGAGGTTTGGTCTATATGTATGAAACGACTACTAATTTCAAACTTTCTTTTGCTTTCGTTAGCCTACGTTACAGATTCACTTTCCCTCTCTGCTCTCTGTTGTTGTTTCCTTACCCCTTTCGAGGGATGGCGGAAGACCATAGAGCCGCAGAAGCCGGGATACTCCCGAGGGGCTGGACCAGAGGTCGTAGAGAGACAAAGAGCAAATGAGGCAAAGAGTTTGGAGCTGGACGGTGCAGAATAAAAGGTATCATGGATTATCGGATGATCGCAGGCGCTACACGAAAGATCCTCAATTTTGAAAGTCTAGAAAGATAAGAGTTTAATATAGCGGTTCTTAACGGGGTCCCCAGTAAAAATCTGGGGGTCCCCGGAAGGAATGCCAAACTGTATTCTTTTAACCCTCAAATGCACGAACAACAACGACCACCACTTTGACTAATAACAGCAGTGGTTTTACAGTAACATGCTACCTATAGTCAAACGTACGCCGTTATCACTTCGTTCTAATGGTGAACAAATTATTTGTTTTGGTCTGATGCAATAGGCCGTTATTTTTAGTTTTTTGCTACATATCATGATGCAATAAACCAGAGTAAGAAAAACAATCCCACTGCCACACCTGTTTCAAGGTTTTGTAAAAAAAAAGACTGATGTTTTTCGCTTCCAGATTTAAAAATTCGTTAGGTGGATAAAGCCAATGTATTGGTGACTCTTTTATCATGAATGCAGTTATGTAAGCTTAGACAATAGCATTGAAGTTGAAAACTGACGGCAGTAGCTAAGATAATTCCAGTGAGAATGATGCAACTAACTCCTCTGGAGAAGCATATGATCACCCAACTAGTTGTTTCTGTATTGAGGGTTAAATATTAAACCCCTAGCCATGAGAGCTAAGGTTTAATAAAGCATTTGAGGTTTGAAGTATAAAAGTTACAGTTGCGGCACTTTCTCTTTTAGCTCTACCCACAACCCTACTGCGTGAAAGGAAGAAACAGAAAACTTCAAGTACCGCTGGATACCAGAGTGTGTAATTTTTCCCAAAAGCTTTCAGGTATCTGATAGCTAGTTGCTACTGGCCTGGATAGAATTTTACAGCCTAAGCAATGAAGAAGCGGAGGGAATTCAAGACAATCACTATGCCTGTTTCCTTTTAGTATTTGCGTTATCATTTCTACATTTTACATGCGATTACCACAAAAGTGAATTTGTGTGATTTTGCCACTTTTGGTGTAATTAAGACTTTTCAATTAATCATTATTTTTACTTCCTTAGGTCATAATCATTTTGTTTACTAATGGCTGCAAAAAATAGACATAAAATACGTTTCTGGGACGATTCTTACGTTCAGTATGGTTTTACAAAAGTTATTTGGTTGTGATAAACTCGACAATGCTCAGTGAACATTGTGCAATAACATTTCGGGCAACGATTTCTTAAAGCCTTTGAAGTTGAAGAGGCACAAGGAACTGAAGTATAAAGAAAACACGGACTCAGTTGAAACGTTCAAAGCGAAAAGATCTCGTTGTGGTGTGAGGGGAACGCCCCCTGCGTTAGGCTTCTGCCTAACTTCTCAACCACTCCTGCGCACTTCATATGAAGTTTCTTTGATAAAAGCACTTCACACTGCTAGTCAGAAACTAATAAAGCCAAGTGTGGTAAGAATGGCACAAATATTACTAGGCCGAAACGAGGCCAAAAGAATAGACTCAGCTCCCTTGTCCGATGACACTGTAAATAACAGGATTGCAGGTATAGCAAATGACATTTTGAATCCGCTTGCTCAAATCCAAGATCGCCCTGTAGAATAAGTCTTCAATTTGATGAAACAACGGATATCATGTCAATAAGTCAATTACTAGCATACGTGAGATTTGTTAAAGGAAACGCGATTGTGGACGGGTCTTTATTTTGTCGAGAGATGAAGGAGAGAATTAGAGCTAAAGACGTCTTTAATCTTGTTAGTGCATTTCTTCGTGAAAATTCAATTGCATGGAATAAAGTGGGATCGGTATGCACAGATGGTGCGCCTATGACAGAGCATCGATCCGATTTTGTAACCCTAACGAAGCAAGTTGCTCTGCATATAGTATCAAGTCACTGTCTTCTTCTTCTTCTTCTATTTCTTTCGGCTTATTCCCGATTAGGGGTCGCCACAGCAGATATCTGCATTTTTATGACATGGCATTTGTTTTGCGGTCGGATGCCATTCTTGCCACCAACCCACTCTTCAGAAGGAAAACTGGGCCACCTGTCTTCCACATAAAGGTGGGGGCGGCCCGTTAAGTGTCTTGCCCAAGGACCCAACAAACGAACTTGCCGGCTTGTTTTGCACAACCTCCACTAAATACTGAGCGCCAAGCAAGGAAGCTGTGAATACCATTTTTTAAAGTCTTTTGGTATGGCTCGACAAGGGGAATGAACCCTAAGTCTACCAACTGCGAAGCGAACGCCCTAACCACTGCACCATCGCGTCGGTTAGTATCAAATCACTGTACTATTCATAAATACGCCTTAGCTTGTAAGACACTTCCTGTTGAATCGAAAAGTGTTCTTGATTCTGTAGTAAAGGCTGTGAATTTCATTTGTGGCAGGGCCGTAAATTTCCAATTATTCAACGCATTTTGCGACGACCTTGGAAAGGAGCATCAGTACCTTCTTTTCCACACCGAAGTGCGATGGTTATTGAGGGGAAAAGTGCTCTTCCATGTTGGAGAACTTGTCACTAAAGTTACCGTGTTCCTTCGTGAGCATGGGTCAGTGGAACTTGCTACATTATTTCATGACAATAGATTTCAATTGAAGGTCTTTTATTTGGAAGACATCTTTAGTCTTTTAATTGAGTTCAGTTATTCTCTGCTGGGGAAAATAAATCTCAGATAAAGGCTGCAGAGAAGGCCTTCACCATCAAAAAGAAGTTATCACTATGGAAAAAGAGAGTAAGAAACCAGAATTTGCTACGTTTTTACTGTTGGACAGTAAAATTGGTGACCAGAAAACTAACGAATGGCTGACTGCATTAATTGATGATCACATAAGCAACCTCGGAAAGAAAATGGAAGATTACTTTCCAACATCTGAACTTCTTCAGCATGAATTCAACAGCCTTTTATTGCTGAGATAAACGACAATGAGCAACTCAACCTTAATGTGCCACATCTGGAATTGCAGAGTTCTCAAACTGCAAAAACCAAGTTCAACTCCTCCTCACTCATAGAATTTTGGTGCAGCATGTTGCAAGAATATCCTGAATTGGCAAAAAGAGCTCTGAAAGCATTAATTCCATTTCCAGCGACATACCTCTGTGAAGCTGCCATGTCTGCTCTAGTTAATATCAAAACTACGTACTGTAATTGCTTTAGAATTGCAAATGACATGAGAATTGCTCTCAGCAATATTAAACCCCATATTGATGAGCTTATTTCGAAGAGACAAGAACAGAAGTCACATTGACTATCATTTGTGCTGTGTTTTGCCGAGTAAATTTTGATATTCCACTAACCACTTGCGTTATGTTTTCATAAAGAGAGTTTTTTTAATTAATTAGAGATTCAGTAGTAAACAACTTATGCGCCTTATCACAACAGTGTTTGTGCTTTCAACTTACACCTCCTTTGCAGGTTGCGTAAACAAGAGGTTCCCAAGCCAATATCTTTAGAAATAGGGGTCTCAAGGTTGGGAAAGGTTAAGAACCACTGGTTTAATAGAAGGCTGTGTCCGTTGCAGCGAAGACAAGATAACGTGACAAGGAAGCACAAGTTCTTCAGTGGACACCGAGGAGACCTATGTGTCAAAGGATTTAGATGACACGGCACGCTTCTAGTCCGAGAAAAGAGAAGAGTTAATATGAGATGTCGATGCAGAGAGAATAAAAGAAATTGCAGAAGGCAAGAGTAGCGCTTCCCGTCCGGCCTACTTATCAGCCGCATTGTTGCCCGGAAGTAAGGAGTATCCGGGTACCCATTGTAGCAAGATATTACAGGAGGAGAGAGAAGACAGTTCCTGCCAGATCTGCTAGAGAGTTTGAAGTAAAAGGAAAAACCGAGAAGAGGATAGAGCAAGAGTCGGAGAGGAGGAAAAGAGAAATGGCAGAGAGGTTGGTGGTGCCAAGACCAACGAAGAGCTTGTGGAATGGCGCAAGCTTCAACGGAAAAACTTGAACAAACTCGGCCTACCAAAAAGGAAAAGTGTGGTCTCGGTGCCGCAAAGTGAGCAGTGGGTAAAAAACGCCTCTGGCTTTTTTGGCGTTCTTGCCAAAAGAAAAAGGAACTTAGTCATCAGTCCAGATCACCAGTTTGTGAGATGAGAGAGAGTCAAGGTAACCGAGAACCGCACCTCTGCGAAAGAGAGGCAAACAAAACGGGAGCATCAAAATAAAAAGTTGAGCCCCACAGTGAAGGAAGGTCCAGGGAGGAGAAGGAAGACAAGCAAAGAAAAGTCCAAAAAGAAATAGGAAGAATCATAAGCGAGAGAGTGGACCCAAAGCTCTTTAGGAGGATCTGGAGAGTCTTGGTTTCACTCCAAGTGCGGTCAAACCTGAAATGAAAAAAGAGGTTGCATAAGAAAGGCCTGGCTCATACGAAGGCAGAGGGAAATGAGTCAGGGTGACTCGCAGAGGAGGTAGAGAGGCCTCAGGGAAGAGAAGTGGAATCGTGGAGGTTGAAAGGCAGCCAGAGATGGCGCGACTAGCCGCTCGGGTGAAGACGTTTTAATTTGGTAATGTTGGTAACGGTAAGGAAAGAAAACCGTCCGGGTAAAGCAGGAGTGAAAAGTGGTCGAAGAAAGGCTTTGTACAAAAGAGTGAGAAACTCCTTAGAGAGGTCTTGTGATGAATCAAAGATATCGCGGAAGGCTTTGAGATGAGGGAAAAACTTGAACTTAAGCGAAGACACATATTTAGAGAAGGAAAGTGTGTGGTCAAAGGTGACCCAAAGAAAAGTTGGAGTGAGATTGAAGAGAAGGAGAATAGTTGAACAAAAGGAAGGGGGACTGGAGGTTTGCTTGCTGGGGATCCACTGATAAAAAAAAGGCATCACATTTTCTCGGATTGAAAGGACGACATCAGTACTCAATTCAGCGGAATTAAAGTTCAGCGCTTCAGCGGAATTAAAGTTCCTCATATAGCCTTCATCGCAGCAGGGACCGAGAGGAAAGAGAATCAAATGGCCAGGTCGTCAGCATAAAAAGAACAACTGACGGAAAAAGGAACAGAAGCAGGAAGATTATTGATGAAAAGAAAGAATAAGGCCAAGAAAGGATCCTTGCCGAACCCCTCGACGGATATAAAAAATTTTTTTGATTTTAATATACCTATTAGAAAGGAAAGGTTGAGTCCAACGAGCAAAACAAGAAGGGAGGCCAGCCAAAATAAGTTTGTGAAAAAGGGTGGAATGCCAGACAGAGTCGAAAACCTTAGAGAAGTTAATTGTGGCAAGAATCGTTTGAGACCCCGGCTTGGGTTTGTTAAACCCATTTAAAATGGACTGAGAATGAAGCAGAAGTTAATCAAGAGTAAACTATCCAAGGCGGAAACCGGCCAGGCGGGGAGAGAGAATGGAGTTAGAATCCAGAAAGAAGAGTAGACGGGATAGAATGATGCGTTCATAAAGCTTTGAGACGCAGGAGGTGAGAGAGATAGGTCGGAAGGAAGCACCAGAGTTGAGAATCATTTTATAAAGAGAATATCAAAAGATGCCTTCCAGATGGAAGGAAAGAAATGCAAAGACCAAGAAAGACTAAAAATATCGAGAAGAAAATCCATGCCAGAGCGAGAAAGGCAACTTTGTCTGAGCCAGTGGCAATGGACGAAAAGATGTTTGTGGAAGCCACGAGAAATTCAGTAGAAAAGAAGAGAGAACAAAAAGAGGAATGAGACTCCTCAGGACAAGTAGCTTCTGGTTCTACTACGCAAAGCCTTTGGCTAGAAAACGTGTGGGATCTCAGGTAGTCGGCGAAGATTGAAGCCTCCTTCCTGGGAGAGAAAGAATTGGGAAATTTAGAAGAGGAGAAAGTTGAGGAAGAAGAACTAGCGACAGAATGAAAAAAGAATGCACCAATTTAGAGTCAGGTTTAGGAGAGACAAGCATGTCGCCTGCCATGGCATGTTGGGAATGTCAAGAAGCAGAGATGTAAGCCTGATATTTTTTTCTCTTTTCTATAAGCGGCAGCAAAACCGTTAAGTCTTTCGCTTACCGCTTCTTTCTCTTCAAGAAACCACTAAGCTTGAGGTTGGTGTTTGATACGAACAAAAGGAATAGAAAATTTGACCGCATTCAATGCCAGAAAAGTAAATAAAGCGGCAGCAAGAAAAAAAGAGGAGTGTTTCTTGGCAGAAGGACAGTGAGAAGCAAAGTAAAAAGCAAGTTACTCCAGCGAACTTCATGAAAATTGAAGGGATTATACGTTGGAGCGGAAAAGCGGAGAAAGAGGGACTGTTTGTAAAATTGGGAGGTGATTAGAGCCCATGTACTGAAGTAGCTCCAATGAGCAAAAGAGGAGGGAGCAAAGGAGATGTCAGGAGACGAACGACTGCTAGAGGAGCGATGGAGAAAGGTAGGAGTGTTAGGGTCAATGAGAGGACCCAATCAAATAGTTCCTTCCCACGGGGTTCAGAAGTACCTTCTAAGTTTCAGAGGAGATGATGGACATTATAGTTCCCCCGAATGAAGAGATTTCTGGAGGAAGAATGCACGGCAAAAGGAGTTGGTTCAACTAACTCTCAAAGAAGAGCGAATCGTAGTGAGTATAAACAATAAAGAGAGCAAGTAGGAATTGTTTAGTTAGATTTTGACTCTACATAATCAGAGTGAGGTGAAGCGAAAAGAGAAGTGAGATGGAGAGTTCAGAAAAGCATAAGTCCTGACTGACGAAAATGATGACACCACCGCTGGCGCACGGGTTATCGGGAGAAAGAATGCCAAACCGGGATTGAGTGCGATCAGATCGCACAACAGAGTATCCAGGAATCCGGAAAGAGGGAGACGAGTTGAGGTTGGATTCCTGAATACAGATAAGACCCACAGGGTGAAGCGAAATAAAGAGAAGTTCGGCGCTTCTGATTCGAAGACTTCCGGCATTCCACTAAAGAACCATGAGCGAGTCAGGGGAAAGTGCAGAGAGGAAATACGAAAAGGGTGGGATGTTTGCAAACGAGAGTGGGGTGGAAGCGCTGCATTGGCAGAGGGGCCAGGTGGAAGTATACAAACTGGATGTATCTAAAAAAGGAAGTCAGTTGCTGGAAAGTGTGGTACGCAAAGTAGAACAGCTCCAGGAGTGAGATCTGCCTTTTTGAAGCTAGCACGACCAAAAAATGGTTGTATGAGGGGAGTGCCCAAGGTGACTGGAACCTTCGGGAAGGCCAACAGTTGTTTCGACCCGACCCGAACGGAATGGGAGACTGCATCGCCGCGTTGAGGCGGCTGTTGATTGGTTCTGCCTTTTTACTCTCTTCTAGTTGCTAACGTGGAAAGCTGATGCTGCATCTTATGTGTTATTTGTTCAATGTTTGTTTTGACAAACTTTCTTCATTATCAACTAAACATTTACCGTTGAACTTGATCACGTAATTAATAACAGGCTTTTGCGATGAACTAGCATTAAACAAGTATCGGAGCACAAGCGGAGAAGCAAAAGCAAAGCTGGAATTAAACCTTTCAGTATTTCAACTGACTAGATGAACGTCAATTTTAAAAATAAAATGGGATTACTTCAAAAATTAACTCACTTTCACTAGCCAGTAGACAACTTTTAGGTATATCTACTAAAGAACTGTTATGTGTGATCAGTCAAATCACACTATCATGCTAAAAAAATGGTTGTTGAAAACTTAGACTCAATAGCAGGCTTTCATTGTTTTGACTTCAAAAATTTCAGATTGGTACCGGTAGATCTCGTACTCAGTAGGCTATACTAAAAACTGTAATTTTTAAATTTAGGTCAGTACATTCTGGTAGCATTTAGCCTATGAAATTTTAGCTCTACCTCGTGTCTCAAAAAAAATTGAAAATGAAAGGAAAGCAAGCTTTGTCGGTGTAGTTTTCAGGTTTTAATTTTCAAAACTAATTTAGCGCTTAATTTTTCTGATTAGGACTAAAAACTAGCGCGACTTTTACGTGAATAATATGCTACAAAGCTCGCATTTTTGGTGTTTCACTGGGGATAGGAAAATAAACTTTCTTCGAAAGTTTATCTTGAATATGAAAAACAGTAGGAAGTATATTTTTACCATTCGTTTGAGTTTAAGCAACCTAGAATTCAACCAAATCGTGTTGCTCTGAAGTGCCAAGTTGTCACATTTAACTCAACAGACACATAAAGAAGTGAATTAAACCTTATTTCTGTTTATACTTGTTTCACCGTGCTATAAGAAGCAATCACGATTTATCGAAATTTACAGCTATACTAACTGCACTTACCAGTCGTTGTGTAAAGCGAAAACCAATTAACCTTGTGGCTTAAACGCGCTGCAACCCGAGTTACCTCAATGACAAAGCGATTTACCATCCTTCAATTTCTTAGAATATTTGGCACAAAACTGAGTCGAGGTCACATTGCTTGATCAAGCAAACATAGAAAAACATGACAAGACCATATAACTCAACAATTATAAGAGCATGATGTAAACAAGCAAAAAAGCTGCGCTTTAAACGCGGAAGTTTAATGTAACCTAAAACGGATATCTTTCTTTATATTATCATATGACGTAGTCTTTAAGATTGCTTTCATAAAAAAGCATTTTCAAAAAAGCTTTCCGATGCCTGCTACGCTTGATGTTGCCATAAATACGCGCCGTAGAAGAGCAGAGATCGCAAATTTTTTAAGTTTTTTTTTATTTGTTTGATCTTCATGGTTGACAAAAGGAGAATTTCATCCTAATGCGTCACAACCATCCTGCCAATTGCATAGACCACGTAGATTTCACCGAAACTAGGTTACTGTGGGCACAGTAAAGGGGGCTTTATCGTTGACTAAAGTTACAGAGGAAAAGTGTAATCTTGGTTCCGACCGTGGAAATAACCTCGAAACAAAATAACAACGGCAGACACGTTGTCCGTGGCGCCAGCTTCTATCGCTGCCCGCACAATGCGATTACTGATAGCGGCCACAAGCCAGTTCTTGTATGCGAATCCAGTAGCAGTTGTATCATGAGAAACAGGTGGAACATCAACCCCTTGAGCTGATAACGCCTCGTCATCCATCTATAATAATTAAGAGCATGGTAAAGATTAAGGGTTGGTTGCCGAGTACGGAGCCAATCAAAACAGATGATTTTCAAATAGTGAAACGTGAACTCTTAAATATGCAACGCAATGTAAGATTTTCTACTTTGTAAGCCTATTTTAAAATCACGTGAAAAATATTGTCTTGAAACATGATGATTATTGTTCAGGTCTGGAAGAAGCAGCTTAAAAAATGTAAGGTTTTTACACATTTTTGGTAAGTCAAAGTAAACTATTTTTATCTCCTTCCCAAAACGCCTCTGGCTCCTGCTAATGATGTGCGATCCAAATCCTAAATTGAAATCATCAAATTTTTGAAAGCTGCTTTAATTTAAAATGATTATTTTGCAATAGATTCTCTATTTGAAGATAGATTGCAAGCAGAATTGAAACTGTTTTTGCTAGATAAACACCACATAAAGTTTAAGACAAGAATGAAAATTGTCTTTTTCTTCAATTCGACTGATAAACATCAAAACTATTTCAAATTATTACCATAAATGAGTGTACGTAGGCATCTTCCTCAGAGGCATCATCGTCATCTTCAACAGGATGAACAATGACGACCTCCTCTATCTTGTCTTGTAACTCTTCTTCATCCGATTCAACTATCTTCGAAAGGCGAGGCAACAATCTCGAGGTTTCGCTGTCACAAAATTCTGCTTCTTCCTTCGAGAGTGTTTGTTCTAAATGAATCGAAAGTTCAATTATGAGTACAGTCTTAAACACTTCGTCCGACACTCTTCAAGGAAAGAAATCGGTAGAGCTGGACGACGTTCATATAGTAAAATATAATACGATTGTAGGAGAGAAAGCTTTCCCTGACAAATGTCAGATGGTAAGGTTCTGAAATATTCAACCAAGTGCTGTATTCAAATTGTGGTGTGCCACAGGTATCTATTTAAATTCGGTTGATGTTTCCTGATGCCATGTGAAAAAGTAACTTACCAATAAGTTCACACTAATAAATGCGTTTAACACTGTCTCAAACAATAACCGGAAGATCAAGTTTGTTGTGTGAATTCAACGCTCAGGTGCATTGCATAATACGTGACTCGCTTAAATAGAATCGTTGTGCTTGCTGTCAAAGTCAAGCTTGAGGTTAAAGCTGTATTGGCATTAGCCGAGCGCAACTCACAAGATCTCTTTCCAGTCATCTCGCGTTTGATGATTGGTATAAGTTTCATCAATCGTTAGGAAATTGCCCTCACAGAAAAATAAGGCTTTTGCGCTAGAGCACCTCTCTTTGCATAAATTCAAATCCAACTCTTTCGCGAAAGCAGTCCGCAAACATTGCCCAACAAAACTCACTGCTAATGTTTTCTTTCGTCAGTGACTGTAAATATTTTTCAGTTCCCTCCACAATTTGAAACACTTCTTCGACTGAAAACACCGACCACACGCTCTCGGTAGCTATAACTGCATACTGAGTGTGCCCAGTAATTTTAGCAGTTACCATATGAGGATCGTTGATAACACATCGACGAAGCCGCATATCGCCATGACTACCTGAGACGTAATAAATAAGTTTGCGCCAAAACCTACTAGAAACTCGTTTATTTTAAAACATACCAGAGATTAGTTGCCTGGAGTATGTGAAAGTCGTCGAAAGGACCAGCATCGTGGCCCAGGTTTATAAAAACATTAGGACGTTGACTCACTATAGATAAGTTGTGAGTTCATACCCCCAAGTGTTCTGCGTTACGCTTGTAGTAAAGCCACCACGTAGCAATATTTACAGCCAGTAGCAGTGCTTGTGACAAAAATGTAACGCGCTACCAGCAAGTGCGCTGATAACTTCGAAGCAAATCTGAACACAAGCTGTTCTATTCCAAACGGCAAACGTTGTGCAGTGACCGTAGAATGAAAGTACAAACAGAAAACTGCTGATAGCACAATGCTGTAGTAAATTATCATATTCTGTTTACAAATAGCAAAGAATTAATGAATTAAGTGGATATTAAAAAATTTCGAATACCTTGGAGTGCAGAGGCATAGGTGTGGGCTGGGCAGGGGCGCTGATGATGGGTACATGAGGGTGTTGCTGATGATGGGTACATAAGGGTGTTGCTGATGATGGGTACATGAGGGTGTTGCTGATGATGGGTACATAAGGGTGTTGCTGATGGTGGGTACATGAGGGTGCTGTTGATGATGGGTACATAAGGATGTTGCTGATAATGGGTACATGAGGGTGTTGCTGATGGTGGGTACATGAGGGTGTTGCTGATGGTGGGTACATGAGGGTGTTGCTGATGATGGGTACATGAAGGTGTTGCTGATAATGGGTACATGAGGGTGTTGCTGATGATGGGTACATGAGGGTGTTAAATTTGAAAGTAGTTGGAAGTAAAAGGCGATCGAAGATGATATCGAAAAGGCAGATGGAAAAGGAATAGACGAAAATTGATTGAAAGAAAGCGCCATCAACAAAATGAATAAAACCTATTTTATGATTGGGAGAAAAATGAGATAAATTCGGCCGACGTCAATAAAGATAAAATCGAATTTTAAAAATTAATATCATTCTTTTATGCGATTTTGAAACCGCCCAACAAATTCAGACAACAGTTTAAAAAACAACTTTGTAATTTTTGAGTATCTCTTTCTCGTAATTTTTTTAGTGTAGTCATTTAAAAACTTTTATGCTTATGTCGGACCGCAGAGTTTGCAGTTTTGTTTGTAATACATTTCTACTAGTTAATTACCGAAACCAATCGAGAAAAATAGCCGTACAGCGTTTTTCTCAAGGGCACGAAAGCAAGTTCCCGAAACAGTTTCTGCTTTGTTCCCTATTATAGCATTCACAAAAGAAGATATGTTCAATGAAATTTTACCCAATCCTCTGGTAACAGATGAAACACCATTAACCAGAATATTATTCCCATTACGAACGATTTTGCCTCCTGCATGTTCAATCCTCTTACATTCCACCTCATTACTAGTTGTGTGACATTGTGTTAGAGCGAAAGGTTTGTTGTTGTGACACATATGCGCTTCAACACCTCCTAAACAAAGTTGATTAAAAGTTTTCTAATTGCTGCTGGAGCATTTGTGAAGATATAGAGCGCATGCACTTTCAGGTACTTAAAAGCATTGTATTTTTAAAAGCAACTTATCTAGTGCTGTGGAAAGAGTCTGTTCCCTGCGCTTCCTTAATTAAAAAACAATTTCCTTTCCCCGAACGACACAATCACTTCTCAAATAAATTTAGGAGTCGAACATAGTCCGAAAATATAGATTAACTAAAAAGAAAGCAACGCCTTTTCAACTACTTGAGTTCGCATTTCTTTTTTTGATTTGAAGGTGGGTGCGTAGTGGTAGACCTTCACTTAATCAGCTTGTTTAAGCCTGGAAAAAATGAGGGAAAAATGACGTAAAATTGAACTGGTACTCACTGCACAGTGCACAATGCTTCGGCGCTCATTGATCTAATTAGAAGAACTACTTGATATGATCACTAGGTGAATAAGTGCGCAACTGCAGTTAAAATGTTTTAATAACCTTTTTGATTCATTTAGTAAGCTGCGAAAAATCAACCAGAATAATAATATTGTATCAATCTCACCAACATTTGCCACATACAATCTTCCGATCATCGCAGCTAAATTCACTTCAGCTTTCGCTTGATCTGACGAATCTGCTCAATCGATAAGTAATATTAAGCAACCATTTTTCTTAGAACTAAAACATAGAAAGAACTAAAACTGACTTAGATACTCATTCTTTAGTGAATAAGTGGAGCAATTTGAAAAAGGAAATTCGCCAGAAATACAAGTTTGGCTTAAAATAATACTTTAATGACAAGCGACCAATTCCAAAAATTTTCGCTTTCTTATTCCCAGTAAAAAACTATAAAGCAATGGTAAAAATTTTAAAAGGATCCAGAACGTCGTCGGGTGAGAATCCAGTTAATAGGCTGTACAAAAATATAGCAACTGAAGCTGATAACAGAGGATAACTAGAAATCAAGCAAAATTTTTTGCAGGATCAAAAAAATATTTTTTCTCATTTCTTTGGTTTTATTTTTTCATCAGTTATTTTTCTTCGCTATCTTTTTTTATGGTGAGTAAGCTGTTTTTCCACCAAATATCATAGCTCAATTTTGTATTCAAAAATATCTTTTAACTAAAAGACTAGAAAGAAAATTTTTTTCATGATAGCTTTAAATATCACTTGAGGATTATTTTAAGCCTCACTTGTACTTTCGCCGCATCTCTTCAATAAAGAAAAAGTATTTTTAAATATTATAGACAAGCAATTTGCAATTAAATATTCGTTTTGTTAAAAGAAAATGTGCAGGTTTTTTTAAAGATAATTAAACACGAAATTCATTTGCAGATGCAATAAACATTCAATTATGATTTGATTACATTTAAATTTTCAAGTTTCTTGCCGTTTGGCGATCTGAATTTGTTTGCATGTTTTGTTTGTTTATCTACAACTACAATATACGAGGGCATAATCTATCATATGAAAAATTAAGCATTATATACTTTAGCATTAAACTGTGAACTGTAGTTAGTAACACCACATCAATTTATTTTGATTGTAGTTGCACAAAACAACCACATAAGCTTCGGCTTCAGCAAAATTCTAGCTTCGGTACATCCCTGGTAGTTTCTGCATTGATTGATTGTGAGAAAACACTTCAAAACAAATTTTCTTATTTCTTTGCAGCGAACTACAAATGTGCTATATCAAAAGTGCAACTACAAAGTTAATCTTGATGCAATTATACCGGATGCTCCAAAATTCTTGGGCACATTTTGACATCGAATATCTTAAAAAACAATCAAGGATATAACAACGCATCTGATATATTCTGGAAGCTTGCAGTCAAAAGTTTTTCGTGGAATGTTCAAAGGTGTTCAACGTGAGCACGGTTGGTCACACGGCACACATCAAACCGATAAACCAATTCTTGCCAAACGCGTTTCGGCATTGTGTTGTGGATGGTCGCAAAAGCTTCCGTTATTCAGGCCTTCAGTTCATTCATGTCTTTTGGAAGGGAAGACACATAGACCAGTCCTTTCACAAACCCCCACAAAAACTTCCTATCTTGTGCCTCTTTTCGGGATTTTGTGAGGAAATACACGTTGAACAAGTGTCCGTGATTTAGTTTTTGGAAATTCAAGAACGCAAAACGCCTTTTCTGGTTGAGTGAACGCCATTAATGGATCTTAGTTATTTAAGGTACATAACAAGATCTAAAGATCATTAGCATGACAAAATCATTAGCATCGTTAGCATGACAAAATCATTAGACAAGATCATTAGCATGACAAAATCATTAACAAAATCATTAGCAAAAAATCATTAGCATGACAAAAAATTTAATGAAATTAGCTTAAAAATGATACCAGTTTCATCCAACTACCATTAATAGTTTATCAGATATGAGGACTTGAAATGTGCCCAAGACTTCTGGAACACCCTGTGTAACAAAAAAGGTTGTCCCGTCACTGCAGAATAAGAAAATACAACTTGACAAGCTATCAAAGCTGTTACAGCAGCAATTACTGTCCTTATCTCATGCAGTCTATTACACATTACTAGCTGTCAGTATCAGTAGAACAAATTTTCATTACGATCAGGTTCTGTAGTATTTACTGAATTTGGTTCTCGCTCGTCAGTCAAAATGCAAGTGGCCACCGAACAACCGCTCCAACGGACTCTAAAAACAAGGTGGTTTTTCGAAAGTGAATTATGTCAGCTAGAATATAATCGCTCGAAGATAGACGTTGCCGATGCAGGTTTGTTTTCCACTTACTAACTTCTTTTGCTTGAGAAATCATCAAACAGCAAACGTTTACAACCTGAATAACTCTTTGACAAATACTGGTAACGTTTTCAAAAACTTTGAACCAGGCAGAAGAGCAAAACGATAATGTCTAGAGACCCTAAACAAGAATATTTTCGATGCATCTGGTATCTAGATAATGGAAGTCAACCTACCTTGAAGTCTCGTTAATTCCCCAAGATAGGTAATCGTCCATTCTTTTAAATCCTTTGTGGCAGCCTCTCAAAACTGCCTCTGACGAAGAAGCAGCCACTGCACTTCCAACAGTGTTGGTTACTGCCGGTTCTGGTGTGTCAGTCAGTGTCATCATTTTACCCTCGTGTAAACCCCGTGGTACAGTTTCTGAGGTCACTCTACTTGTGAAAGAAGCATTGCTAAGAGCTTGTGCCGAGTCAATTTCGCTCTTAATGAAATAATGCAAATGCTGCTGTGTCATTTCTGCAGCTTGTTGTCCATGATATCCATGGTATAGACCCACGAAGAAGGACAAATTTGACTTCTCACTCTTTTTTTTCTCTAAAAAATGCATGAACTTGGTCATAAAATCAAGTCTAAACACAAGTTGTCTTGGTGTCTTTAACCCCGACTATTTCTTTGTGAACTCCTCTTTAAAATCACGAACTCTTTTTTACACCTACTTTATAATAGTCACAAAACTTCTTTATATACCTCACTAACTTGAATGAGTGGTCATTAACAAGTTTGTTAGGAAGAGATTTTTAACATCCTCTATATACTGTAGATAGTAGTTTGGCGTTAGCATAGAACTTGCCATAATACGAGGCAGCAGGCTGTAGAAGTGAGATTACACAACAATATTTTGAAGCAGCAAAGCTTGTTAAATTAGGTCAGACATGATCTATCAAACTTTTTGAACTTCAAATCAAAGGCTACTTTTAGGAATTTAAAGAACAAGATTAAAAATCCAAATTAGCTCAAACATCTTACAATGCATTTCTTTTAATGGCGATTTAATGCTCTTTAGTTCATTTGATTTTTTGACCTTGTTTTTTTCAGCAGAAGTTTTGTTACTTGTTTGCACGCTTCGTACGAGTAAATTTAAAATAACCTTAAAACACACTTTTAGCACCACCTTGCGGCGCTGGCAAATAAAACGGAAAATCTTTACCAAGCCCTATTACGCAGTAAAAGGGCACAAGATCATGTTATGTAAGATTAAACCTCAGCTAACATGATGCTTCCGTATTCATCAATAAAGCACGCGCACGCGCATCAGTAAGCCATGAATTTAAAAGCTTACTTGCTAACCGAAGTCTTATATAAAAGCAGCTGGTTTGCGGTAAACATGCGCTGCACCAGTAGTAAACAATTAGATATGCATCAGAGAAAAAGTAAGGCAAGGCATTGATGCTTATTGTTCATAGGTAGATAATAACTAATCAAACCTGCTGGAAGGAAATGAGGATGGGTCGTTACTCTATCGTCCATAACATCGCGACATTTAATGTTCTTGGCGTACGAAGTTCCCAGGGAAGCAACACAATTTGGAAGCTTTCCCCAAACAGGACTGCTCTTAACATCATCGTGTATTTCTAGAAAATGTCACGATAAAATGTAGGTTGAGATATGAGGATAAATCTCAATGTTGTTGTTGGTAGGCCATTGCTATAAAGCAGTACGTCGTGAAAATATTATGGTTTACTTTAACAAAGTATAGAGTACATATTTTTAGCAACACATGTCATCCTCCACAGAATCTAGCGAATGTTTTCAAATTTTTACCACGTTTAAAAGTTAAAACTAAAGTTTACGAAATCACGAAAAAGAAAACAGTTAATGCCAAACACGTACAGCCTCTGTTGTTAGGCTAAAAAATCTTTGCTAAACGCTGATGCAGACAGTTTATGCAACTTTTAACTAAGCTCTTTATTAGCACGTTTACTGAAAACAATATAATTGAAAAATTCTTGTATAAACATAATGACCTATTATAACGTTAGTCTAGTTGAGAAAGAGGAATAAATAACAGTCTAGCCCTAAAACATCACACTTTTCGCTACTGAGCAAAGCCGTATCACTCGTGAATGAGTGGCGGTTGTCGCAGGTGCACTACGTTTAACATGCCACTGGAACAACAACTGCACTGAAAAGACCTAGAAGGTCGAAGCAGTGTCACTGTCTGCAGTTTGCTCAAGATGCGTTGCTAGGTTCTGGCATTACTTCAAGAGCTCGTAAGCACTGGGCTCACTATTGTTCTAGCAGTTGTTAGACTTCGTACACTTGCGACAACCGCCACTCATTCACGAGTGATACGGCTTCGCAGAGTACTGACAGACCATTCGCTAAAGTGTACCTAGTTTAGGTCCCAAACCTACCACGTTCTAGGCTATGAGTTGCTTAAACCTACTAGTTACTTGTCAGTTCTCAATTGCACTGAAGAGACCTTCAAGGTTGAAACAGTGTCATTGTAAGCAGTTCGCTCAAGGTGCGTCGCTGGCGTCTTGGATTATTTTAGGAATAAAAAAGATTCTCGCTCCCTCTAAATGCTATGAAAGTGATTGCTCTGAGCGGCATACTCAAATAAATAGCGAAAGTTCGTCCAAAACATTTAAAGTATTAATAGCATTCTATTTTCTAATGACGCAAGCAGCTATCTTTTCTTCAACATCGTTCGTCGTTGACTTAAGATTTTTTTCTAGATATTTGCTTTCAAATAACGCATAAAATGCTAAAAACAAAAAAAGCAGTGTAGTACCTTTATCAGTGAAACACAGTCCGCCATCTTGAACTCGCACTCTCTCTATAAGAGGATTCAAACTTTCATACACTGATTTGCCTCGGATGAGTTTTGAACGAGCAGCGTCAAAAGCTTCATCCACACTTCAGTGTTGAAGCAAATACCGTAAAAATGTAAATAAATTTTTACGCTTGCTATCTTCGGAAAAAAATTCAAAATAGAATTACTTTCAGCGAGATAAACACAGAGATGGCATGTAATACCCAGCAATTGCTGCCAAAAACCTTCATCCAAACATGCAAATGCCAAGCGCTGGGTATGACCGTAAATATGTCCAGATAATAGAATAACCGGCAAGAAAGTGAAATGACTGTTGTGAGTTCAACGCTCTGAGCGACTTGCTTGAGATATCGTTTGCTATCAAGTTTAATGTTTTAGGTTAAAAATTTAGCTAATACAAGCCGCAATATTTTCAGACCTTTGCCAACTCTCAGACCACTTCACAGTCACCTATCGCTAGTGTCGGTAAAAAGTCCATAAACTTGTCAAACAATTATGCTCACCGATTGATCCTCCGATTTACGTTCGGATCATCTGCAATTGCTTCATATTTTGCAAAAATTTTCTTTAAAATCGCTTTTCTTCTTTTAAGAAGAGACTTTACGTCCAGCGGTTCTATACCTCAAAGAATAGCAATCGTAAAGCAAAAGCGAATTATCTCTGTATTTACAGTTTCAGTGTACGAATGAAATGATCGACAGCACGTTATTTACAACATGACGTTGCATGGCGTTCTATTTTTCATGATAGCACGGTAGTTTACAAATTGTGAAACAATGGAAAGATAAACGCTCAAAAAAAATTCCTCACATCTGAAAAGAGCACTTTAAAATATAACACTTTTTAGCTCATTTCATGAAAAAGTCAGAGCAATTGTTCAATAGCAACTGTACTAAGTACAACCCGCGCAGAACCGTAACTGTCAAAGGACGTTGCTCTGCCTCGAGTGATCATTTGGTTTTAGATTTTACATAAAAAAGTTCATTGCGTCGGATGTATCTCCAAATCATCAAGGGTTCGAAGGCATGGTGCACTGATCCTCAGTGATAGCGATTTTTTTCTATTTCGCGTGTTGCAGAATTCGAATTCGCGTAAACAGCAGAAAACCGAAAAAGCTTTAAATTTTTTAAATAGTATCGAAAAAAATTTGGTATCTAGTAGTCAAGAATAGGAACAAATATTAGATTGGAAGTTTCAAGCAAGGAAGTTATTAATGCAATCATACACTATATTACGACTATTAATTACAAGTTATGGCTTAAAGTAGATAATTTTGACAGTGAAAGGCAAATGTATTATTAAAAAACTAAAGATTGCGTTTCATTTTTGGTAAAACTCTAGATGCAACTCCAACTAACGCAAAAACGAAGGCAGACGAAGCGAATGCTTGATGGCTCTAATAGTTGATTTCACACAAAAAATTTCGGGCACCGATAGCTTCACTAGCACCATAAAAATCACAACGCATTTCTAGCAAAATACTGCTTGCAGCTACTAGTCACTGTTAAAGAGTGACCTAAATTCAAGAAAGTATAGAATACATGACTTGAGGCTACTCAACGCTGACATGTTTGATGAGATTCAAACACAAAAACTTTTTGTTGGGAGGCTAAACATTACTATTTTTCATCAAGATTAACAAACCATAGCCAAAGATCAGCCAACCAACCTTTGTCGTACTTAAGTATTTTCATTGCTTTGTGGTGTTGCTGATGGGAGGTTTTGGCATTAACTGGTATTTCTTGTTGGCATATGGAACAAGAGACAGATAAATCCTTAAAAACTTCCATTATATTTATTAACAACAAGCTTTCTACGAAATAAACAAAATTACAAAACACATAGAATAATGTGCACAATTCTAGAAATGTGATAATTTATGGCCAAATTAGAAGGTGAATAATGAGACTAACAGCATCAAAATCAAGAAAATTTCACAAGAATCAATTTAAAAAAACACAACGCTGTTTGTATCCCAACGCAAGCTTAACTTCTTTGTCGCATTTCGTCAAAACTACTCGCAAATTATTCACCAGCTATAAAAGAGTTATGAAGCAATAGTTTAAAAGCAAATTGTTCAGTTTGCAACCAACAAGGTGACACTTAAAAGAAAAAGGTAGTGATCGCCAACAATAACATCCTGGAATGTGGCAGTTACAAAATGCTTATTTTTAAGACTTCAGAGGAAAGAGCCTATAACAATCTAAGACAGCTCTTCCAAGAAATCCTTTTTTCTGTGTCAAAAAAGACATACTTTTATGGTTTGTCCAAAGTCAAGCGTATTTAATGCACTGCTGTATTTAAAAAATGCAAAGTAACTTTTTCCATTCTACACGCAATAAACACTATTTGGCACTCAGGCAGAAGATGCTACCGTTCCTCAAAACCTACATTTTCTACAATGCTTCTATGAAAAAACATGACTACCATTGGCAAAAAAACTGAATTGCTTAATGAAATATGGCAATCAACGCATACTACGATGTGCAAATCGAATATCATTTTATTAGTGAACATCATCCAACAACAAAACATAGCTGAACTATCACAAAACAAATTGTTTACGGCAAGGTTGATTACAAGCGCGTTTTATGGCTTTAAACTAACGTCTTCTAAAGTAATCTCAAATAGATAAATACACAAGTAATACCAGCACAATACTAAAGCAAAATTAAAAACATGAAGAATTACAACATGAGCTATATCATTAAGAAATATGTATGCTTAACGCCAAGATTCAATGGAAACATTTCTGCTATACTGTGGAAAAGTGTCCCTATAACGGCTGAATACATTTGCTGGTATAGGTTTTTGACCATGCTGGTCAAGCTTGGGTTCTTGGTTCAGAGTGTACTTCCATGAATGTGTGATTTCTGGCTTTAAATAGCGAACAGAGTAACCACTAAACCGAAAGAACTTGGGATTATAGAGTGGAAGAGCAAATTCACCACTGGCACTGATGAAACTGGACCAGTCCTTTTTGGCAACAGACAACATATATGGATTGTCAGGGGCAGTGTGGGTTATTCCAGCAGGATACTGTGGAATAAGTTTACGAATAGATCGACCAGTAGATGTTATGTTTGCTCCAGACAGAGGTTTTCGGGCACCTTTGAACAAAGTAGTGGTTCCTTCTTCAAAATCTCTTGAACCACAAGATGTAGTGGTTCGACTATGCTCATCAGGCAATCTGTGCATTGTGGTGTCTCTGTCCATTCTACGCAAAGTAGGCAAACCAGGATGATATAGTCCCTCTTTCACGGAAGCCAACTTTACCTTACGAAATGGGGGTTCATTGTAGTTGTATTGATATTGCAAATACGCATTTGGATGTGATCGATTTGATGATTCCATTTTTTAAATATAATTTACTATCTATGTTAAGCAACTAGAGGCATATATCTACTAAACAAAAGAAACAATCTAAATTAATTAATGAAGTAGGCCTACATTTAGTACAACAAGGCAAGCAGGCCTAAAGCATTAATCCAGTCTTTGAAACATCATATATGCCTACTGACATCAGCAATTAATAGCCTGCATTAATCTAGCTTATTGTTGCAGCAACATCATCAAGTTATTCAGTAGTTGAACTAGTGGAATAGACCAAATTTACTCAACGTTTTGAAATGCAATTGCGAGTTTACACTCATGTGGTTTCTGCATTATTGTATCTTTAGAAAAAGCACTTTTGACCAGTTGCCCTCTACTGGTTGCTGTATTTGTGCTGGTATCAATATTGGTAAATTAAATGCTGGCTTAAATTCTGATCACTAGTTATTCCAAGCGCAAAGATTTTCTGATGACAGGAAAATAAAATTACAATAAAGTATATTTAGTTCAATATTGCTTGTGTAACAAATGGAGCTAGTGAAGGGCTGAAAATCATTTCTTTGATTCAAAGCTGTTTTTGATTAGAATGATGTTAGAATAGAATTACAAACAGGCAGCAGGCTATTTTGCAATCAATGGCATTTTACCTTTGGAGGCTATTTTGCCATCAGTCATTTGTGATTGATCGATTTTAATAACGTATTAAACATGTCATTTTTTGTAGTTTCTGATTGGTCAGTTTTAATAACCAATTAAAAAAACTTGCACCTCCAGTGTACACTTCTCTATTTATACATATAGCCTACCAGGTTCTCCACCAATGTACATTGATTTTGTCTAAGTACCCTGCCAGTAAAGATTTGAACCTGTAATTGCATCTTAAAGCAGCACTATCCATTACACCACAGCATCACGGCCATAATTCTAGAGAATATTGCAATTTAAATGCAGATGAAAGGTGACAGCGAAATAGCCTCCAAGGGTAGAATGCCATCAACAGCAAAATAGCCACTGCCTTACAAAAAACCTATCAGAGTCATATATATACCTTCAGTTATCACTGCGCCATACAAGATTACTTGGCAACAACAGGATAGATTCCTGTGATGTTGTAGCTTATGTCCATAATTTGACGAACTGGAGCGTATAAACTTAACCTTTAACACGCTGCATGGTCTTACTGTGTTGGCAACACTACTGCTTTACTGTACTTTTACCAATAGACAATACGTTTAATAGCCGACTTTAATTTTTTTCCTTGAACCTTACCAATACCAGCCTTAAACAAAGAGCATGAAATATAATACCAACTCGATTTGGCCAAGTGATATCGAATCAGAAATATAAAACGAGGTCGCCGTGTTGCATACCGTCAAACAAAAGTATTAACTTTTTTGACTTGAAGCGTCATAGCAACACTGCTTTACTAAATGAAATGGGGACAGCGCCACCATTGGTAATGAATTTAGAAATATTTTTAAGGGTGAAAAGTTTTTAAAATCACTTCTCGAAAGAAAAAAACTATTTATTACTTCTGCAAGCTTTATTGGAGTTATTAATAAGTCCATTAAAGCGGTAGGCTTACATTATTTACAAATTAGGCCAAATTCCTGGTAAATTCAAATTTGTTTATAGAATTAGCTTATTTTTCCCGAAATTATTTTGGTTTTCTTTTGATTTGTGTTCCACGAGGATACCTAGAACAATGCTTGACTGATGCCGACAGTCTTTTCAACCACTAAGATCTCTTCAGATCACCTCCGTCAACGAGAATAGAGAACAGCTACCAAGGCTTTCATTTCACGATGTCTCATAGAAGCTTACAAACATGAGCATTTGTAAACTTAAAAAAGGCCAAGTTTGTAATCTTCTACGAGATATCGTGAAATGAAAGCCATGGTTGCTGTTCTCTATTCTTGTTGATGGAGGTGCCCTGAAAATATCTCTTATAGATCGAAATTGGCCTGTCGCCATTTATCAATCATACGTTTTACAGATTAATCCTTTAACAGTCTGTTGTCTTGAAAGACACGGGTTTTGGCAGCTCTGTCGATAGCTGTTCTGGCTATCTATGAGCACACGGAGACGTTCTATCACCAACCACTAGTCGGCGAGGCAGGACAGTTATATTCACTACCTAGAACTATAATGTATGCTTGTTTTGAAATTTTGTCAAGCTTCTAGCTTCGGAAATACCTAAGCTAATAGAACCTATTGATATCATACATTATGCCATGACACTTTGGAGCAGTGATAGCCAGGGAGGCATTGGAACACTGGTCACTAGGCAGGGGCGGCCTTAGGCCGATTTGACCGATTGCTCCAAATCGGGCCCCGCGCTGAGAGGGGCCCCGCATTTTTTTTCAAAAGGCGACAATCTCGGTCATCTCGATCCTCTGGCGGCCGGCCCGAGGCGTGATCTTGCTGATGCAATCACATGTGTGCACTCAGCCAGTCAGCGCCCAGCAGTCAAACCAGTAGTAACCAGATTAATTAACAACGTATCTTTCCCGCCAAAATATCAAAGCAAAACGTGGTACGTCCTCGCCAGCAACGTATTTATTACGTCGTATATACACCGTGCTTTGGGTGCCAGTGAGTGTCATACATTTAAGTTATCTGTCTATGGTATCAGTTTACGTGTATGTTTTGCACTGCTAGTTTTCTTAGTACAAAAGTTTAAAAGAAACCCCTCTTAAATATGAGCAAAAGACCGAGAGATATCGGCAGGAAATATCTTAGTGGCAGCAAGAAACGAGCCATAGCCAAGGCGAAGAAAGCTAAGGAAGAAAAGGAGAAAGGTGCGATGGACAAATTTATTAGATCTGTAAACGTAGAGTCAGACAACAATGAAGGAAATGGCTCTCAGGAAATGACATGTAGAGAAGCCAGTGGTAAACCTAATTTTTCTTCAATAAGCAGTAACGATCAACAAATTACATCATTATGTCAAAATTCGCCGGTTGAGACAAGCATGGGTGACAATGATACTTCAGAGTCAAGCGAAGAGGACTCTAACCCAGCATTATACAATAGTTTTGCGATAAAAGATGATCCTGCTACATGGCCAGATAGGATAAATCAAAATGTCAGAGATTATTTAGTGAATAAAGGACCACCTAAAATTATTGTTGATGATTTTCCTCAAAATGAAAAAGGGTTACATTTTTCGAAATTCCAGGTGTTTTGCAAAATATCTCTATTTCTTTATTTTGTATTTTTAAACTTGCCCATTAGCTCCAAGAAAACTATTACCAATTTCTTTTTATGTTGAAAATGCAATGAATCTCAAACCATTATCCATGGAAACAGAAAAATCTAAAATCATGACTAAAGGGCTAAACTTTTGCTCAAGTTTGGAGACCTTTCACACCCGCGTAAGACAAAATAGGCTTTAGATTTTTCATGAATGTAGAGCAATGTCAGACATTTTGATGTACAGTTGGATTCAAAAAAATCGCTCCGTTTTTTCCTGAATAAAAAATATATAAAAATAAAATTGGTTAAAAAGACAACTATTTAATAAAAGGGTGTATAGAGTCTTTTTCGTTTTTCAATTTTTATAAAATTTTCCGCCATGAGAAATTTTTAGGATATAGAAAATTTCTGAAGAATATATAAAAAAAATATTAGAAAGGTTGAGAATGGCCACTTTGCACTTGCAATTCTTTTCTTCTTTATGCACAATAATAAATAGTATAGAGGGGCCCCGCAAGCATCCAACTAATTGGGCCCCGCAACTTCTAAGGCCGGCCCTGTCACTAGGTTACCACAGTATTGGTACTTGGTTTGTACAGTGCCGGATTCACGTTGAAGCAAATCTGGAGACGTTTCCAGGAGCCTTTACACAAAATCATTTTTTTGAACAAAAAATAAACACAACTTCCGATGCAAGATCTACAACTACTGTAAGCTGCTTGTTTTAAACGGGGGTAGGAATATGGGCGAGCAATGCGAAAAAAATTCGACGCAAAGCGTTAACATTGTGGTTAGTGACATCATCAAGAGTTATAGAATAAATAGGAAGGTTTCACTTACGGGATCAAACGTCATCAAAATGCGCTTTCAAAAAAAGTGGCTGACCACTTTCAGCGTTTTTGCATTAAATTAAATAGGAGTGATATCGTTTTTTGCAAATTAGATGGATAAACTAGACCAGGGTTTACCAAACTTTTTTATGAATGTACCACTAAAACAATTTCAAAAACTCACCGTACCACTTCAGCATAAAAATTAAAGATGCTTATGAAAAAACCCTGAACTACAAAAACACTTGCACAATGTATTTATGACATGTTTGTTTAATGAAAGAAAAAAGGCAATTTATGAAATTATCATTTCCATTTCGTATTCAATGAGATGGATGCGCTTGCTTCTGCGCAACAAGCTTGTCAATGTTAATGTGAATTTTTGTCAGATTTAGACGAAGATTTGGCTCCAGTTCCAAACGGCTTTTGTATTTAGATTTGATGGCAAGCATTGCTGAGAAGCCACATTCACACAAATAAGACGTGCAGAAAGGCAAAAGAAACTTTGTGGCTTGAGTAGAAATTTTTGGAAAGTGTCTTTGGCAGTGAAGCCAGAAACTGGACAGGGTTGATGTTTCAAATTTATTTTTCATTCTACCATCACAAGAAAGATCAGAAAAAGAATTCTTTTCATGAGTGGAAAAATCCAATCAAATTCTTCATATTTTGTTGGAAAAAACAAATGAAATTTTTCTATTAACTGCTGACAATGCTGAGCAATATCCGATTTCAATTGACTGTCGATATGCAAATCATTTTCTGAAATAAATTTGCACAGAAGTGGAAATGCAGCCAGATTATTTTTTTCAATATCTCCGAGTCTAAGCTGTAGTTTTCTAACAGTGCTATTAATTTTGTCACTGACTTGAAATATATCAACTGTTGCTCCTTGAAGGCTTAGATTCAGCTCATTTAGAAATCTGAAAACATCTGCCAGATAAGCTAGTTTCGATAGCCACACATCGTCACAGAACAAGTTTTGAAAAGGAGAATTGATATCAATCAAGAAAAGACGAACTTCATCACGGAGTTCAAACAACCGGAAAAGCACTTTCCCCCTTGATAACCATCGCACTTCTGTGTGTAGAAGAAGTTTATCATGCTCAGCGCCCATATCGTTGCACATAATTGCAAACATGCGGGAGTTTAATGCTCTTGCTTTGATCAAATTCACAACTTTGATGGCGTTATCCAACACGTCTTTAAATGAAGATTGTAGCGTTTTTGCAGCTAAAGCTTCTCTGTGGATGCTGCAGTGTGTAAAGACTGCATTTGGAGCAACAGATTGTATTCGCGTAACTACATCACCGTGTCTCCCTGTCATCGCGCGAGCACCGTCTGAACAAACCCCAACACATTTTTCCCATGAAATTCTATTTCGATCAATAAAATCATTTAACACTTTGAATATTTCAACACTCGTAGTTCGCCCTTCAAGAGGTTTGCAAAACAAGAAGTCTTCAATCATTTCAAAATCATATACATATCGAACATATACTAGTAAAGTCCTTGGCCGCGGGAAGAATTAATCTTTCTGCAATTGTGTGAGGTTGAGCAGTTTTTACTATTCGTAAACTAACAAGATATGAGGCTTTTAAAAATTTTTCATTTGAAGTGGTAAATTTTCTGATGAGCTTACGTGACTGTTGCATATTTGCAAGAATTTCTTCAAAGTACAAACATAATAAATCAAAATTGTTACGCAAAATTTTTATTTTTATGAAAAATTTAATGGAAATGACTTTACATTTTACATTCATCAATATTGATAAAAAAAATAAATCGATTTCTGAATGTTAGGCGTAGCACCTGCAAAACACAGCTTGGGAAACGCGGAACTAGACAGTTTAAGTTGTTTCACTAATTCTATGAAATAAATCTGAAGTCAAAGTAAACTAAGAAGTGTTAAGGTTTATTTGTTACTGCTACTAGTAAACCTAGTTTTACAGTTTTGCGGACTAAACATCCAGGCTTATTGATAGCCAGCTTCTGGTACGGTTTCATATCCGTATTTGAGAATAGGCTTACTGAGTTTAAGTTAATTGTAATGTGCAACTTATAGAGCATATTCAGTTGCATAAGCATGCTGAAAAGTTCTAAACCTAAATTATACTGTGGCCTAGGTCAGCGCTTCTCAACCTATGGGTCACGACCCCATTTAGAGTTGCGGAGGTTAAAATTAGGGTCGCAGAAAAACTGTTGATTGAAGCACCAATTCCTCTTTTTTGGGGGGAGCAGGGCGATGAAGTATTTTTTATAAAGAATTTCGAAATAAAGAATGACAAAAAAATCTAAAAGTTTGCCTTAAATCAATTGTTTCAACAATACTAATTTATTCAAAATCTTTTTTGATATGCCGAGAAAACTATTCAGATCGCGATTAAAACTTTTGGATATGAATAGGAACTGTAGCAATGGCCTTCACAATTATGTAAAATTATAGGCAGACAATTTTGTTGGTCAATTATTTTTGCAATGCAACGCATCTGATTTTTCTAAAACTCCTCAAGAAATGAGATTAGCTAAGTGTTTATTTTCACAATTTAGTAGTTCGATTTCAGCTCTCATTTTCGTTGAACTCTAATTTGCACTTTTCTATCTAACAATTTTTTCTGCCTAATTTTTTTCCTGTCAGTTCTCATTTTAAGGAATAAGTCTTCAGTTTTTTTCTTTTAAAACAGAATTATGCCTTACTGTTATTATTGCTGCATTTTAGGATGAGAAAATAGTTTATGTTTACAGTACTTCGGATATTGATATTTCAGTTTGAAATTTTTCGTTTTCTTGGCGATAAATTTACAACCCTGCGTCACAATGGACAAGTGGTTAATAAAAGTGAACAAAAACAACTGCGACAATGAAAGCGATGTGCCGTGTGTCAGCAGCACCAGTAAGGAAGTGGAACAATAGCCGTCAGTGTCTGGAACTAAATCTACCAGGAAGCGTAAATACAATGAAGCTTTTCTTCAGTATGGATTCACATTCACAACTCAAAATGGTGAAGAACGACCCTTATGCTTAATATGCTATGAAATCTTAGCTTCTGAAAGCTTGAAACTTGCCAAATTGAATAGACATTTAGAATTAAAGCACTGCTCCTATGTGTTAAAGCCAGTGTCATTCTTTGAAAGACTATTGCAGGCTTCTTAGGAGCAAAAAAATCTTTTGAGAAGCAGGTGCAGGCGAAGTACCTTAGAGTTTCTTATGAAGTTTCCTATTTGATTGCAAAATCCAAGAAGCCTTTCACTGTTGTAGAGGAGCTTGCTCACCCTGCAGCAGTAAAAATAGCTAAAATTGTTCTTGGGTCTGCTCATGCCCTTGAAGTTAAAAAATTCCTTTGCCTAAGGACACTGTAGCTCGCAGAATAAGTAAAATTAGTCAGAATTAATTACAGTAGCTCATTGATAGAGTCAAAAATAGGCCAAGATTTGTCATTCAGTTGGATGAATCGACAGATATAACAAATGCTGCTCAACTAATGGTATTCATCAGATATGCACATGGCAGCAATATGCTGGAGGATATGCTGTTTTGTCAACCACTGGAAGGGCAGACCACAGGAATTGACATTTTTATTAAAGTGGATACTTTTTTCAAAGGGATAGGCTTTAGTTGGGACAACTGTATTGGTGTCTGTACTGATGGTGCAGCTGCCATGACAGGCAAAAATATAGGGTTTCAGTCAAAAGTAAAATCTGCAACTAATGCTTCAATTACTTTTACTCATTGCATGATTCATCATGAGGCCTTAGTAGCTAAAAAGATGTCTACAGACCTCCACGAAGTCTTGAGTGTTGCCATCAAAATTATAAATTATATTAAAAGCAATGTTTTGAACTCTCGTCTATTTCGCAATTTGTGTCAAGACATGGACTAAGAATACCAGAGCCTCCTGCTTCACATTGAAGTACGGTTGCTTTCAGAAGGAAGATTCCTGCGCCGCTAGGTAGATTTAAAGGAAGAAGTGATAATATTTTTGTCAGAAAAAAATTCGCCTTTTGAAGCTTTTTTTCATGACCAGGAAATGGCTCAGTAAATTTTGCTACCTTGCAGACATTTTTGAGAAGCTTAATGACCTGAATATTTCTTTGCAAGGGGAAAATTCTAATGGTTAACCCTGAAAGACAAAGTCAATGGTTTCCTGAAAAAATTCCAGTTATGGATTAATTTAGCTGAAAGCTCCAAGTTCATTATGTTTCCTTGCTTGAATGATTTTATTGAAAATCAGGAGATGAGTATAGAGTTAATTAAATCTAGCATTTCAGATAACTTGAACTCCTTGAAAAATAATTTTCTCAAATATTTTCTCCCAGATGGAGATGCTTCAAAGTTTGATTGGTTCCAAAATCCATTTGCAGTCTCAGCTGACACAGTTCAGCACTTGCCTGTAAAAGCACAGAAAGAATTTACAGACCTTTGCACTGATACACAGCTGAAAATGAAATTTCAAAAACAACCCTTGAGTAGTTTCTGGCTAGATATCAAATCAGAATTACCATTATGGCAGTTTTGGCCATTGGAATTCTTTTGCCATTTGCTTCAACGTATACATGTGAACCCGCGTTTTCAGCTGCAACACCACCGAAAAATAAAAATCGTTGTGCATTGAAATCGGTAGAAATGGTATTAAGACCAGCTTTAACAACAATTGAGCCGATGTTTGATGAAATTTTGAAGAAGAAGCAAGCTCAACCTTCTCATTGATATAATTGTTCTTTTTTTATTATTACCATTATTTTTTTTTTTCAGTTTGGATTTGCTTTGAAATTGTTGAGCGCTAGTAGAACAAGGTATCTAATCTATATAATTAATTATGAGGTAATCATTTTTAGCCATGTGATTCATGGAAGTATGATTTATTTTTAGAAGAATGGAGTTAATTTACTCTTGATAAATTTTCTTTTTCAAATACAGCGTTTAATTTTGAAAAGCATGGAGCAGCAAAATGGCTCTCCATTCATAATTCTCAGAAGTTTTTACAGAATATTCCATTTTTCTATTTTTTATTATAGTTTCAATAGCTTGCTAGTTTTAATCATCCTGATTAAGTGGTGTTAAACAATTAGAATTGATCTTTTGAATGAAAAACTATTGAGCAAAAGCTCATCAAACGTTTATTCACATGAGTTTGACAATTTTATCAATCAATGCATTTATTGGACTCATTTAAAAAGCTGAAAAATGTTTGCCTGCGACTGGTCTAGAAACTGGTTTAGTATAATACGAATAATTAATAATTAATTTTTTTTTTAATTTTATAATTATAATTATACAATAATTATATAATTATAATAATTATAACGTAATAAAGGCACTGGCTTGGCTGGGAATTAAAAGCATATATCGCATCAAGCTCATTGTAGTGAGCGTGCAACATATATAAGCTTAAAATTAACAGCATCAGTTGAAAGGACCGATGGCGGAGTGGCATAAACCGCATGAAGCAATTCATGTGACCGTCGGTTTAATACCTGAGTCCACCTGACGAGTTCTAATAGGAACGAAACCGGTCGTGGAAGTGGTATTTTATTCAACTGATTGCAGTTAGCCTATATGCCATAACATCCATTAATTAAAAGTAATATGGTTTAGTATAAGTCTCTCTATATGGGGTTCTTTAAAAAAGTTTCTGAAGAAATGGGGTCGCTAGGTAAAAAAGGTTGAGAAGCCCTGGCCTAGATGACAGGGCAAACTTCTGTACCGTTTGCCATGTGTTGAATTAGATATTGATGGATATAATCACCAGTCCTCTAAAATTTTTTGTCAATAATGCTTGCAGACCGGCTACATTGATTTGTCAGATGTAATTTTGTGAACTTCACTTTTCATTAAACAATTTTCTTAAGGCTATTGCCTCGCCTGCTGGACCAAGTAGCCTAAGGGCAATCAATAACTTGCGGTACCGTTAGTAATGATCTGATAATCACTGATTTTTCTGATGTAGTTACAGGTATCTAATTGGCATAGAGTAATTTTTAACGGAGGAATAAATGATATTTATATGATACTTCTTTTAAGGCCATTTTTTTGGCCAATTGGCACACCGTACTAATTAAGTTTAGACTAAACAACTGAAAGACCTTATTTCAACCAAATCGCTTTTGATTAAGCTTTTTTGTTTCCGAGTTACTAACTAGCAATAATTCATTCCAATTTTTAATTAATTTCTTGTTAGTTTTCAAAATACAGTCAACTTCGGATATAAGAGATCCGCCGGACCAGCTTAATCAGTCTCTTATAACCGAATTCTCTTATAACCGACTTATTAGTTTATATTGAAAATCATTTGGGACCTTTTGCGTAGTCCCTTATAAGCGAAAATCCCTTATATCTGAATCTCTTATATCCGAAGTTGACTGTAACTCCTTAAGTTGATGTTCGCCCTATACATTTTCAGCATAAATTACAGCTTTTGGTGAGCCACTTTTTTCGCGCCAAGTTGTGTTACGTTATATGAAACCTTCACATAGACAAGCTGTGGCCCTAGTTTGCAATAGGCTGCTTAGCAGCTAACGTTTGAATATCAAAGCAGTAGCAATGTGCGATCTTGAGAAGAATCAAAAATTGTAGTATAGCTTAGTGTAGTGTGACTAAAATCGATAAATTGCGGTTAAGGCTAATTTAAAGTTGCTGCAAATAATCAGCACTCCCGCAGATTTCAAAACTGTTTGGTTTTTTGCAGGACAGCTAGCCTGCTGCATCCGACGGGCACGCAGTACTCAGCACTAATCAGGAATAGACAAGAGCTAGGGCTGCTATGCGCAGTGTATTTGCACCTGCTCTCCATCTGATGCCTGCCAGTCTTTTTAAGAGTAAGACGCTTAATGGCAGTTTTTTACAGAGTGACACCTAGACCTAATACCTAATAACTATATCTAAAAAAAAACTAATGACAAAAGCAAAAACAACTGATGACTAAACCAAATAAATGTAAAAAACCTTAATTATAATAAATGTAAAACTACAAATAACCGTTAAATTCATAAAAATACAAAACTGACGTGGTTTTTAGCAAACTGCAGACAGTGACACTGTTTCGACCTATCAGGTCTCTTCAGTGCAGTTGGTGACCAATAAGAAGCTAGAGGCTTTTAATAAAGCATAGCTTAGACCGTCACACTTGTGGGACCAAATACTATTTGGTCCCACAAGTGTGACGGTCTAAGCTATGCTTTATTAAAAGCCTCTAGCTTCTTATTGGTCACCAACTGCACTGAAGAGACCTGATAGGTCGAAACAGTGTCACTGTCTGCAGTTTGCTAAGTGCATCCCTGGCCTCTTGCATTACTATACATGTAAGACCTTGTGACCACTCGGCTGTGACAGCACTATTGTTCTAGCAGTCGTTAGACGTAGTGCACCTGCGACAACCGCCACTCATTCACGAGTGATACGGCTTCGCAGAGGTTGACAGACCATCCACTACAGTGGACCTAGTATTTGGTCCCACAAGTGTGACGGTCTAAGCTATGCTTTATTAAAAGCCTCTAGCTTCTTATTGGTCACCAACTGCACTGAAGAGACCTGATAGGTCGAAACAGTGTCACTGTCTGCAGTTTGCTAAGTGCATCCCTGACGTGGTTTGTTTGGAAAGTTTTTAGTGGTCAATCATGAGTGAACACGTTTATAGCCATAGAGGTGCTCGTACTTTTACTAGCGGGGCAACAAAGTTAAAGGCTGCCTAAGAAAAAAAGGGAAAAACAAGTTAAAGAATTTGCAGAAATGTCAAGTATGACAGATTTTATAAGGTGTGATAATGACGCTCTAAAATCATTATCGAGGAAAGATACCGAAACAAAAATTGATATCAAAAACGCAAAGGCTGGATCTGAACAGAGTGAAGAAATAAAACAAGCTAGAACATCAACCGTGATAACAGATGAACAGCGTGAGAGTCAGGAACCGATGATTGCAGATAATACAGATGACATGAGGAAAATTATAAAAGCATTTGAAGAAGAAGACTCGTCTGGCACTGAAAACGACATTGGTAAATGGCTTGACCATCTAACCAAAGCGGTAGTAGACTATTGGATTAAGAAAGATCGAATGGACTTACAGAACTGAAATGTAAAAATGGTTTGAACAGAAGACCTCTCTACAGAAATGCGAAAATAAGTATTGTGAGTGCACCTCCGCATGTTTGAACTAAGTATGCTAAGTGGGGAAACCGTCAATATTTCGTGGCTGTGTTTTTCTCCTAGTAAAGGAAGTGTCTGCTGTTACACCGGCAAACCAATGGCAGCTTCGCGGTTCCCGTTTACACAAGGCTGATTTTCTGACTAGAAGCATGCTGCTACTAAGCTTGCAGACCATAAAAAATTGGAAGAACACCAATCTGTGTTGTCATCGGCAAGACGATCGGTAGAGTTTAGCAAAGTTGGCCATGAGCTAACAAAAAAGATGGAGCAATACCGGCGAGGTATCTTAGAAAGGCTGATAAGAGTATTTACCTTTTTATGTCATAGAGGATTAGCTATTTCAGGTGATGATGAGATCATTGGCTTAGTCAGAAATGGAAATTATCTAGGTATGTTGGAGCTATTCTCAGATTATGATGATTTCTTTAACACTTGAGCAATATATCCGAAAGCATGCACTTTGTGAAAGTTGCCACACAAGCTACCATTCTTCATCCATATGTAAAGAGCTGGTCCAAGTGACGTGGAAAACGGTTTTGAATGAAATTATTTCGCACTTGAAGAAATCTGAATATTATTCATTCTCTCTTGCAGCGATGAACGTGGTGGTAGTAGGATTGAGCCACGAGAGCGGGTGAATAATGAGCTCTAACAACTAATAATGAGCTCTACCACGTCGATAGTACAGTTCGCTATTAATTGAATCGCACTTCGCTTACACAAGATCAGACTTCCACATTCGTACTGAGACAACTTTGATCAAGAACTCCATCAACTGAAGCACTCGACCAACTGAAGCAATTTGACCAAATGAAGAAAAAAGCAGTGCAACCTTTTTATATATGGCAGGTGTGACAAAAAAGAAAGGAGCCTATATCTATCACACTCTTGGCTCAATGCCAATCGACAAGCCACTTTTTCACCATGCAAGGCAACTTCTTAGTTCTATTGTGTTGCAATATTTTTATGTTAAGCCATTCCGTTCTTTTATTTCAGGCTTCTTTGTAACGTAGTGTTGGTAACGCTTGTCAGAATTTTGTTGCTTTGTGTCGCGTTTGTTCGCAGCCCAGTGTTGTTGTTTTTGACGCAACAGTTGGTAACACAAGAATGGAACAGCGAATCAACCTGAAGTTTTTGGTGAAACTGAGGAAGAGTCCAACTGAATGTTTCAAACTTCTTATAGAGGTTTATGGCAAAGATGTGATGTCAAGGCCACGAGTCTTTGAATGGCACAAACGTGTCAAGAGTGGCCGCGAGGAAATGGAGGATAACCTTAAGTCAGGACGGCCTTCCACAGCAACGACAAATGAAAACATCATCAAGTGAAGCAGCTGGTGCAAAGTAATCGCAGATTGACAGTTCGAATGATTGCGGATGAACTCGGCTTAAACAGGGAATCAGTACAAACCATCTTGCTGCATGATCTGGGGATGCGAAAGGTGTGTAGCAAACTGGTATCCAAGATTTTATTGGAAGACCAGAAGCAGCGCCGAGCAATTTTTGTAAAGCCATGCTGGAGAAGATAAGGGACGATTCGGACATTCTTTACCAGAAGATGAAATGTGGGTCTTCCAATACGATCTTGAAACGAAGTTACAGAGCATGCACTGGAAGACTGCAGAATCACCCAGACCCAAGAAGGCGCGCATGTCAAAATCAAAGTCATATTGATTGCATTTTTTGACCAGAAGGGTTTGGTTCATCATGAATTTGTGCCTGAGGGTGAATCAGTGCTTCTACCAGCAGGTTCTGATTTGCCTCCATGACCGAGTTCGACGCAGCAGGTGGGCACTGTGGAATGACAAGTAGTGGCTCCTCCACCATGATAATGCACCCGCACACAATGCGGTCAGTGTGAGGCAGCTCTTGGTCAAAAAACAAATCACAGCTCTCGACCATCCTTCGTATTCCCCCGATCTAGTACCGTGTGACTTTTGGCTTTTTTCCAAGCTGAAGATTGTGATAAAAAGAACTCATTTTTCATCTTCCGAAGAAATCAAGGTCTCAGTAACAAAGGAGCTGAAGAGCCTCAAAGAGGAGGAGTTTGCCAAGTGCTTGCATGGATGGCTGGATCGAATGCAGAAGTGCATTAACTCAGAGATGGAGTACTTTGAAGGGGACAATTTGTAATTCACCTAAAAATGTATTACAATTCTTATGGCAACAGTCTCGTTTCTCTTTTGTCACATCTCGTATACTTAGCGGTGACATCTCGTATACGTAGCAGTGACGTAATAATGATCAGCCGCTACACTCGACTCCACTCCAAAGGAGAACCACGTTGATTAGCTCACTTTAGTTTTTCATTTTACGGAAGACGCGACACTCGTTAAACCAGTGTTTTCCAACCGGTGTGTCCCGACACATTAGGGTGTCGCAGGCAATTATTAGGTGTGTCGCGACCGCATGAGAATCCAATATATAAAAATAAATTCATCAAGGGTTGTTAATGCAGTTTGTATATTTTTTCAAAATAATAAACCATTTGCCTTACAGGCCTGTTACTTCATCTGTACAGTCACAGTGCACTATTTAGCGCAAAACTTTTTAGCTCTTCCCTCTTCATTGAATCATCAATGGATTGAAAATAATTTTAAAAGAATGTTTATGATAAAATAATTAAATTTCAAAAAAAACAAAGTTTGCGGGTTTAAGTTAGTAAAAAGCTATATTGCTGTGTTCGAAAGGAGTTAAAGCTTTTAAGATGTCTATGTTGCTTTAAGACAGCAGTATCTTTGTCGCTTTAAGTTAGCAGTATCTTTGCTGAGTTACTAAGGAGTTATAGCCTTATGATTTCTTTTTTCAACATTAAAAGCTAATTAATTGTTTTATTTTAAAATATATACCAAATCAAAAAGCTTTTATTAATAAAATTAAATTAAATAATTTTCCCTTAAAATGGATCAGTTTGTAATGAAGAAAAGGAGAGGTTCTACATCAAATGAGGAAAATGCGTCAGTTTCAAAGCCTAAGGAAACGGCCGGAATTTTAATTGTTGAAGAGTCATGAGCTAAGAGTAAAAAATCAAAAACTGAGAAGCCTCGTTTATATAATGCAGAGTATTTAAAATTTGGTTTTACATTTGCCGGAAATGAAAATAATGCAAGGCCCCAGTGCTTAGTTTGTGGAGACATTCTTGCAAATGAAAGTATGGTACCAAACAAATTAAAAAGACATTTAAGCACTAACCATAGTAATTTAATAACAAAGCCAGTGGAATATTTTGTTCAACTTTCAAAATTTATCAAAAAGCAATCATTATCATTCACAAAAAAATGAAATTATCAAGCAAAGTGTAAGAGGCAAGTTACTCAAATAATTGCCAAAAACAAGGTCCCACGTAGTATTGCTGAAAGTTCTATAAAAGAATCTTGTGCTATTGTAGGAACCATGTTTGGACCCGAATTTGAGGTAGAAGTAAAAAAAATTCCTTTGGCAGATAACACAACTGGCAGACGTATCGAAGATATGTCTGATGATATTAAGCAGCAAATGAAAGCTATTTTCCAAACAAATAGTGTACAGTTTGCATTGCAAGTGGATAAATCGACAGATGTCGCTGGGTTAGCCCAATTAATGGTTTTCATACGATTTATTCACAATGGCAAAATTACTGAAGAACTTCTTTGTTGTCTCAAACTTTTGAGAACTAGAGATGAAGACGTTTTTCAAGTTTTGAATAATTTTATGGAGGAAAATAATATGTCTTGGCTAAACTGTGAAAGTACATGTATATGTGCAGGAGGCGCTCCGTCAATGCTTGGTACAGTAAAAAGTTTTACGACTTTAGCAAGAAAAAAGAATGAAAATATAATTATCACTCATTGCTTTTTGCATCGCGAAGCTCTAATTGCGCAAACTGTTGGGGATGATCTACGACGAGTGACAAACGAAGTGATTCTTATGGTAAATTACATTAAAAGTAAGCTTCTTGAATCAAGACTATTTCATCAGATTTGTGAAGAAATGGGTGCACATTTTAAGACTCTACTGCTCCACACTCAGGTTCGTTGGCTTTCTAAAGGTCGTATGCTAAGTCGCGTTTTTGACTTGAAAGATATACAGTTTCCCCTCGTTAACACGGACCCTGTTAAGCCGGATATCGGTTAACTTTGACCATCATTTCATTTTTATGAAAATAAAAACAAAACAAATAAATCTCATTTACAGTGTACAGGTGTACTGTACATTAATTATTTTGATGTTATGAAGGTAAGGTAAAAGAGAATAACGTTGGTAATAGCCGATAATAACAGTCGATGTCGGTACAGGTTTGTTTGCTAGGCTAGGCTAGCCCAATGTAGCCTTCGTCAAGTGATTTACTTGAGTAAACAAAAATAAATGAATATATAGATAAATAAATCTGCTTTGTTACACGTTATGAAGGTAAATGTAGTAAAACAAAATAGCCTATATAATAACGGCATTTTTAACTAAACTTCGTTACTCTAGGCATGTTTATAAGCTATTGCCTATAGGCCGTCGGTTTAGTCGGACAATCGGCTAACACGGACATTCTTCCCTACCGAGTTAACGAGGTGAAACTGTAATGTTCAAATTTTTTGAAGAAAGTCATCAAAATGAATTTTGTGATCTTATTAAAAACGAAGTTTGTTGTATCAAATAAGCATATCTTTCGAACATATTTGAAAATTTAAATAGAGTTAACCAAAGTATGCAGGGAAGAGCAGAAAATACTTCAACATCGATTGATAAAATTTGCACTATCAGTGAAAAGATTGAAATTTGGAAACGTAAAGTGAAAGAAAGAAATTTTGAAGTGTTTCTAAAGCTTTCTAACTGCGAGGCAAAATTTCAAATCAGCTCACAAATAATTAACCATTTGACATTACTTGGAGACAAACTTCAATATTATTTTCCAAATATTGAAATCGAAAACTATGATTGGATTAGAAATTCATTTCTTGCGAAGGCACCTACTGACTTGTCACTTACAGAAGAAGAAGAAGAGTTAGCAATAATCGATGTTTGCAATTGATTTATGAAGAGAGGGATATACAGAAATTTGGATTCATGTTTTTAAAATTCATTCAAATTTAGCTAAAAAGTCTGTAAAAATACTGTTACAGTTTTCTACTGCATACATTTGCCAAGCATCATTTTCAGCAAAGCTAAATTTGAAAACGAAAAAAAGAGGGAATTCAAAAATGCTTGATAGCGAGTTATGAGTGGCATTATCATTGATAACTCCTAACATCAAAAAGCTTTGCTATTCCCATCAAGCACAAATATCTCATTAGAAGAGTAAGGTAAATAAAGAAAATTATTGGTCGTTAAAATTTTATCATTTCTGAAAATATATGTTATCATTACTTTGCTTTGAAAATGCAATTTATTTATCGTATGAAATAATTTTAATAACGAATTCCGAAAAACATTTTTTGGTGAAATTTATTATGATTTAGCACAGCTGAAAATTGTAACGTCATCTTACAAAAGTGAGTTGATGTGCCGCAAAATTTTATAAATGCAAAAATGTGTCGTATTACGAAAAAGGTTGGAAAACACTGCGTTAAACGATTCATGTCAAACCAAGATCACGAGGCACAAAAAATCTTCGACGAGTTGATGAAGTTTCTCACAACTCATGATATCGACTTACAAAACTGCGAATCGCGCAAAACTGCCGTGGTTATAATTTTTAGAAAACTTCTTTAGGACTAAACAATTAAAGTTCATTTCGTACTGGCTTTGGCTTTCTTTTCTAGCATCGTAATCAAATGATTCAGAAGTAGTAAAGCGGTTAAATCTTCCGCTCCCGCCTGTTTCGAAAGATCAACCTTAGACAGAGCGTTTTCTGGAGCAGTCGTTATTCCTTTGATCCTTACAATGTGGTCGTTTGTCTTTCGGTCGCATCATAACCTTAGCTTCAAGCATGCAAATAGGGGGCATCTGCACGGTCTGGTGCCCAGGGGCCTCCACATACTAATCCGGCTCTGGTTTTGTACTAATACCGACGGAACTTTTAAAAACTTATACTGATACAGAGGTACAATTTTTGCTTTTTTATGCTGGTACATCATTACTCCAGACACAAAGTCTGTTTTTTATGAAAGGAATTTTAAACGAAAAAATTTAAGTACGTCTAATACTGACGTGATTTCACTCAGAAGAAAATTTCAAAATTAGCTAATTTGACACTTTCTCATCCATGTAACAGCAAATTTAAGAACCAAACTGACCTTTTTCAGGCCAAACTTCCAAGGCTATTTTCATATCGCTATTGTGTGATATGAAAGTGCACAAAGAAGTAGCCGTCTTAAGACAATTTTTCGATTTCTTCCTGCTGAGTGGGAGCCTTGTCAACGCTTTGGCCTAATTTCCCCCTTAGGCCATTTTATGATGGTATTAAACCGTATGTGATAGTCTTATTACTTAACAAAACTGATTAATTTGATGTAGCTTCATCATTGATATTGTAAGATCACATTGCCTAACCGGTTACAAAATTAAAATTAACATTCTTAATATTAGCAATTTTAAACTAGGGCGTCTTTTGACGTTGATTACCTTTGACCGAAAGATTTCGTAAATTTTGCGTTGGAAGCAGCGCATGTTGGGTGGACCATTAATTTAAAATAACTATATAATTTTTTCAAATTTACTTCTTTGTACTGAGTAACTTTATCTTTGAGAGGTTCTTGTTGCGTAATCATATGGTGCTTTGCTGCACCGATTAAAGCGTTTTTCAAACCACTTCGTGTAATGCTATTTCGTTACCACAATCACACAATATAAAAGGATTGGTCAAATATGTAGAAAAATAAGTTTTCATCCAATGATCAATAGACTTCTTCTTTACATACGATAGACTGCATTTAAACGCTATGAAAAATGCCAAACCTCTTACGCGTCATTTGATATTTGAATGTTCCCTATATTTGAGTTCACTATTTCTTTTTCCTTACTAGTATCCCACCGCCTTGAGCACTATACAGTGCCCCAATACGTTTGATTTTGGCTGTACCGGCATCGAGAAACTTCTTTCGCCACGTACTGAGTGTCGGTACCACCACACTTTGAGATGTTTTAAACAGCCTATGTTAAGATGCAAAGTTCTACGCCACAGCAGCCACAGCTGTAGCTTATCTCCGAACAGAACTTCTGTCTTGTTCAGTGGTTCCCAGTTGGGTTGCCGCGGCACCCTGAGATAGGCCTACTATTTGAAATAGGTTATTCCAGGGGTACCGCGAGACGTGGTGTACATACTCAGTGGCGGGCATCCGCCACTAAAAAAGCAGCACCGCTACCAAAAAATCACTTTCTGACTTTACCCGTAATTGAAAGGAAACATGTTGTAATTAGCATAAGTAACGAGTTTTCCAAATTTTTAGGAAACCGAAACTGTGATGTTACTCTGTGGAAAAGAATTCACGTAATGTAAACTTCACAAATGTGTAGCCAACCGTTTACAAATCGAAAGCGGCTGGGAGACCTGGCTATTTCAGTTTATAGAGTAGATGATTATTGATTGCCACTCCAATTAATTTTATGTTTAAGCAAGAATTGTATAGCATAACTTGCATATGCTCACTCAAACTCTAACACGTTTACGGGAATCACTTGTAAGTTTTTCTGAATAGCAATACAAGGCCTACGGGGATTGCACGTAAATACGAATAATCCTATGCCGACATGAGCATGATTGATATGAGATGATATGACTGTAACGAAATCATGGAATGTTGGTATAAAAGGCTTAAGAGGCTGATCCACGCTTGATGTCAAAATTGCAGTTCACTCTATTTGCTCTTCTTTTATCCGGAGATTAATTCTTTTGCTCCGCGTGAATAGCGAAAAAAAATGTCCGTAAGATGGCAGTGCGAAAAACTGTCATAAACAATCATAATTAATTATCATAAAATACCCTAAGTTTGTTTGTAAATCATTACTCATCTGTTTACTTCTACATTAAGTGTGATATATCGTTGAAATCTACATTTCTTGAGGATTTCAAATATAATAAAAACAAAAAAATTTTTTTTTTGAATATGCAAATTAACCCCCCCTACTGGGGCTGAATTGTATTCGAAATTAAAGAGGTACCCTCACCTCAAAGATCACTACAGATTTAATTTTCTACCAATTTTTTTAGAAATGGTCGCAAAATGATGCTAAGGAAATAAGCTTTCAAGGTACATCAATCAAAACTTACCTAAAAGCCTAGGTTTTCTACAATTTGCAATTTTCTGAGGCACATGATCTTTTTTTGACCGGTACCAAATTTTGGTAGTTAAATTTAGTACCTAAAATATTATCAGTTATTATCTGCTAGAGGTTAGCCTAAACCATGTAACATTATGTATTTTTGAACAGGGAATTTCTTCAAGATTCAGAAAATATTAAGTTTAAATAGAATATGCTGTCACTGACAATGAAGCAGAAGCTTTTTTACACCCTTTCCATTTGTTGAGAAACAAGGGTGATACAGCAAACTTTGATTTAGAGAAGCCAAATTTCTGTCAGCTTTTAAACTTGTATTTTGCTTCTTGTCTCCTTGGAAACTTGATGCGAAATGACGACTTTAGTGGTGAAACATTTGCAATTTATTTTATGTTTTTATAGGATGTAGTTTTTCTAAAATTTATAATTTAGTGAAGGTAAGTCAAAAAATTTTGGGGGGTTTGAACTGACATGATGTACAGTACTCATTTTTGATCAGTAAATATCATATACCACTTAGTCTAAACTATTTAAAGTTATACATTGCTGGAAAGCAAATTTCCTAAGCTTTCAAATGTTACCGATATTTAGCAACATATTATATTTTTTACGCACTAAATGTACTTTTATCTACTTATCATTCAAATTTGTTTGGGGGGTTTGAGACCCCTAAAAAATTTGGAAATTTAAAACAGTAAAATTCATTAATATCGCTTGAAATTTTGTCAAATGATGCCCCAAAAGAGTAGTTTTCAGACTGTGTTAATGATAAAGGGTTTGGTTATGTGGTAAAGATGTAATCTGAATTTGATTTTAGTGTAGTTGGCACGTGCTGAGAATTTGTCCGATTTTGTCGTCTGCAACTGGGTTGTTGATCATTTTAACCCTTTTTGGGTATAAAAATCCAAGAATCAGGGCACAAATTATACATCATCCGATGCGTGAGGAAATAAGCGTAATCTTTTGAAAATTTTATGAAAATCGGATGAAAAATAAAGTCACAAATCGATTTTGTAGTAAACTAATGGATCAAGAGCATAAATTTCCCCATGTGGGGAAATTTATGCACTTGATCCAAAAAGTGGCTATTTTACACTCCCTTCCAGTGTACACTGCCCCGTACATTTACATACCAGGCCTGCACCTTAAGTGTACATTGCCTTTCTTTTATTGCCCTGCCAGCTGAGATTCGAACCCGCAACCATGGTATCTCAACTGTTCTAATGTTCTTAAGAATAAACTTGATAACTAACTGGGGAAAATTTTGCACTTATTGTTGTCTTGGGGAAAATTTTGCACTTGTTCCAAACTAATTTTGTAACTCAATTTGAAAAATTTGAGGGAAACACTGAAAACACGAGATCATCAATCGATGATCGCGGGAGCGAAAGAGTTAATTTCTATATAAAAATTGATCTATTTGACTAGTTAAAGAGACTTTTTTGAGAGGATGTACCTTTCGAAAGCAGTTAATTTGCCCATTTTTTGTTTGTGGTTATCTCTCCTCTTCCTCGCAATGGAGGTACGGCATGAACGGCTATTGAGGTTCATATTCAGAAAAAAAGTTTTTTGATTCTAAAGCTGACTAGGCTGCACATATTAAATTTGAATTATTGTAGTCAGGATCCGATAATTGTTTTGTAAGATTATCTTCAGCATCTGTTGCAGCAACAGAAAAATTTGTGTTAGTTTGTTTTTTTTTTGGTGCTTCCTGAACAGCTACCACTTGTTTTTATTTCTGTGCTCCACTTTGGTGGTGTTTCATAATACAGCGCTTCCCACGAATCTGAAAGTAACCTCGCAACAAACTACATACTTTCTAGTTATAGAAATAGTTCAGTAAAGTGGAAAGGAAAATCAGAGAATAGCCTAACAACAGACACAGCTAATGCATTTCTGCAACATGTTGCTTAGCTTTCCCTACATTCTATTTGCACTTTTTTTTGGCTATCTGCTTTTTACTTTTTGCTATCTTCCTATTTTTTCAGCTGTTATCATTTCTGAAGTTAACCCAATTTCTTCTGGAGTTGATTTCAAGTCGCCTGCTTTCAAACAACTGAAATGAACTTTTACATCTGTTTCGAGTGAAAACTGTACCCCATTCAATTTTATTGCGGAGCGCTAATCGGAACACTTTCACTTTCATTGCTTATACTCTTCATCGGCTCTAGTTTTTCTGACTTACGTAGGATTCGCTTTTAATGTTAAGGTAATGTAAGTATCTGCAACTGCAGCTGTTGTTGCTTTACTCCAGGAACTACTCATTAACTACGAAATAAAGTGCAAGAATTAAATAAGTTAAAACAAGGCGAATAAGTGTGTAATGATATTCACGTCTCAACGTTTTGTTCGTGTCCCACACATGGTCGTTTAGATTACGAACAGATCAATTATCATTTTTGACGTCACTATCCACGCCTTAAGAAAACTGTTGGGTTAGTGGTAAAGTTATAGTGTTGGCAGTTAAAGTTGGTCATGGTAGGCCTAATGAAATTCTAAAAAAACTGCGATTTTGACGCCCAGAAGAGTCCCCACCTCGCAGCGGGTAAGGAAGCGCTTCCGCCGGCCTTGGTTGTGTCCTTGCTCTGCATCACCGTAGAGTAATTTAGTTGGAGGAAACAGTATTATTTTTCAAATTACAAGAAAGTACAGACTTGCACCTATTTAAATGATTATGTAAGGACAGTAGAAGATACAAAAAAATAATGAAAATACATGGCATTAATAAAAAGGCATTTGAAAAATTAATTAAGAACGGCAGGATAAAATAAAAAAAAAACATTTTTTTCTGGCATTTGTTTTATGTTCTTGGAAACTTATCAAATTTTTCTCTGCTTTCCAAATCTCGTGAAACTAGCTGGTTGCTCTTTTACAACAGAATGATAGTGACTATTCAAAGTATTGGCGCTTCCCTCACCCTCTCTAAAACTTGATAAGTTAATTAAGATGGCTCCATAAGGTCAAAAATAAAGCATCTTTCTTCGCATTTGTTCCATTTAAATATAGTCTTTTTGAATGGTTTATCATATTTATTTGCAGTTCAAGTCTAGTGAAGAGTAGCCTACTGGTTGAAATTAATAAGCTATTTAAAAAGGTGAAACTGGAGTGTAACCAATGTTTTATATTTGATTTTTTCCAGCAGTCTTTACAAACTAATTTTTCAAATTTTGAAGGAAGAGCCGGTTATATTCTTACGGTTCCTGGCATGTTGTTGTACGAAAGAAATTATTGGTCCTTACAGAGAGTAATATATAACTTGAGTGGATTAAATGCAGCGAAAAATGTTTTATTTTCAAGTTTCCGACGCCATGGCTTATATTCATCCCTGTTTGTGTCATTTTGGCCGACTAGTTAAATTACTCGACTCTAGATACTACGCTTTGTTTCTTTTGTCCTTTGTTTAGTTTCTCTGAATCTCTCTGCCGCGTCGGTTGTTACGTGTTTTTCACTTTTTCTTGTCTTTTTTTATCAGAATTATTTTGCCAGAATAACAGGGGTCACAAAATGATATGGTAAGCAGTTAAACTAGATGTTACATCAATGCCAGTTACCGGAAGAGAGATGGAAGTGTTTTGATTGATACGCTTCATTTTGGTTGTTCTCTTTTGTGATGGGGTACAAATGAAATCTCACGACAAAATGCTTAACTTTCCTTGACATGCGATGAAAAGCATGTGAATGTCATCATGGCTTCATAATTAAAGCTTAATTCTTCTGCGAAGTTTGGCTCAAAATAAAAGCAACTTATTCAGCAAACTTGTGACGCTATCAAATGCTATAATCCTTACACACGTCCAATTATGTGATAACACTGAGTGAAATTGTCATCTACCACCAACGCCGAAAGAATTTGCCAATAACACACGTATTTAGGACATATCCTTATGCTACGTGAGTTTAACGTAAAAGAACGCAGAAATTCTCCAATAACATCACAAAAAAGCGGCCTCAATCATACTCCTCAAGGAAACAAGGACTGTTGCCCATAAACTATATCCTTCCAGTCCACACGTTTGAGCAGAGCATGACGTTTTCCCGATTGGTAAAACGACTGGGTGACGTAAATAATAATACAGCATTAAATATAACGTAACCGCTACATGTCGCCATTGATGAACATGATGTTGCTAAGTCAAACTGCTGCTAGCAACGAAAATATTCCTTATTTGTCGTTCTGAATGTTCCAATGCAAAACCTAACACACTGCAATGTTTGAATACAGTTAAATCAATAAAAAAGCATAAAACATTACATTGCCAAGAAAAATAAATATCGTACTTGAAATCTTACTTCAACAAGAAATTGTCGAAATTTACTAACAAACCCTGCACGTATACAATACCGGTATCTATTTTTCGATTTTATTGCTGCTTGTGTCACACTATTTGTAAAACCAGAGTTGAGAGGAGCTGACCCACTGCAATAAGTGAACAGTTAACTGGTAGGTTGGTGTCAAAAAAATTGTAGACTGTGCCGCATTTCTGCGACGGCTTTTGGAAAAATACCAAACTGAAGATGGATGCATGCACTGTCTACATTTATTTTTTGATACATTTTTGTAAAAAAATTCTCATCCCCTTACATATTGTTATAGAGCTTTATAGTGTATATCGTTGTCTGAACATGCGGTTTGGTCTGCGAAGTACATACCACGTACGTACTCCGTGCTTACATACAAGGTGAGCATGTTTTTTGACAGCAAAAATGTATATGCTATAGAGCAGTAGTTATTCAGTTTTTATCCAGTGTTGTCCCCTTGGCAGAGATGGCCGCATTTACCCTATTCCTTCTGCAATTGCTCGCATTCAGTCTCTCCACTTGTCTAGTCTCAAAGTATCCTCCTTGAAACTAATTTTCTCTGTCTCTTCCTCCACTTGCTTCTTCGGTCCTCCTCGCTTTTTCTTGCCACTCACTTCAAGACCCAGAGCAACCCTCAAAACACTATCGTCATTCTTCCTCAGCGCATGTCCATGCTATCCAATTGCATTTGCTGTTGCCAACCCATCCATAGTTTCCCTTCAACCCCAACATGTCCATCTGTTCTTCAGTCGTCTTTCTGTCAACAACTTTCTAATCGCACATGGCTCTCACCATAGCTCTCTCCGTTCTCCTTAAAATTGCTTTTTTTTACTCTCTTTTAGACACCATACCTCGCTTTCATACTGTATTGCCACTCTTACGCAACAACGATAAACTACCTTTGATCTTAGAGAAAACCTATTTTCCAGTACCAACTCTCCGCGTTTCCTGATCTTACCCAACCAATTCTTACTCTTGCTGTAACTGCCACTTGACAACCACCACCGGAACTTATTCTGTCTCCCAAATAACAAAATCCATTCACTGTCTCCACTTCATCGCACATCTTCTCGATCGAATCCACCTTTCCTTCCATTATTCCTTTACATTTCGAGCAAACAAAATGCATTGCCAACCTAGCGGTAACTCTTTATTTTTGCACATCTGCAATGAACCACGTTTCCACATTTTGTGCACAACACTACATTGGCCACGACTCTCCTCCCACAAACTCCACGTGTAATAATGTCCACAACTATGGCAAACAATAGTGGCGACAACGCAGATCCTTGATGTACACCAACTTTTACTTCGAATTCCTCTGAATATGCAGATTTCACCCTCACTCTTGTCTTTGCACCATCATACAAGCTCATCAGTGCCCGAACTATTACTTCTGATATACCCTTCTTTCTCATGGCCCCCTCCATCATTTTCCTTGGCACTCTATCAAAAGCTTTTTCCATGTCAACAAAACACATACATAACTTTTTGTTCTTCTTTTGATATTCTTCCTGCATTCTCATTACCAAAAATATTGTGTCAAATGTTCCCTTTCCTGGCATAAATGCAAACTGCATTTTATTCAGATTCATTTGTGTTCGCATTGGCCTCTCCAGTACCCTTTCAGCAATTTTTATAGCATGTTCTAGCAGTTTCACTCCTCTGTATGATCCACAGCTCATCGCATCACCTTTTCCTTTAAAGATAGGCACAATCGCATTAATCTTCCACACATCAGGCACTCCTCGACCATTCAACATCCGCTGACGCAGTTCCATCATCACTTTCACCTCGATTTCACCACTTGCAATTATCATCTCCACACTTACTTCAGATGGTTTAGTTGCCTTTTTTGATTTCATCCTTTGCATTGCTTTCACAATTACATTACCAGCCATTTTCCACTGGTCCTTCTACTACATCAGTTTTCACTATGTGGTCACATTCGTTATCTTCATTCATGATCTTTTCTAGGTGTTCCAAATTTTTGCCCTGTCTTCTTCAATAAAATCCAATCGTCCATCGCTTCCTCTCAAGCACCTTCCTCCTTCCACGTTCTTTTTCATTCTTCTAAGAAAGTAGAAAACACTATTAGATTCTGATATAACTCATTCAACTTCCATTCTGATAGTTCTAGCAACAATTTTTCTCGTTTGATTTCTTAAACGTTTGTATTGAGTCTTATTTTCTTCAGATGGAAACCTGCACAGCTCTTTAAACGCAGCCTTCCTTCTTGCTATGGTATCCTTGACCTCTTCATTCCACCACCACACGTCTCCTCGATCTCTTCTAGACTTCTTTCCACACACGTCATCACATGCCTTTAGAATACCATTCTTGAAAGTTTTCCACAAATCAGGCGCTTCTGTGCTTACTAGTTCTTTTATTTTTTTTCAAATCCTACTATTGTGCGGTTTTTATTCAACTTCCAAATCTTTTTTCTTATGATCCGTTGCTTTCTCACGACTTTTTTTAGAGCCTTTTTACCCAGATCTACGACCACCAGCCTGTGCTGAAGTTCCAATGGAATCACTTTCACATCCCTTATATACTTTCTGCATTTTTCTCCAAAAAGCACAAAATCAATTTCTGTTTCACATCCACCGGCATTATAAGTGATTTTCATTTTGTGCCTTATTAAACCAAGTGCTTGTCACGCACAGCTCTTTTTCATCACAGAACGCCAGCAATCTTCTTTTCTGCTATCATTTTTTTTAAAACAATATTTTGCATATAATGTTGTGCTAGGGTTAGCAAAACCAAAGTTATCTACTGGTTTAACACTTTTCAGTTTTTCTTTTGTTGAAAAATCAGATTTCTTTGATTCAACTTTTTACACTCTTTATAAGTACCATAGAAGTACGAATTAATTGTCAAGTGGATATGTCCATTGTAGGCTCACATTGCTCAGTTTGAACAGTTTCTAAAAGCATTGGGCAAAAGTTTGATCTTAAAAACCAACACAATAGTGAACCGGTTAACGATATAACTAATAAATCAGAAAAACCTTTTTCTTATCTTGATTTTTACCAACAAAATCAGAAAACTGTACAAGTCGCCCAAAATTTTTAAGCAGCTTAGATCTAATTATACACTAGCTGCAGACAGAAATCAACACCACTTTATTTTTAAATTCCGCATCATTATGACATCTAGCATATTTGAGAAATTAACACTATATTCATTATCTTTTCTACTTTAAAACTGGCCCCAAAACCAAAAGTTTGCTTAAATATATGAAGAACGTCATCTTGAGTGATAAACAACTATTTACAAATTGCAATCTCAACATCAGCTTGACCAAAGTTTGATAAAATTATCTTTGGTAAAGAACACCATATTTTGCAAGCCGCAAGTGAGGGTGATAAAAATAAAACTAAATTATAGCTACATATCTAGTTGCTTGAATTCGCAAGGTTAAATAAAATTGATCAGCGTAATAGTCTTACGACACCGCACTAAAGTTAGATAATGCACAAAATTAGCCCGCTAAAAATAGTCTACACTAATTGCAGTTAATGTACTCTTAAAACAAAACTGAAAAAAAAACAATGCAGAGCAACTGAAATTATGATTAGGCTAAACAAACAAATCATTGCAGTCAAAATTGAAATCACAAATTTATTAACTAATTAAGAACTACAACAGTAACTAACTAAAATTAACTAATAAAGAAATAAAACCGTAACTGAAAACGATAACACATTATTTTTCATCCACGCCCAATTCTTTCAATCTGAAAATATGTATGAAAAATTAAATTAAACATGGTATAAACTTATGATCTAGCAATTTGTATTTTTGCGTACCAGTATACAACAGCGATAGCAGAACATGCTGTTCATATGGTAGCCTAGGATGGCATACCGCAAACAGCATCCGGTGACCTCTTGAGAAAAAAGTGCTTAGTCATAAGACTAATGTCAATGACAATTTTTATTATTATTGTAATACCGAACCTTTTTAGACTTAATAAAATAGAGCAAAGATTAAAACTACTGGCACAAAATTTCTTTTCGGATGGGAACGTCATTTTTGAGACTGGTCTTGAGAAGAAAATTTCAAGGAAGTCAACACAACTTTTTTTTAGTATCACGGCGCTTTCAAACAAGCAAACAATCAGATGCGAGCAGAAAAAGCCGCGAAAACAGGTGGTTGGTTCACTCCATTTTACGAAAGCAGAATATTTTTTTGATATGCTTTGCGTTTATATCACAAATGTACGCTATCGAATAGCGTCCTCGTGTTGTTTACAATGGATTACGGGTTTTCAAGTCCACTTTCGTTTCGGATAACCACCGACCACTTTCAAATCTTGTTCCATGAGGTTGGCCCACTAAAGTCAAAACATGCACGCATTCTAGAGCATTTACTCCACCATTTGAATAAATTTACATTTACTTTTTATCCGACTTTTCTAAGCAAGGAAGCCACATATGTAGTTGCACAAAAAGTAGGGCCCATAAACGTAACGAGAGGGGAGACAGGTTCCCAAGCTTTTCAAGTTTTGCACTCTTACTAATTGGTCTAGTGGCGTTTACAAGCAGTAACTAACTTGTCACATCTTTATCACGCTCGCTCAATACCCATGCACTGCTATGTCGCACGCGACCTAGTTTTACTACTCAGTCATTCCTTTTCGCTCATGCAGACAGTTTTTTGTATTGCGTTGGATTTCAGTCAGTTGTTGGCGCGATGAAAATTTATAGTTTGCGGTTTCCAATTTCAAACGTTAGCCAGCATATTCATTAGCTTTGGATACAGCGGTGTACTTGGATGACAAAACCTAAACAAGATCGGATGGTTTTTTTTACGAAAAGTATAAATCTGCAGCTCTAAAAGCACCAACTAGGCAAAAGTCTACAATGGAAACACAAATTACACCTATTGTTAGTGATTCTTTTTAACCACACATACAAAATAAGCAAAACAAATTATTTTTGGTTCGTCCGTAAACACCGTTGAAGACAAAGGTAGACTTCCGATGGTTCGAAAAACGTGGCGCTTCATGATACCGTTTGAAAGTTATCGCAAATTTCTAAAAGGCTTAAATACGACAAATTTTCCAGTTGGTTAGTCTACACCCAATTCTCTTGTTGAGGTAGTTTTTGCAAGATATGCATCGTATTGCAGGCATGAAAATCTCAGAAGCGCTGCTTTTGTCGAAAACCATCCATTGACTTTTAGAAATTCATTGAGAAGGCTGTTTACCACCGAGACGCTGGTTACCACAAAAAAGCAACTTCTACTGCAAAAAATTGGGTCGAAAGCATGAAAACTTGCCAAAATCTTTGTGCAGGCTTGAAGGCGAGATACGTTATGCAAAGGAGCAAACACAGAAACATAATCACTAACCTGTTGCAACAGTGATGTTTTGCGCTTTAAGTAATATTCCTTGCACGACATTGCAAAGATAAAAGAAATTGCTTGCTTGAATGACCAGCAACGCCGAGTATACAAGCCAAATAAAGAGAGATTCTAGAGGTAGATAGCAGTAAGATAGTACAAGATATCGTTTACTGAGGCTAACGAATCGCTTGTGTCTGCAATAGCCGACGAGTCGTAGCATTATTTCTAGTAAAGAACAACTCAACATTATTTTTAGATACATAAAAGGTTTCAAAGTGTTGGAGAGCTTTACAGAATTAGTTGAAAAAAACTTTGCTTCAGCAGAATCGATTTCATCAAGTATTTTAGTCTACTTCACCATATGGAATGGATTTACAAACCCTGGTTTAGAAGAGCTAAGATGATGCATCAACAATCACAGGTCATATGTGAGTGGTGGACAAAATTGCATCCATAATAACTAGCCCCACACACTATTTGTGCACTAAGCTTCTCCTCGTTTGAACATCGTCATTAATGACTGAAGTAAAATTCCAATTATGAGAAGCATCTGTCATATTATTGGGAAAACAATCCGTTTCTTCAGAGACCCCAAAAAACCGCCAAAGTGCAGATAAAAGTATTTTTTGTTCTCCGTCACCAGGTAGTCAGAGTAATACAAGAGTATCTGAATCCCCAACTGTAACTTCTAGTCTATACTTGATGCTCTGGGGTTTTTTTTGATGAGAGAGGCCTGCAGTGTGACGACAGCAAAAGCTTTTTCTTTCAAATCTGCTCTAAAGTATGAGGTGAGTTGTTTGTTTGATTGAGTGATATTCGGCAATCGTAGAAGCATTTGAGCACAAGCTTCGGTTTGTCGTAGCCAGTGTGCCATCTGTCAAAAGCGTCCTTTCTCTTCTTCACAGCGTTCTCAATCAAGAACGCATAGGCTTGAACGTTACTTCGAACATTTATAAAAGAAGCTGGTAAAATACATGGCAAAAAAGTAATGACAATGTCTAGCGAGGTCGCGGTCAAAGTTCTTGTTGTTGCTCGTTGTTGTTCTTGTTGTTGCTTGTTGTTGTTACCCGACCCCTTCCGAGGGATGAGGGCATGGCGGAAAACTATGGAGCCCCAGAAGCCGGGCAACTCCCCAAGGTCTGGACCAGAGGTCGTAAAGAGACAGAAAGTCGCCAAAGAGTGAGCGGCGCATAGAGTCCGTAGCTGGACAGTGCAGAATGAGATGAGAGGTGTTCTGGGACGAGTGCCCACAGGCGCTGCAGGAAGGATTCTCGATTCTGCCAATCCTAAAAAGGTACGAGCACAATAGAAAGCTGTGTCCGTTGCAGCGTAGACGAAAACACAGCGAGCATGACGAAGGAGCACAAGTTCCTCGGTGGAAATCGAGGAAACCTGTGTGTCAAAAACTTCGATGAGACAATACGCCTCCAGTCCGAGATAAGACGAGAGCGGATACGAGAGATAAGAGGAGAGAGACTACAAGGGATTGCGGAGGGCGCAAGTAGCGCTCCCCGTCTGGCCAGCTCATCAGCCGCGTCGTTCTCCGGGAGAAACGAGTGTCCGGGGGCCCACTGTAGTCTGATAGAACAGGAGGAAAGAAAAGACAGTTCTTGCCAGATCTTCTAGAGAGATTGAGGTAAAAGAAAAGATGGAGGAAAGGATAGAGTGGTGAGGACAGAACGAGAGTCAGATAGAGGAGCAGAAAAGTGGCAGACTTGTTGGTGCTGCCGAGACCAGCAAAGAGCGTGCAGAACGGCGCAGGCTTCAGCAGAGAAACTTGAGCATACTGGGCCAGCCGAAAAGGAAAAAGTGGCCTCCATGCCACAAAGAGAGCGTTTGGCAAGTATGCCAGAGCCGCCTTTGCCGAAAGGAAAAGGAACAGAGCCGTCTGTCCAGAGTACCAGATCGTGAGGGGGGAGAGAGTCAAGGTGGGTGAGAGCCGCACCTTGGCGAGAGAGAGCGATATCAGAGTAAGAGCATAGAGAGGAAAGGGTGGACTCCGCAGTGAAGAAATGCAGATTCCAAAGAGGAAAGGGAGGGCAAGCAAGAAGAGCCTCCCTAGGAGAAGTAGAAGGAAGCATGAGCGGGTGAGTGGACGCAAAAGCTCTCCAGGACAATCTGCAGAGACTTGGTTTTACTCCAAGTCTGGCCAAACCTGAAATGGGAAAGGAGGTTGGGAAACGAAGGGCCCGCTCATAAGATAAAAGAGTGAAATGAGTCAGGGTGATTCGTAGGAAAGGTAAAAAAGCCTTTGAGAGAAGTGGGATAGGGAAGGACGAAAGGCACCCGGTGATGGCGCGAATAGCCGCTCGGTGGAAGCGTTCCAATTTGGTGAAATTGGTAACGCTAAGGCAAGGAAACCATCCGAGTGAAACATAAGTGCGAAGGGGCCGAAGAAAAGCTTTATACAGAAGACAAAGAGACTCCTTAGAGCAGGGGTGTCAAACTCGTGGGCTTTTGGGGACTACACTGTACATATGAGCAATTGTGCCGAGGTCGCATGAAGTTTTCGAATTGGAGATCATCACTTCTCTGGTCAACGATCTGCAAAACAAAGGTCATCACCTCTCCAACATCTCCGCCATCATTAGGACAACAAATCGAGTTCTGTGATTGCAGCAAGTAAAGTTATCTCCGAATGAAAAAAATCTGTACCTCTCAAGCTTGACCTGTGGTGAGGGGTTCAAACGTTTGTTCGACGATGAATCGTTGCAATACTTCCGAAATTCATTAAGAATTTTAGAATCGTCTCGCGGGCCGCGAGTTTGATACCTCTGCCTTAGAGGGGCCCATGAGCAAGCAGAGATATAGGGTAAGGCCTTGAGACGTGGGAAAAAATTGGCCTTCAGCAAAGACACATGTTTAGAAAAGGAAAGAGTGCGCTCGAAGGTGACCCCAAGAAAAGTTGGAGTGGGATTGAAACGGAGGCGGGAACCGAGTAAAAGAAGGTTGGGCGGGAGGTTAGCTTGATGGGGATCCACTGAGAAGGAAGCCTCACATTTGCTCGGATTGAGAGGAAGACACCGGTACTCAGACTAGGTATAAAACCAAAATGCATTTCATCAATATTTACTATTTCCTGTATCCAGCTTTCCAGCGCTTTTTCAACAACTTTCATAGCATATTCTAGTACCTATACTCCTCTGTATGTAATGCAATTTCCTACATCTCCTTTTCTCTTGAAAACTGGTACCAGCACACTTGTTTGCTATTCATTTGGCTTTCCTTTTCCATTCAACACGCGTTGACAAAGTGCCATCATGACACTAATCTCTACTTCTCCACTAGTAAATATCATCTCTGCGCATACTTTAGTTGGTCCAGCTGCGTTTTATAGGTTTCATTGATTTTATTGCTATCACCATTTCTTCGCGAGTAACCTTTTCAATAGGTGCCTCTACACACAAAACACACGTGCACGCACGCACACACACACGCACGCACACCACCACACACACACACCCGTTCACCCGGGTTTTGTAAATCCCACTTACTAGCCATTTCATTTTAAAATTGATCCTTCTCGCAGTCTGATCTTCCCACCTGAAAAGCATAGGCTTATATGACTCTTACAACCTCTTCCTTAAAAACCAGCACCATTTTTATCACTCTGTCACTGTTTCTTAAACTTTTACAACCTTCTCGCATAATTCTTCTTTCACTAAAGTTTCAACACCTCCTATTCTACCGTTGCTTCAAGACCACCACAGTTTATACTTCCTACCTTTGATATCAACAAATGGAGATCCTTGCCCTCTCCATCTTACTTTCTGGAGGCAACACGTATTTACTTTCCCCTATCTTAACTGCTCACACTCTTCTGTACCTTTTCCATAAAAACTTCCAGCATACCAACTTCCAAATCTTACATCAAATTTCTGTAACCCGGAGATTCTTCACACTCCCTGCCCATTTAAGATCTGCCGAGGACTGGGGGCCAATTTTTTGATAAACTTTCGCATAAAATAAGTTTTCGGAGCACTTTCTTCTACAGATAGCATGCCCTTAACTGCCTCCAACCTCAGTTTTTCGACACGATGGGTCCCCAACCTTAGTTTAAAACCATTGGCAGTACCCAAAATTCGCCTCTCACGACACGCTGGATGAACAGACTTACTATTTCACACCGATGAAGCACGGCAATAGCAAACATAAACAGTAAAGCCCATAACTGATATTTGTATTAAGAAATGATAGGCCATTTAAATCGGTACGAAACACTAATCTTCATTATATAGCAGGGAAATCTGGATTAGGGGCAAAGTTTTATGAAATAAAATACCAAGTTTAAGAAAAGATGAAAATTAAACAATAGCTTCCACTTGTAAAACTGTTTTTGTTTGAAAAAACTTAATAGGCGGTCATTAGTATAAGCTACATGACTTTGGGAAAAGGCATAAACCCTTTTTTTACCAAGCCCAAATTAAAGCAAACAGCGCAGTCAAAGAACTTCATATTACAAATACAAATGTGAGAGGGGGCCCACCAAATCGTAAAATAGGTTTAACACCAAATAGCTCATTTCTCTACATGTCAAAACGACAATCTAAACGCCGCCATTATGTTTGACTGACCCGTTTCACTCCCTCCTCCTCCACCTTTCCTAGGCTTTGCGCACGCAGTGAACGGAGCACATAGATCTAACGCGTAACCAGCACCTTGAAACGAAAAATTCTATTTGTAAATGGAGCGCACCAAGTCGTGAAAATCTTAGGTGCAGAAAAAACATAAAATTTTCGGTTACTGTTTACTCAAGAGCCCAATGGGTAAAGCCGATTAACTGGCTGAACCGACACTCTCAATCTCGACATTACTAATGGGGGCCCTGCGGGCGATGCCGATGCATACTATGATTTTTTTGCTGATATGCAGCCTGTTAAGGTACCGACCTATACCTTCACTATAGACAAACGTCATAAAATTTTAGGTTTAAAAAAATATCAAAAAACCCATGAACCTATCAATTTGTAAAACTGACTTTAGAAAAAATATTTTGCATAAAAATAATTTGGCCTGATGAGCGCCTACTACAAAGTCATCACAATATAGTAAACGACTTTGGGGAAACCATAAAGCCGCTTTTCTCGCTATGCCGGAAGCAAGAAACAAGAGAACTAGCACAGCCAAAAAACGTAATATCACAAATGAGAATACAAAACGGGCCACACCAAATCGTAAAATAAGCTTACAACCAAATAGTTTATTTCTATAGTTGTGAAAATTAACACCATTTGTTCGCCACAATCGTATCTGACTGTGTTTCAATCCCCTCGCCCCTTACACGTTTTACAACTATTGATGATAGTTTGTGACAACATTCTTTCTTTGTGAGCATTACCAGCCTTGATTCATAGAATAAGATGATCACCACTGCGTGTACAGTAATTATGGAAGTGTATAAAAAAGCATGGACTTTCGTTATTGTTCACGCATGTCACGATGGGCGAAGCACGCGCAACCGGATGAACCGAAACACTTTTTACCTTGACGTTATTGATAATACGCTGGCTAGTGCATATATATCACGCAAGGTCTCAAATATTAGGCTCATCAGTATTAAAACCTCTCTTTTTCAAGCGATACTTTGAACTTAATTATGTTAAGTTGGCTAACCAGTTTTATGTTAAAATCGCATCAGCATCGGAGCTAATTAAAAACGGCTGAAAAGTTACTGAAGTCTTTTCCTAAGCAAAGGCAATGTTTGGATACACAACAAAAATTTAGCTGAGATCGCATTCAATCATAAAAATAATAACAGTTCTAAAACTACAGGCTTAAACATGGGAAAAATGCTACAAAAATAATTATCAATCGTTTGATAATTTCAAGCCAGGAGCACCGACTGCTATCAACCAAAGATAATATGTCGGAAAAAAACTAGCTTGAAAATTTTATTACACGTGAACGCAAATGAAGATTGCTCAGATGTGATTAAGTTTTGTTCGACAATGATTACGCAAATTTGTGATATGATGAATCAACCTTTTGTTACTAACACTTACAAAATTCTTACTTTCACATCAAATATATTTTCTTACACCTGAAGCGTTTTGTTGTTGTTTATCCCTCCTCTTCCTTGGGATGAAGGCAGGGCATAAAACGATTTTCCAGATTCATGCCGTAAAGCTAATAAAAGTTGGCTAGGAGAAAAGTGGCAGTTCGTTTTGAATTAGTCATGAATGCAAATTGCTGACCGGTAGCAGAACCGTCAACATGGCGGACTGTCATTGGTGGAAAACAAAGTCGCTTTTTACGACATGCTGGGTGAGCAGTTTTACTATTCTAACCTGATAAAATACAGATGGAGAGTGTTTTGTTCGTTCCAATAATAGTTCAATCATCGTTTTTCTCTAAAACTATTTCTCTCTTTTTTCTAAAACTATTTCCTGAAAAGGGGATAGCATGCCATGGTTAGGTACGAAATGACCGTTGTTCTATGGCATCAGAATAAAAACACCAACGTATTAAAAATGTTTGGCAAACCAATTATTCCGAACTCTTTTTCTTTCCTTCGACGCGATGCTCAGCTGTGCTAATTTTAATCAATGGATTTCCAATGGAATGTCGGCCTGTTCTCGGTTGCTCTTTATACGCAGAGAGCAAAAGCAAATCTGAATGTTTCAAAAATAATTTAAATAATATCAGGAAAAAATTGTGAAACAACAGATCAACAAAATTGATCTACGCAACAACTTTTAAACATTGTTTCCACCATTTTCACAATGCTTTCCCTAAAATAGTAACTCAAAAGTGGATCTGAACTCATCGGCGTTCTTGTGTAACCGGCACAATATTTCTCATAAGTAGGTAATATAAATACATACATGACAGAAAAAAAACTATACTAGACTAGATGTTGCTGTTGTAGAGTATGCCTGCCACTTTCTACCTCACCACTTTTCCACAACGACTAAAAATAGCCAAAAAGCTTTCGGTAGTTCTTCATCGCTAATACTGAAGCAGATACAGAAGCTTCAAGAAAGCTTCAGATCCTTCACTACGTGCTTCCAAAAGCCGATAAAATACAATATTAGCTGATCTTAGAACCGTACATTATATCTAACAGATGAGGACACATTATCAAAAATATAAGGATTGGATTATAGTAGTCTTAGAAATTTCTATTCCAAACAATGAAACAGGCGTAAATACATTTCACTCCATATATTGCCAGGATAAAGACAAAAAACTCAACTATATTTGTCGATGTTGCAACGTGCCACTACTGTAAAAACCAACCAGTTAAAGTTTACAATAACTACAACTAGCAATTACCTTGAGCAAACATTCTATGTTGCTATATCAACGATGAGCTAGAAGCATTGTATCAAAGGTTCAAGTGGTTTTACTTACCTTGTTTGGGAATAATTAGTGAGCCCAAAGATGACTTGACGTCGATTTTGTGCCCAAGGTCCATCTGCAAATGAACAAACGTTATAAATAGGCTGTGGCTTAGCCACATGAGATATGAGTTATTGCTAAACGCGAACACAGATATAGTACAGGTCACTAACCGGCTCTCCCTGCGGCACAGGGCTACTGGGTTAGTTATATGTCGGATTCGAACCATCGATTCAGCTGGCTTCACCCAAAGATCATAACAAAGAGCAATAATAAAAATGCTGCAAATGGAACCATCGTCCATATGCTCTGAATCCCAATTGCCGTGTATTTGAATTAAGACCGGTCTTAGTCATAAAATTCTATATGATCCTTAAATTATGTATAGGGAGAAGCACACAGTTTTAGTTGGGGTTGGGCGCTGTTATGGCAGTCAATTTACAATTGCAGAAATCAGTTTTTGAGGGGTAGGCCGAATTAATGGCCAGGTGCAAGCCCTCTCGTAACGATATTTGCGACATGAAATTTCTTAGCTGCACCTAAGTGCTTTAATTGGGGCTTAAAGCACAAGGGGAATTACCTCGCCCTAATGCCTTGTCTTCAAAAACATGACAGATCTACGAGGGTAGGCTGAAAAGTTTACAGCCTGACTAACATGCAGTGCTCGGATTTGACCAAACGTCTTTTATTTTCAACATTATCTTCTCTGCGGCCCACGCATTTTTTTCATGTGTGCTACAGTGCTTCGATTTTTGTAGTGTAGAAGTTTTCTTCCAGACCCTCAAAAAAAGTCCTCTACACTGGAAATGACGTCATAATGTCGGATACCGGTTTCCAGCCAGGTGTTTTTCATGTTAGGAAACAGAAAATAATCAGATGGTGCCAAATTATGAGAAAGAGGGTGATCTATCAGTTCAAATCCAGTCATGCGTGGTGGATATTTTAACAAAAGACTTGTCAGCAGAAGCGTCACGGCCACTGTCCGGATAAACCGAAGTCCGAATTAACGAGGCCCATATGAAAGAGGATCGAGTGAACATGAATTATTTGTGTCTACAGTTAATACCAACACTGCAGATTTTGAATATTAGTTTATTTTAACAATTCCAAATAAAGTTATGTAAACGTTTAACAACCACACAAAACAAAATTCACAAATCATCCCAACATAAAAAAAGCATCTCAAAAAACGCATGCTGTTATATTGCACAAGCCAGGTTTGAAAATCTTGCTAAAGATTGTGCAATATTACAGCCATTAACTTGCAGTCATTCTAATAAAAAACCTATTTTTAAAACTTTACTCTGTATCCTGTCACTCCACTCGTTACACCCGTTCAGCCACCCCAAATACCTGCACGGACAGCTGTCGCAACCTCTGCTCATCTAATCCAAAGCAACCTCTTACGATTCCATTGCCTTTTCCACTACACATGTAATACAACCAAATACCAGCAAGTATCGTAAGCACGGTTATCTGTAAAAGTTAAAGTTAATAGGAGTTTACTTACACACAGTTAAAAATGGAAAAGCTTCATAAAAAATGTTTAAAATGGCAAGATTGAAACTTACTTATACATAGTGTCAAACTCTGAATGCTGCAGAGAAAAAAATCAGTTGGGTCAAGATTCATGACCGGAAACTAACGGGCCAGTCAATACCGGTCAAAAAACACTTTCTTGGTTCATTACAACACGGAACAAAAAACTTCCTTGGTTCACATCGCCGATCGAAAACTTTCTTGTTAATTTTAAGAAGTTACTATTACCGGTATCAAGAATTTATCATTTCCTTGTTGTTTATAAAAACTGGGGAAATCTAACGTAATCCCAGAATCCCCTAAAAAAACGAAAATTTTAATCAAAATACACAAGAAGCAAAACATTTAAAACCATCTAGCAAAAAATGCACTCAAGCATGACCACTTCACTTTCACAATAACTCCGAAGAAAACTTGGAGCATTGACGGAATCGTCGCTTAACCGTGAACGAATTATGGTGATGAAGGAGCCCGCAGTAGAAACAGCTTGTTCTACTTCAACTGAGCTTGCTGGAATGCTCAGTAAAGGGTTGTGAATAGTTTGAGCCTGTTAAGAGTAAAGACTAAAATGACAATTTAAGCAATATTTTTTTGCAAAAACGATGTAATGGATTTGTTATGATTGCTTATGTTGAACGCAAAACAATGATTGCTCACTGTCCGGGAAACACTTGAAATCATCAGTATGAAAAACCGCAAATACAAAAGGCAATAATTTTTGGAAATTCCTAAAACCAGGATTTTGGTTTTCAAACTCTATTGGAATCTTTATAGCAATACTACTGTAGTCTACATACTACGGTCAGACACCTTGACTTGTTATGATATAGTGGGATGTTTTGATTCATTGCGCAACTAAATGCAATAAATTTTCACAAAATTCGTTTAGTATTTTGTTAACCACAACATAAAAAATGTAATTTTTTACCATCGTTCGGCCTATTGACTTGCTCTGCCGGTCAAAACACAAAAAAATCATATGAATTTTTTGAGTTACAGAGAAGACAACAAAAGTTTAGGCTATTGGTGGAATCGGAGTACCAAAATGCCTACCCGCTTAATCTATGAATAGTTGCGTCACAAAAATCGTTTCCGTAATAATAACAAAACTTTTGATGAAGCAACTTTATAAATTACATTTGAAGCAGCGTCTTAAAAAAAGCTGTTAGGTATCATAACTAATGCGAGTTGCCATTACTCCCTCTAGATCGATTTTCACAAATAGATTGGTGACTAAATTGCCTTCTTTGGCAAAGACTAATTTTGTGTCAGACCACATGTTTTAAAACAACAGCAGGTGCACTTTTCTTTAATGATTTTCAACGCATTTAGAATTATGATCATTAACATTTTTAGCCTGAAAAAAGCATTATTCTTAGAATTGAGAAATTAGACAAAGCTAAAACCAGATCGCAAAACATCTTCAACTAAGTTCTCAAAATCTTTTCGAATACTACCAAAGCCGTCAAAAAGGTTGTAATTAGAAATTGCTTATATATACTTCCTCTTTTTTGAACTGATGGCACGGAATGAAACGGATGCGTAGGTTCAAGCCGCAAACGCAATCAAGCTCAAGTCAAGATGTACCAATCAACAGCTGCCTCAACGCGGCGGTACGGATCCTGACCTTGTTAGGTCAAAATGGCTGTTGGCCTCTCCGATGGTCTCAGATGCCCTGCGTACTCCCGACCATGTTTGCCAGAGTTGTTACTCTTGGTAACAAATTGTTACCTTTTGTTTACAAATTTGAAATTTGTTGCGACGCTACCAAAAGTTGCTACTATTTTACTTGATTAAAAATTAAACTGGGTTTCTTCCTCGTCACCACTTTTTCTCCTAAAATAACCAGAAAATATGTTAACCTTCGAAAAAAGAACCCAAATTGATCTACATGAGCGGTGGTCTCAGAATAAAAAAAGGTTATTATCTCTCTCGTGATCAAATATTCATCAAATTCACTGTTATTTTTTAATAACGAAACGTTCAATATGAAAGTTATCTGACGTTAAATACATGTTTTTTATTAATTACATTAACATATTGACTTTGTTATACAAATTTGATATCTTTTCAATTAATTTGTTACTTTTTGATCACGGTGTTTGTTACTTTTTGAAATATTCTGCTGGTAACCCTGCTCCCCACACAAACAAATCGTAGCTGTGCTGCTGTCTGAACGACCGCATAAGTGTACCCTGCATTCACTTTAAAATGATTCCCTGATTTTTCATCTTTGCTTTATTGCCTTTTTCGCCTTCGCCTTTATATTTTATTTTACTTTTGATGAGCGTCATCATTCATCCTAACGTTGGCCCAGACTACCTTCGCTCTGTGTGGGCCGGCAAAGTGACCTGAAGGGCCAGATCAGTGCAATACCATACCTGCCTTGATTGGGAGCATTTAAGATGAACCTTATTCTCCATCTCAGAATTGAACTCCCTTCCTAGATCCACTCCTGGAGTTGCTCTCCTTCATGCATATATGAGCCTCTCCTGAAAGTCCCCAGTGCACTAACACAAAGTCATCTTTTTGGAGCCCTCCAGCACATACACCTCCACTGTGGACTGCAAACTAGCAAGCCCCCTTTTGCCAATGGAGGTCTTCCTCTCACCCTCGACTACTACAACCTCCTACCCTCCCACTGTTCTGTTCCTAAGCCCTACCTCAATCTCTTCACCCTCCTTTACTTCTAGCACTTTTTCTTGCTGCTTGCTTCCTCTTCTTTTCCTGACCCACTCAGAGTTCTTCAATGGAATCCAAAAGTGCCAAAGTGCAGAGCAGCAACATTTTGCCTCGCTCTTTTGTGTCAATCTCGAATGAATCCAGAAATCTAACTTCAAGCCCTCTTCATCTTTCAAGATTCTTGAAACTATGCTCAGCACTCACTCCCTGTCCGGCTTTCTTAAAGCTAATGACCCGCACGCTAAAGGCGCAATCTTCATTTCTATCATCCAGGGTCTATCTTTTTCTAAACCTTCGACCTTTTCTTTTTCCTGGCTTGATCCCTACACTGAGTATGTGGAGGTCAACATTTCTTTGAAAAACTTTTAATCTCTTCTAAATATCAACGTTGCTCTTGATTGCTTCTTTTCGCCAAAAAATTGAACTCTTTTTCCCTATGTTTACCTTTCTCTAATAATCTTTTATTTTGAAGTCTCCTTTTGTCATCACCCTCAATGGTAATCAAGACTCAAGAGATCCTTGAAACCAACGCTGTGATTAAGCACTCGATTGGGACATATTCTCTCATTTCTTCACCCTTAGTGATCAAAACAACCTTACTTCTCTTCATAGCTTTTCCAGCATTCTACGACTCTTTACTGAACATCTCTTACCTTTCCAGCTGGTAGAAGCTGCTTTAACACTTGTGTTTTGCTTACCTACCAATTCTTCTCAATGTTCTTTTTCTCCCCTCTACCGTCCCCAACGGATTTCCATATCCCTCGCTGGGATAACTTTGCTCTCTATATTGATTCTCATTGTCTTTCTGCAGAATAACACCCCTTTCTCACTCTCTCTGTCTTTTCCTTATCTCTCCTGTATCTTTATTTCTCTAGTGCTCTTTCTTTTTTTCTCCGGAACTCCGAACCTTACTTTTATGATAGGGTTTCCCAAACTTTTTCCTTCACGGACCCCTTTTTGCGAATCTATTCTTTTGCGGACCCCAATTATATGCGCATTACTTTGGTTTCCCGACTCACTTACAGTAGTGATACTTGAAGTACGCATACAAAGAAAAATGGAGGTGTCCTCCAAGAAAAAGGTCAACACCTGTATTGCTGCCGCGTTTGTGTTACTCGCGGTCCCATTCATCGTCAGACTACAGTTATCTTGCATAAATTTGCTGAAGTGAATTTCCGGGACTTTTTGTTAACCGGGACAGGCGTTGAAATCAGAACGAATAATAATGATATGTCTAGCTATGCTGAATGACTGAATGCCTAACCCGCACTTTTGATTGACTGACCGAGAACGAAGCCACGGACCCCCAGGGGTCTTCTGAGGTGGATGAAGTGGTAAGGAAAAGACGCAAGGCCTTAGATCAGGGATGAAAAGCGCTCCTCTGACCCTCACTCTCTTTTCCGGTCTCTTCTAAATTAATGCTTTTTCTTCGATCTGTTGCTGATTCTGTTTCATCTTCCTTCTCCAAACTTTTCCTACTGCTATTATCTATGAAAGTTATAATCGGTTGTCGTTAACTAACTGAGATCTCACTTTTCAGAGTTTCTTCCATAGGCTCTTCGGAACAGAACCAGAGAATATCTGTCTGAGCTCCACCGAGCCTCCTAACCTGAGAAATCTCTTTCCTCTTTCTGCTCTTCTTTCATTTCCAGGGAATTTGTTGCAGCTGACGCCAATCACTTTTCTTCCACTGCCACCGGCCTTGAAACAGTCGCCTACTTCATACTGCAGCATCTACCTCGCTGGGGCATGGATTTTGTTCACACATTCAATCTTTCTTGGTATATTCACTCTTTTTCTTCCACCTGAAACTCTTTCTCTTTATTCTCATCCCTATATGAAAAACCTCTCGATTCATCTACATTTTTCCAGCCTATATCTTTACCTTTTGCGGATTAAAGCTATTTGAGATATGCGCGATGGCGTAGTGGTTAGAGCGTCCACTTCGCTATCGGTGAACCTGGGATTGATTTCCCAAGTTGAGTCATACCAATACTTCAAAAAATGATATTCACAGCTTTTCTACTTGGCGCTCAACATAAAAGGATATAGTGTGGAGAACAAGCCAGCAAGCTTGCTTGTTGTGTCCTTGAGCAAGACACTTAACGGAATGCCTCCGTCTTTATGTGGCAGACAGGTAGCGTACCCGTGATTATTGAGTTGAAATTGAGAAGCTGCTCACCCGGCATGTCAAAAGAGGCGACTCTTGAGTACTCAAAAAAGGCAATCCGCCTTGTTGGTGGTGGGGCTACCAGTTTGTAATTTGCATCCACGACTGGATAGAAATGGGCAGCCACTTCTTCCTAGCCCAATTCAATTAGATTGACGGCTTAAATCTGGATTGCCCCTCGCACCGTACCTCTATCCCAAAAAAGAGTAGGGGTAAACCAACCGAGGCTGTTTTAGCGCATCATTCTATCCCTTCGACTCTTCTTTCGTGAATGTAACTTCATTCTCTCTCCAGCCAGGCCGGTTTCCAGACAGGTTAGACTACTTCTGATTTAATTCTTTATCTTTCAGAGTCAATTTGGGATGGAAAACCAAGCCGTACTCTCATACGATCTTTACAACTACACATATTTTCAAAACTTTTTACTATGCCTGGCACCCAACCATTTTCCACATACTTATTTTTGCTACCCTCCCACCTTGGTTTGTTTAATGAATTAAATCTCTTTGCTTTTTTCAAGTCCACTAATGTGTTTTGCAAGGATCCGTTCTTAACCCTGATCTTTTGTCACACTTGATCAAAGGTCTCCCTGCATCGCTACGTTTTTTCGTAAGCTGCCCTCTAAATGCTAATCACATGGTCAACTGATTCTCCTCGCCTCGAACCTACCACATGCTACGGGGACCACACAAGAAGCCGAGACTCAACTGATGCACTGGCCTGAACAATGGTGTCCACGTTTCAATCCGGCAAAAATGTGAGACCTCCTTTTTTGTATGGATCCTCACCAGGCTAATCTTCAGTCCGGCCTGCTTGAACTGCCTTGTCCACTTCAACTTTTCTTGAGATTACCATAGGCCACACTCTTTTCTTTTCTAAACACGTTATCTTCGCTGAATGTCAGGTTCTTCTCTCATCGCAAGGCCATACGCTGTATCTTCTTTCTCTAGAAGACCCTCTAAGGCAGTAGTTTTCAAACTTTCATGATCTGTGGCCCCCTTCCAAAGATTCTCAACACTTGTGCCTCTGCTTTCAATAAAAATACCTAGTTTTGCTTTTACCGGGTTTCCATCATTTATTTTATTCACCAACAAATGAAAATAAAACAATAAATGCATTTCAGTCAAAGAATTAAACAAATCGCAGTCAATCTACTTTTAATTAACGTAGTCAGTTCGAAGCGTGTTCTCGTACTCGCCTGAGAAGACCTTTGATATTTGGCTCTGTCTTGGACTGAGCAGGGCAAATGTCACTGCATGCATTGAGGCGGTTTCCGGATTTTGCTTTTATCGACGCCACATCAGGAAACCCAGCTTCGCAAACGTAGGTGTCATTGAGCAAACGTAGGCGTCATTGAGTAGTAGAAAATTGAGCGACAATTACGGAAGCTTTCTTGCCGAGTAGTGGTTATGAATCATGAACAGACAATCAAAAGCTGGACTCGTCAGTTATATTATCAAATGCCAGCTTCATCGCATTCGAAACTTTGAACTCTGTCAACTCCTCTGCTTCTTCGGCATTAGGGTCAATTTCAGTGTTAAACGGGTTGCTGCACCATGAAACACGCACCGTGTCGTCGTTGAAATATGATCAAAACTCAGCAGAGACAATTTCAAGATGCTCTATATTGCAAGTTTTGACGTTATCTGGTAAATCAATCCTATTCATTTTCAGGCGCCTTTTCAACAAAGGAAGCGAGTTAGTGGACCCTACTTTGATTCGTGCTTCCAAAACTCCCATTCGGGCAGAAAGCCAAATCAGCCTGTCTTTAACGTCGCTGACTATCACATCACGGCCTTGCAAAGACAAGTTTATGTCGTTGAGGTGGCCGAATACATCAGCCAGGTACGCAAGCATCACAACAAACTCGTCATTGTGAAATTAGACATGGAAGTTGTTTTTGTTTTCTTGAAGAAAGATTTCAACCTCCTTTTTAAGTTCATACAACCAAAAGAGGCATTTGCCTGTCGACGGCCAACGGACTTTAGTATAAAACATAAGTCTCACATTCTGCGCTCCCATTTCTCTGGCCAAAAGTAGAAAGAGTCGGTAATTTTTTGCCCTCGAACGAATGAAATTAATCACTTTGACCGTAACGTCCATAACTTCTATCAAATGTAGAGGTAGAGTCTTTGATGCTAGAGTGTATCGGTGTTGTAAACAGTGCGAGGACGTCACATGTGGCCATTGATTCTTCATCATTGTGACAAACCCTGATCTGACGTCAATCATCGCTGGGGCACCGTCAGTACAGATGTGCTTCAAATTCTTCCAGCTGAGCTGGTTGGCTTCAAAAAAAAGAGTCCACAAGAGCTTTGACAGCAGCAACAGTTGTTGTGGTTGACAGTGTATTGCTAAACAAGAACTCTTCCTTCATCTTTCTCGTATTAGGTGAAAGCGATCAAGTGGTTTTCTAAAGCGATATCGGTAGACTCGTCCAGTTAAATGCTAGCCTGAAGCGTGCTTTCCTTGATTTCAGAGCAAACTTGCTAGCGCACATTAGCAGTCATGTCGTCAATCCGTCGGCGAATGGTGTCATTAGAGGGCAAAACTTTCTGAATTTTCCCCTATCCCTCTTCTCCTCCCTGAGACAACCCTTCCTCCTATACAAGTCACCATGACTCATTTCGACCTGTCATCTTATGAGCAGGACCTTCGTCTTTTAACATCTTTTTCTGTATTAGATTTGATCAAACGTAAAGACTTGCTCACCTTAACTCTCTTCTTTCTCACAATATCGTGATTACGACAGATGGCTCTATCCCTTTATCTTTTGGGAAAGGAGGATCTGGCGTCCTTGTCAACTTCTAATGACAAGCACTTAGCTCAGTGTTTCCTATATGGCAGGCCCAGTGTGTAAATTTTTGTGTATAAGTCTGCGCCATTCTGTTATCTTTGTTGGCCTCGATAGCACAAACAAGTCTGCCATTTCTATTCCCTTCTTCTCCTCTCAGACTCTCCCTACGATCTTGCAACACATTCCTCTACTCCGTCTTCCTTTTTTTCACACTCTTAAGCACATTTGGCGGGAATTATCCACCCTTTCTTCGTCCTTTTCTATCTGGTTACAATGGATCTCCGGTCACTCATTTCTTTCGGGAAACGATATGGTTGGGTTGGCCAGACGAGGTGATCTGCTTCAGTTTTCTACAGATGCACGTAGTCAAAGTCTAGTCTCATTTACAGTCATTCCGCGTACTGTCCCATCAGAATTTTTCAAAACATAGGTTCCCTCAATATCAACTTAAAAAACTTTTGCTTCCTCGCCACGCTTACTGTACCTTCTTTCGTCTTCGCTCCAACGACGCAGCCTGCAATTAAAACTCTTACCTCTGTATAGCTGCGAAATTGTGAATCCTTCATGCACCGTTTACAATCATCCGACTCAACACAGTTCCCATCTCATTCTGTCCCATCCAGCAATCGACTTCCTTTTGAACAGCATTTTTTCTACATACGACGTCCTAGTCCAGGCATTGAAGAGTTGCCCAGCTTCTGGGCCTCCATAATATTCTGTCATGCATCCAAGCCTTGAAAAAGATCGAGCAACAATAACAAATTGACCTAGGGAAAAGCGAAAAATTATTTCCCACCAGTCATGCACACAAATTGCGTATTTGTAGTCATACCATTCAAAAACGGATTGCCATTAGTGAATCTTCAAAGTCGCGGGCTAGATAAGCAGCATTATTATCCTGACCTAGTAAAACACAGGAAAAGAATTGCTTTCGGAAAGTAATTTTAGCAGCTGTAAAATTATCTTTATGAAACAGTTTTTACAGTGTTTACTTTACATTTTTCGAGATATGTCTCATTAAAAACATTCTGTTAATCACTAACTGCTTTGGGGTTCCAAAATCTTCAGCAACCTTATTTACGAGCAAGCGCGATCTTATTTATTTACATTTGTTTGTTTCCATAGCGCTACTGCCAGGATTCACATTAATTTAACAGACGCATTGGCTTACCAGCGTAATCAAAAAATGAGACAAAGGATTTAGTTCAAGTCCTACCAAGTGCAGCATAAAACGTCTTGTAAAGTCACAATTTGTTGACGAATCTACATTTTTGTTGGAAACTTCAAGTACTAAGTAATATTCTGAAAACACAAGAAGTTAGCAATAATATAGAGCTCTAAAAGCTAATTTGCTATGAGTTATATGTTGCTCTCACCTAGCGTGGTAACAGCGTTGGTAACGCTTCAAAACGAAGAACTGAAACAAACACGATCTTGTTTTTTAGTGCTTGCTTAAGCCAAGCACTTTTCTGTTTGATGTAATGTCCCAAAAACAGGTGTGTTCATTAAAGCCTTTACCAAAACAGCTTTTTCGAACACTGTTTGCTTTTTCAAAGATTTAAACGAAAACACAACGTAAGCATACTTCATTGCACACAACCCAACAAACTAGCCATCAGTTTATCACCAACAACATGTGTTGATTTTGCAAAGCCAAGCCAACTGATTGCGAAATTTAAAGTGCTAGAAGCGTTATGCAATGTAATGTTATGAATCAGTAAACGATTAATCGAAATTGCTAAAAACAAAACTGGAACTTTAGCGCATAGATGCTTGCTGAAAGTAGAAACTTGTTTGACAATTTCTAACGCTTCAAAAATTTGCATCTTTTTCACTGCGAGTTTTTCTTGTCAAGGAAAAATTGCTGCATAACTTTCACCTCCGCATGCACCACAGCACCCAACGCATTTGCCTACGGTGGTAGTGTGCTCGTTCTTAAGTGGTTGCGAACCCGGGATATCAAATGGCGCTTTGTCGTCCCAATCTCATAGTGTTTATATCTTGTTTCCGCTATTTAGATTTGTAGCTTATTATCGGGAGCAATCCAGCAGAGCACCACTCCATATTGTAAATTAGAAGATTTGGATTTGTTTTACCTGATGGATTGCTGATCAATAACGGAATAGATCCACAAGGTGACTCAACTTGACATTCAAACACTATAGTGGGCAAATTACTACTGTCAAATACAAGCCGTCCAGTTCTATTTTCCGTAACTCTTGCACTATTCGTGCCACCAACAATATTCCAAATCAGTTTCTTATTTTGTTCAGAACTAAAAGTTTGTTACTCAAATTACATTTCACAATAACTAATGTCTTTTAGTCCAAGTTAGTGCACTTCAAAACGCCCAAAGTAGTAGTGGTGTTAGGTCGTGCTGGTGGCGGCCGCGGCGGTAGTATTAGCAGCAGCCGTAGCAGTAACACTAGTAGCAGGGAATAGCAAAAAAACTATGTTAACATCTGGAGCAATACGAAAATACAGCTCTATATTCATCTATTTTCAAGACTCTGACTCGCCGGCCAGCTGCACTGCTACGGATGAGCTAAACTCAGAAAACATTCTGCATTTCAGGTTCACCATTGCCAAGTATTTAGCGATCACCTGCTTCTTGTTTAAAACGAGGCAGCAAAGAAAATCGTCTTTAAATACAATTTTTTCCAAGCGACGATGCAAATCACAATCACGGCAGCCACAAAACAGTTCCACCACCCATATGGCAACGATGCATAACATCCAGAGCATAGAGTAACACTATATAAGAGAAATGGCAATGCTATGTCATGATCTCACCTAGCATCCGGCCGATAGTTGTACAAAAGAATTTCCTCTTCAGTAAAATACTCAATGTTTTCAACGTATCCTACCCCGCCACCAACTGCCGTAAGAGTAAAGTTTCCAGTAAAATGAAACCTTTTTAGTAAAATATGATCTTCAACTACAAACGCAGGAGAGAACTCTAAAATGTATGGTAAATGAATAGCACTGTTTAGTTTATAACGCATTTGAATACAAAAAAACTTTCTTAAACAATCTGTGTTCGCAATTATACAATACAATAAAAAAAGGGTCCTTACGTATTATCGGGAGGACCTTTGATTTTTAATGTTATTTTATTTAAAAGAAAGGCAGTGTACACTGAAGGGGCAGGCCCGGTATGTAAATGTACGGGGCAGTGTACACTGGAAGGTTTTTAACCGTTTCAATAAATAATTTACTTCAATTTTTGAGTCGTGTTTTTAAAGGTCCTCCCGTTAATACGTAAGTACCAAAAAAAGTATGTCGCATTGCATGGTCATAACACATCCAACAAAAATTCCACGAAACTTTTTCAACTATTCATGTTACTGTCAAAGGGAAGCTGTGAGCAATGCTCGGCTACTAAGCAAACATAAGACAACAGCGATGAAATAAGTCAAATATTTTTATCGCATGATCACAGAAAAAACCTTTCAGGTTGTATCTACGACAAGAGGTATTCAAAGCAGTGTCGGAGTTTTTAGTGGCTAAGTGGATTTACATCACGGGCAATGCAACTGTAAGATACCTACGCTTTAAGGACAGCACAAAAATTCGTTGTCTCACTGTACCATTCTTTCTAACTGCAGTAAGGCAAAAAAAAAGCTACCAGTTGTTTTACTGTATAGCAGTTGTATTTAGACAAGATTGTGGTGTTTGTTAAGCTGATAGTACGCATACGAAACGGTATATGACAATTCAGATGAATTTAATAAGGCAGCAAAAGCTACCAGCTGTTTTAACTGTACAGCAGTTGTATTTAGACAAGCTGTTTGATAAGCTGATAGTACGCATACAAAACGCTTTATGACAATTTAGATAAATTTCCTGCAATTTCACAGCGTTAAATTTAGCACAATTATTTCTTGTTCGCATTGATTTTCTTTGTAAGTATATTGTGACTATAAAGAGCAGCAATCGACTCTGGCGTATTTAGTTTGTAGAAATCGTCATGTATCATCTTGTTTCGTTCCAATGCGAGTTTAAACTGTTATCTCCTAATTTTCATGGATGGAATTAAAGTATTTTGTTTTGTCCAGATTATTTACTCTTATTGCTTAATTTTCAAACTAGCCGACTCCGGCGACGTCGCCCCGCAGGGATACTAGTCATCTATGTCGTGTTTCTAATACCGGTTCAGCTGGCTTCAATCAAATTAAGTTAAACATGAGGTCCTCTGCTCGCTACCTTTTTGTAATTGCATGCCTATTTGTACGACCAAAGTCTCTGGCTGGGCGCATGTTGCTTGATCCTGGGATAAACGCAGGCGTTCAAAGAACAAATTAACCTGAAATGAAGCACTTACAATTAAGTCATTACAATAGCAGAGCAACAGTCCCCACTAGTAATGTCGAGGTTAACAATCTTGATTTGGCAGGTTGCACCGGCTCCACCCGATTGATATTTGCGAAAACAATAAAGCAAAGTTAATTGGTTGTTGACATAGGAAATTCTCGTTTCAAAATTGTTTTGTGATAGAAATCGATTCAACCTGAACAAAACCTTGCAGAGGGTTGCATATTGCCACCCTATTTCTCCCAAAGTTCCTCGAGTTTTCTGGGTACGTGTTAATTACCTTGTTTGGTACATGGAAGAACTTACTTACAATTGAAACAGCCAATGATTTTAAAAAGTTTTAATCATTTATTCGATAAAGTGCATGGAAAAACTTACTTACAATTGCAACAGCCAATGATTTTAAAAAGTTTTAATCATTTATTCGATAAAGTGCATGGAAGCATAATTTCAAATTTGTGCAGTTGGGATAGGGACGCCAAAGTAATTGATATGTATTTTTATAAATAATCTACTAAATGTTAGAACCACTGCTTACGGCTTTTTCTTTATAGTATGCCCATTTGTACGACGTAAAGCCTATAGCTGTGCGCATGTTGCTTGAACCTGGCAAAATCGCAGCTATGCAAAATGCATTTGAAGTAATCCGAAACGAAGCACTCATAGTAAAGTTATTACAATAGCAGGACCCTCATCAATAATACCGAGGTTAACAATGTCAAATCAGCCGGCTGTGGTGGCTTCACGTAATTGCAAAGAAATTGCTTAACTATATAGACGATGGGTACCTGTAAACTAATACTTTGTTGCAAAAGATAAAACAGAACTACCCTTATCTCCCTCCTCTTTTTCTTGGGGAATCATCAATTTATTTGCTTGGAATAGGCTACTTTATCAAATTTTTAGAGACTTCGTTTTTAGATATATCTTTTTTTAAATTTTGATAAATGCTAAAAAACCATGCTTTTGAAAAACAAAAGACAAAATACACTAAAAGACTTAGTTTCCCTGGAAACTGAAAGTTTGTGAAGGCCACCCACCAAAGTTTAGAGTGTTTTTGACCGCTAGACTATATTTTTTAAAATGTTTTAAGTTTTCATTTTCGATAATTGTTTTTGGAAATTTAGATAAATAATGCCAAACAACCATGCTTACGACGATAATGGTCAAAATGTACCAAGAAGCTAACTTTTCTAAAAATTACAAAATGCCTTGGTGTGATAGGAAAATTTTTCAACTAAAAATAAAAAATAATGTATGCCAGCCAATTTTTAATCAGCCATTATAAACTAATCCTTAGCCCTAACTAATTAAAAGTTACACATTGCTGGAAAAAAATTTCCTAGGCTTTCAAACAACACTAATTGTCAGCACCTTATTATAACCTTTACATATTAAACGTACCTGCTTTAACTCAGCAGAAGGGGGTAAGAAGTTACACTACCAGTCCTAAAGTTTATTTTTTTTAGTACAAAAACTAATACAGTAGTAAAATATGGGTCATATATCATCAGAATTGCCTTGAAATTAACTTTTATTTGCTAAATGAATTTTGAAAATCGGTTTAGAAATGAGGTGACAAATCAGTTCCTAAGTAAAGTGATTTTGTAAAAATGTTGCAATTTTTGAAAAGCATTGTCATACGATGATCTCTGGCAGCGAAAGACTGTATTGATCGCAACAGACACATTATGACGTCGCACAGCGAGTGTAAATTGAGCAGAAAAACCGTGTTTAGAAGGCTTTAATTGCTTTAATAAAGAATTTGCTGTTGCATTGTCAATTCAACAAAAGCATTTGTCAATACCTCCTAAAAAAGCGTTTAATCACGTTTTTACGATCAGTATTTTTTGAGTAAATTAAGAAAACAAATTTTACAGTTAATTGTTAATTTTGACGCAAGTGAGATCCTAAAAAAATTGGAGTTTGTAAAAATTGCCAAGTCGGGTACTGGCTTTCGTTTAATTTCAGAACCGCTTTCCTTAATCAAGATATGCGATTTTTAAAAAATTATGTGATGTCATGACGTCTTCATGACACCACAAACCCCCTCAAGACACTTACCTCGGTATGGTGATACGGTGATCAATCATGCCAAGTTTGATGCTCGTAGGTTCAGTAGTTTTGGGGGAGTTAAAACATACACAAAGACAGAGCTGTGCTTTACAGCATAAGACTATAAGCAATCAAGTCGTCACAGACATAGCTTAAACAAGTTAGGTGTCGCCAAAATGCCTTCAAAAAATAATTTGCTACAGCAACCTTTTTTAGAGGAAACAACGGAGATGTTACAGCAGCATTGATCAACTAACCTCATGAGTGTCCACCAGCGATTCAAGATACGACGAGCTACGTTTCTGTTTATTAAAATAACACTTGAAAAAGATCTAAAACTTTCAAAATGTTGACACTATAGTCAGCTATATACCTGCAACAGTAATGCATGGAATATCTGAGTACGGTCCACGTATGCAATCAAACGTGTCGGGTCGAGCAAGAGCTCGTGAACTTTCTTCATCAAACATTATGGATAAACCAGGTGGGCAACCGACATATATTTCAAAAATCTGATCGCCTAAAAAGCAATTTACACAAAAATTGGAAATCATGGGTTAGTAGTAAGACCAAGACCAACGATTAATCTGCAAATGGAATAATCTGTAAACATTTCATCAAAATGCCTCTATATTTGACAATAGTTTACAAAATTATGTAAACTTCTCTGAAATATAATACTAACATAAAGTAACACCCGATCCACATTGCTTCTACAAACAAAAACAAAACCTTGGTATAATTAATTAACGATAAGCAAAGTTTTAACTACATCAAACCAACAATTTTTTTTGGTTGGTTTACCTCTCCTCTTCCTTTGGATGGATGAAGGACGGCACGATCGGCAATCCAGGTTCACACAAAACCTAATTGAATTAGGCTAAGGGAAAAGTGGCAGCTCATTTCGAACCAGTCATGAATGCAAATTGCCGACTGGTAGCCCTACCACCAACAAGGCGGACTGCCATCGGCAGGTACACAATAGTCGCCTCTTACGACATGCTGGATGAGCAGCTTCACAACTCCAACCCGGTGAATCAACGGATTTGTATATGGCAATGATCAAAAAATTTGTAAAACGTAAAATATTAACAGCATTTTGTCATGCTTTGTAAGTAAAAATACTGCAAAATGTTATAGTTGTAGTTAGTGAAAAGTTTTAATCGATACCGAAGTTGAAGAATAACATTCAACCCAAGCTAGTTAAACCAGCAATTTTTCCTAACTTCATGACTGAAATCGAAGTAAAATCGGTTTTATAATGTATGTATCTGAATAACACTTTAACAAAGCCTGAAAATGGGAAGCACATGAGACCAAATAATGGTGAGATTATAAAAAAATACACGTAATCAGTGAATACCACATATCCTGCCAAGTCGACTGGTCGTAAAAGACAGTTTTTCTCCTTGTACTCATAAATAGTCAAAGAGGCTACCGCTACCGACAGAGCTGCCAAAACCGTAATCACAAAAGGCAACTGGCTATATAAGTCTCTAGTCTATGTATGACAAATGCCAACAGACCTTTTCTTGATCTAAAAGGTCTCTTCAGGGCACCTACGTCAACGAAAACTGTATTAACTGGAATACCCACGTCACGTAATACGATTGTTAAATTAAACATAACCTATACTTTTTTAAACTTTCTGTGTTGCGTCACAATAAGAGCAAATTGCAATCGATGGCACAATGACCTGAACTTTCTGAAGAATCTCGGCCAGCAAACCAAGGCCACAACACAATTGAAACTGGTTGAAGGTTAACACCTGAAGGATGTTGAGTAGTAGCTTGACCAGTTAATTCTACCTTAAAAAATAGTTACAATATATTTTTCAAAATTACATACATGCATCCAATAAACATAAGATTTTATGGTACCTTAATTACGCTTTTTAACAATCTCGTCGCTGCTTGATCAGTTCTGTTTTGAGAAAAATCGATACCCACAGATATAAATCTTAAAGCCAGCATACTTGACACAAAACACTTAATTACCATACCAGATTAATTGCAAACCTGAAATGTCGATTGTAGAATGTTAGATGTACGAACAACATTACTCAGTAGTAAGCTGTTGTTTGATAAACTCAAGAAAATATTGAACTCGGTTCCAAGAACATGAGATGTGTTAAAATTACCTTCCAAAGTAACGTTAATTCTATAAAAACATCTTGGCATTAGTAACAACTTTAGTTTCTAGTAGTTTTCGAATCAACTGTTGTAGCGATAAGCTTACAAAATATATATATGTTATGTAAAAATCCTCAGTTGAATTTGGTACGAGGCATGCAACCCACCCGACTTTGACATACATGAGCGAAATTGTTGCTTTATTGAGAACTCAATGATGGTAAGTACGAATAAAATTTATATCAGCATATACAAATAAAACAAATTCATTTTAATAAAATAGCACCCTTGGTGCTGTAAAAGCAACAAACAGTTAACCATAAAGAAGCTGGCGAAAAACAAATATACAGTAGTTTGTACTGAATTATAAAAATTACAAAAATGATGACAAATGACAATGTTCTTTTACAACTATATATAATAACCCATCAAGAAATAATAGCAATTGTCTTTGCTTGAAATCGCAATATGGTTTTACGCAAATCTGCTGTTTGATAGCGACAATTTTCACCATTAGAACAAATTTTAAAATGTCTTAAATAAGCAATGCGCTTTAACATAAGGATTGCTATACGGCTTATCATAAACTTGTAGTTACCAGTACAACAGCAGCAAAAACATCTTTACATCTAAAGAATAAAAAAACTTTAACCCATTTTTTCCCGAATTTTATTTTTTGAAGTTTTGTCCATAAAAAGTTGTGTTTTCATGCCAAAGGACATATTTCGGTGTTATTTTAGTTTATTTTTTCTTTGTTTGTTTATTATATAGTAATTTTGTTGTGTCCCAAACGGGAACACCGGGCATGAGTGGGGGTCACCAGAGCGAAAAATTTTTCAATTGTTTTTTTTTGCAAGGAACAAGTAAATCATGGTATTTTTACACTACAAATGGACTTTTTACTTCGTTTTGCAACATAGACGTATGGTCGACACAAAATTAACACCGTCTAGGCTACAAAAAAGTTGTGATGAAATATGAAAGGCATGCAGCATATGAAAGAATAAACGCAAAAACCGAAAAACATGGAAAAACAGAAAAAACAGTTCGTGACAACATTGTACGTTTCACGGGATGTTACTTGTTAGCCTACTGATGCTCCATTTTGTGGAATTCTTCAAAGCAAAGTTCGTGTAAATTAACTCTGCACTTCTTGCACATCTTCCTGGAGTTTTTCTTGCACAAAGCGCACGTAGACTGCTTTTCGGCTGGTAGGAAAAATTGATTTGCGCTGTCAAAGCGGATTCCTGGAAGGACTCTTTTCTCTAAAGGCTTTGTCGCTGCTGGACGACTAGGAATAGCAGGAAGGGTGCCATACTTCGGCAGATTAAACTGCACTATGCGTCTGGAAAATCCCAAATAGTCAAGAGGACTGTTATTGTCACCCTTCTTATACAACTGCCACGCGTTGTGAAGACTTGCATCAACTGTAAACGCAAAATAGGCCACCACCACTTTTTTGATCGGAATCCCATTCTGTAATTGTCGATGTTTTGGTCTATGCAGTCTACACCACCCATAAAATGGTTGGACAGGGGCACCATGAAAGGTTAATCCACTTGTTTTTTCTGTGCATCTTTGGCAATCCAGTGAGTGGCTTTCACGATAAGCATGACGGGATCAACAGCTGACACCAGTGAATTTATCGTCTTTAGTAAGTTTTGTATTGTCAGAAAAATGAGCATATGCCTTCAAGATTTCAAATCTATTTCTACGCATTGCATTAGATACAGATGACAAGTACAATTTGGAGTGGTACTCCCACATCATACGCCATCTGGGAAATGACATGTACCCTGATAGCATCAGCATACCCAGCTAGCACTTAATTTCCTCTCGGTTGGTCGAAAACGAGGCATCACCTTTATCTTGAGATGCATACAGATTGAACATGCTTGTGATGAAGTTTATCACTTCTTCATCATAGAAGAGCTCGAAATATTCTTCAGGCTGCATGCCCTCTTTGTATGTTTTTCTTGCAAGTGTGAGGGATGGAAAGCTCGGCCGTATATCTTGTTTTCTCACCCATCATCTCTTACGTTTTGTCTCAAACCGGTTCCAGAAGTTGAAGAACTTTCCTTCTCTAAAGGAAGTTGAGGACTATCGGCACTGGAATCAAAGAAAAAACCAATTTGGTTGTCCCCTTCATTGCCTTCCGGAGAACGAGACAACAAAACAACACTAGCCTCAGCATTAGCCTGTAGCTGTTTTCCACTGAGATTATTCACGCTACCACCTCTGTCTTCGTCGCCGCTGTCCCCTTCACTGTCAAAATCATCACTGGGAGGTTGAATAAACGCCATCGCTGAAGTAATTGTTTCATCTTCTTCGATCTGAGGAAGGACTTTTTCAGCACTAAGAAACCTAAAAAAAGATTTTTTACATAACGGCTCATGCCCAGTGTTCCCGAAAGGGAACATCATTATGAAAACAAATATAACACACCACCTCGAGTTCAAATTCAAATTCAAAATTAATCCTTTCTGCCTGGAACTATAGTCCATAGTCATTTAGTTACAACATTGGTTATGCAGAAAAATATACTAACAATAGGCCAAAAACTTACCTTTTTAACTGTGGGTCACGTGATGTTAAAGGTTCATCAGACATCTTTACACAATTCACAGCAGGATACAAAAACTTTAGAACAAACAAAGTCAACTTCTACCTAACATTATATTTAACTAGTAAAAATACCTGAATTCACAAAATTAGTTTAATAACAAAATTTATTACAAATACAAGTGATGTTCCCTTTTGGGAACACTGGGAAAAAATGGTTTAAACGAAAAATTTGCATTTGAGTTTTACTTTCATAAAATTCAAACACTGCCGCCCGACCAATAGGTCCCCGCAGGTGATATTTGTTTATATGTGGTAATGCTCACCGCATAGCCGTTGCTTCACGTATCTCTGATTTTTTTCTTAAAGCTGGGTGAATTGTACAGTATGACACTGTAATCGTGTAGTAGTGTCTTTATTTCTTGAAATTATAAATTCTTTTAATTTTTATTTAACAAAATTGACTGGGTAAAAAGAAGCTGCAAACGGAAGAGAAACCTCAGGCCATGACTTTGTTAAAACAGCGAGACTCCGTGATTGCTGTAGGCAGAGAATAAGGAGCCTTAAAAACGCATATTATTAATCACTGACGTCATCGAGTGCTTTACATGAATTGATCGCTTGAGATTCCAAGATCTCTGGCTATAGCAATTACACAGACTCGCTATTCTGGCAATTCAAGACACGAGATTTCTCTTTCATGCCAGTTTGTTTCTACTGTTGTCTTAGGTGAAACATCAATAGCAGAAACTCAAAATTTCAAGAAAATAAAAAAATTCTGTCCGGTTTCAGGGATGCGGGACTCACCCACGCTGCAAGGGAATAAGGGGCCTGATGAGCAATGACTATGTAATGAAGCATTGAAAGTAACTCATAACACATGTGGAAACACTTGTTTGGCAACGGATTTTGGCGGAAACTGCAAGTTATGCCTAAATAGAAATTTTTGATGTAAAGTATAGATTTTTTTGCCGCCTCTGCTTATCACTAATCAAACTTTTCTTTTCGGTTTTCTGACAAGTACACATATGCTATCGGTCACAGAAATCTTTGATTGGAATACACATGGTCAACGCTTGAGATAGAAAACAATAAGACGGGGCTTTGATTTCAAAATTTGCAACTGGTAAACTACAAGATGCCTATCTTTTAATCAGGGATATCCCTAGTTTTAGATATCCCTGCTTTCAATACCTAAATTGCGAATCCAATGCTAATATCATTCGTGCACTTAAAAAATGCACTTCGTGTGTCAGCTGGTAACAGTGCTTCTTTTCCATGTGTCGCCTTACAGCAAGGTTTGTGTAAAAGTAGATCTTGACAAAATTTGTTTGAAAAAATTTGTCTCTCGAACTGAACATTAAGAAAATAAGACGAGCAATACAACTGCCTTGGAGCCCTTCTTCCCAGTCCAGAGGAGTGCAAAACTGCGGCTCACTGGCCAAATATGGCCCTGGTCCACAGATTGATACTCAAATTGACCGCTTTAAAATTTAATCCTTTTGAGGCAGACCTCCAATAGGTCTTAATCATAAAAACTATCAATGTTTGATTCGATCATTGCATAACCAGGTATTTACTTGAAAATCTTCGCACTTTTGAGAAAAATATACATATTTTGTTGATGATACAAAGCTTAAATAAAGCTCTGAAACTTTGTAGATCTTTCAAAAGATTAGCAATTGGTTTAAAGCCTTATTTTAAAAAAGGTTTTCAACTTTAAAACTTTGCTTGGCCGGCTTGCGAAATTTTCCATTACAATGAAATTGGCCCGCCTACAAAAAATGTGCTCATCCCTGCTCTGGTCGATGCTAATATTGATTGGCCAAGACATTTTAAAAGCAAAGACTTAAATAACATGATCAATTGCGACCACAGACCAATTTTCATCCTTCTTACATCAAATTCATTTGAATGAAAACATCTCGATAAAAATGGCAAACAAATAAAGAAAGAGTCCTACCCAGCTGAAATTTTAGAACATCAATACCTGAATGTTTCGTTCTTGTCCAGATATAAAATCTTAAACATTGAGCAATCATAAGACGCCACAGATAGCTTCATAGAATAATCACTTTTAGATAAATATGATGTCCACTTCGGTAAATTTTCAAAGTTCAAGTTATTTCTTGAAATGTATTCCAAATAGTGATGAAATTCTGAGTCAGAAAAGTACCATACAGGAATTGTAGAATGAAACCTCCACCACTCCGGAACATTAACAAGCTAGAAAATAGCCAAGACGTGTGAACTTTAAATATATTAAATGATTTACCTTAGCTAAAATCACATTCTCACTTTAGTTAACAGTTTGTTTCTGATGCAAATCCTGACATGGCTAGATTAAGTTTATAAAAGACAAAAACAAATATTAAGTGTATATACGTAATTTGACTGTACGGACACGAACAGTCAGTTAAATAGAGACAAAATGCGGTTTCTTCGTATTTTTAATGAAATTTTTTCTTTTCCAGTTTTTATAGAATTTCCAACCCAAGTTTTGAAATTTGTAAATTGAGATATTAATTTTTTCCAGCTACAAAAACTAGAAACTTTTTCAAAAACTGTACCATATCTTTCATAACTAAAGAAACCGTCACCCTCTCTTTCCATCGCTAATCAAAGTCATGATGGTTCAGTAAATTTTGATTTTTTGTTCAATTTTTGAATGATTTCCAAAAAAGAAATAACTTCAGCTAAATGACAACAATGGTATAGTGCAGCTGCAAGTTGTAAAACTAACAAAAATAACCAAGTATTTGGGATCAAAAGTGCAAATCAATAAAGAGCATGGTGGAAAGACAGAAAAGAGTCTTAGTTGAGTGTAATGAATGGAGTAGACTTGCAGATCAAATATAAGATGGCACAGTATCTGCTAAAATAAAAGGAAAAGATAGTGGTGATACCAAAAACGATGCATGGCTTTGAAAAGTGCCAGGGACAAAAAGGCAAAAAGCAGAGCTGCAAGTGACAAATGCCCGAAAATTCAGAGTTTCCGTTTCTCAGTGTTTTCTCAGGCAACTAAATACAAGGTTTTAAAAATTGGTTAAGAATTAAAAACTCTACGATTTGCAAAATGTTGACAAACATTACAAAGTCAGCTCTATACCTACAACAGTAATCTATGGAATATTTACCAACGATTTTTTAAATAATAGCCACTTTTTTAATGACTACCTCAAAGTAGCAAAAATAAGCAGATGCTTTATGTTGAACATTTTATTTTAGAGCTCAAGGTTTCGGGTCATCAACATGGCCAACGTCGGAGTATTAAAATTACATGTTTACATTATAGCTAAAAAATTAAGAATATGTTATAAAAAAATTGGTAATAACACCTTAACAGCACACAAAATATATATGAGTAAATCATGTTGCGACGTAATAGAGAAACGCAGGTAACTTTATAAGACAATAGGCCTAATTTGGGCGAATCGTAAAACAAATGAAAGTATACGCAAGAGACAGCAAGTAAATAGTACAATCAATTATAAATTCTAAAATACATTTAGCAAAAACGAAGTACCTTTGGCATAAAGTTGCCTGTTCATTTGCGGATTGATTTTCTTGAATTTCTAAAGCTTCATGAATTTTGGTCTCCTATTCTGTGTTGCACTTCCTAGTGATGTTGAGCGAAGATATGTTGCTATTTTTCTTTCAGCTATCACAATACCTTTAAATGTTCTGTGATGGCTGTGTTTGTTTTTGTGGAGTGAAGATGCTCGTGTGCTCCGGTGCTTAGGTGATGTGTGATCATGCCACTGTATGAACAGTTTGCATTTTCTTACATACATATTCTTTTGTAATTGTTAAATTGTAGTATGAGATATATATATATATATATATATATATAGAGAGAGAGAGAGAGAGAGAGAGACAGACAGAGAGAGAGAGAGAGAGAGAGAGAGAGAGAGACAGAGAGACAGAGAGACAGAGATCCACTTTTTTCTATTCGATTTTGTTTGCGTTAACACAGGTGGCCGGATTCACCTCACGAGGGCCATGGTGATGAGCGGAATATCTTTAGTTCCACTGCTCTAGGACAAACTGTTCAAAAGATGTCGACTGCCTATTTTTGATAATTTTCGGGATAGGAAGAGTGCTTTTTGTTACTATTCGCCAAAATTCATGAAATGGATCTTTAGATTACTCTTATAAATAGTTAAATGCTCAAACGTCTTAGTATCTCATCTCACGAGTTCAATTTTATAGCTCTCCCAATTGTTGGTAATAAGCACTATATCACTTTTACTAATCACACGTAATTCAATCTTTGATAGCAGTTTTACTGTTGTGATAGCTTAGTCATGTGTTGTGCGCATTAAGTTAAAGTGCTTTTTTTGCTAATTAAGGGACAGCATCAGCGCTCTGATGAAATTTTAGTGCAAAAACAAAAAGTTTTGAAGTTCTTATTATTTTTATTACGTTTACCAAATTCATTCCGCTTACTACATTATAGGAAAAAATTAAATAATAGTGCAGGCTTGTCTTATAAAAGCAAGGAGCTATCCATTAAAATAGGCAAAAAACTACCCACTATCCGCTTTACAGGGAAACACCCACACCATGTTACCTCCCTCCTTCAACATGTTCCCAAGCATGTTCTTCATTCCTTAAACTGTGCAATAGTGTTGAAATCGTTTTTATCGCACACACACTATAGCACTAAAATTTACCTTAGCTTACATAATCACATTTTTTATACACTGCACAATGCACACAAATTTTTTTACGACTGACTGCATGCCAAGTATGTAGGACCTGTCTAGTCATCCTCGCTTCAAGTGCACTACAAAACATCATTGATACTTTTGTGGTTAATCACGAGATCATATTTATCAATTTTCTCCAATTCAGCTTCACTCTCTGCCTCATCTTGCGAGTTATCACTTTTGCCTTTGATATGTGTCGCCTTTCTGTGAGCAGTGACTTTGGGAACAGATTGAAAATACACATTACATATAAAATAGACACTAGGCTTAATTTTTATGCGAGAGCTACAAAGTGGTAAAGGTCATATGGCGTTTCTTTTTTTGCTAAATTTTCCTTTGCTGCTCCTGGATATTTATTTCCTCTGGTGGAGCCAGAGGGTCAAACTTAGCTAAGGAGAGCCCACTGGCAACTGTTATGAAATGCTATATTTAGGTCTCTAAAAACCCATAAAGGTTACATCACACACACAAAACAATTGTCGAGTGATGCAATACCCTTACATTTTTGTCAGCAATAAGCTTTAGATGGGTAAACAGATTACAGATTAATTTATTTTTGCCCACAATTACAAAACACTAAAAAAACAACAGAAAGCAACACAAGAATTGCAAGTTGTATGGACCAGGAAGCAGCGAAGAACAAAAAGATTATCTGGTCAACCTGAGGCCAGCTCGAGAGCAGCAATGACGAGTAGCTAAATATAATAGAAGCAGTAAAATTCGACCAGATTTTTATAATCCTATTAGTAAATCAAGTGATTAAAGGAAAATGTAGTAGTCAATAAGACATCCAAAAAACTAGTTTTTAATTGTTTTTAAAACTGTTCATGGTTAAATGTTTTAGATTATCATTGAATTCAGAGCTGAATTTAGTGCCGCGAAATGCCAATTGATTTTGAGCTAAAACGTTTGAAACTGAAGATAAAAAGAAAATTAAGTAATACAAGAGACCAGCGATGCACTTGGCAAACTGCTTACAGTGCAAACAGTTTGCTAAAATTCAAACACTTCAGAAAAAATAAGTAACTTGGGGAAACTTCTCGTTTGCATGCAACATAACATGCTTAAAATTAAAATTAATTAATGCTCATCAATGGCTGGTAATTGGATTAAGGTTGGCTTATGATTTGCTGTAAGATATACCACACCTGAATCTTGAAGATTAACTCCCTAAATTAACTAAGTTTCTTCTAAACACCACAAGTTAAGAAATGAAAGTGAACCAGAATATAGATGGCTAAAACTCAAAATTGCCAAAACACACTTCGAAAAAAAACCTACTAAAAACCGAAATACAAGGTAAGCGGGGGACAGGTTTTTGTATTTAGCTTGCTCGGAACCGTCTGAACCTCTGCATCTTCTGTTAGTAAACCGTCTGAACCTCAGCATCTTCTGTTAGTTACGAAATTGTAGGCATCCTGTACACAATTCAATTTTATAGCTCCCTATGAATGTTAAGATTGTAAATGCTTGAAAACGTATAAGTAAGTAATGAGGGTCATAAATAAAATCTAAACCAAAAATTGGCAATGAAAAGTTGGGACCCCCACATCCCAGAAATTCCGCACCTCTTGTCCACAAATGTAGAAATTTACAAACTGGATTTATGGATTTATGCCAGGAAAAGGAACAGTGGATGCGATATTTATTGTGAGAAGAATGCAGGAGAAATATCAAAAGAAGGACAAGAAGTTGTATATGTGTTTTGTTGACATGGAAAAAGCTTTTGATAGAGTGCCAAGAAAAGTGATGGAATGGGCCATGAGAAAGAAGGGTCTACCAGAAGTAATAGTTCGGGCAGTTATGAGCCTGTATGATGGTGCAAAGACAAGAGTCAGGGTGGGATCTGCATATTCAGAGGAATTCGAAGTAAATGTTGGTGTACATCAAGGATCTGTGCTGTCGCCACTATTGTTTGCAATAGTGGTGGACGTTGTTACCGAAAATGCAAGAAGAGGTCTGGTTAACGAATTACTATATGCAGATGACCTTGTTATCATGAGTGAAGACATGGAAGACTTGAAGGAAAGGTTTTGGAATTGGAAGAATGCACTGGAAAGTAAAGGTTTAAAGGTCAACACCAGAAAAACAAAAGTGATGGTAAGCGGGTCAGAAGGCGAACTATACAAAAGCAAGATAGATCCATGTGGAGTTTGTGGGAAGAGAGTCGTGGCCAACTCAGTGTTGTGCACAAAATGTGAAAACTGGGTTCATGGCAGATGTGCAAAAATAAAGAGTTACCGCTAGGTTGGCAATGCATTTTGTTTGCTTGAAATGTAAAGGAATAATGGAAGGGACGATGGACTCAATCGAGAAGTTGTGTGATGAAGTGGAGACAGTGAATGGATTTTGTTATTTGGGAGACAGACTAAATGCTAGTGGTGGTTGTGATAAAGCAGTCACAGCAAGAGTAAGAATCGGTTGGGTAAGATTCAGGAAATGTGGAGAGTTGTTGCTTGGAAATAGGTTTCCTCTGAAGATGAAAGGTAAAGTTTATCGTTGTTGCGTAAGATCAGCAATACTGTATGGAAGTGAGACATGGTGTCTCAAAGAAAATGAAAAAGCAATTTTAAGGAGAACGGAGAGAGCTATGGTGAGAGCCATGTGCGGTCAGAAAATTGTAGACAGGAAGACGACTGAAGAACAGATGGATATGTTAGGGTTGAAGGAAACGATAGACCGGTTAGCAACAGCAAATGGAGTTAGATGGTATGGACATGTACTGAGGAGGGATGACGATAGTGTTTTGAGGGTTGCTCTGAATCTTGAAGTGACTGGCAAGAGAAAGCGAGGACGACCGAAGAAGACCTGGAAGAAGCAAGTGGAAGAGGAGACAGAGAAAGTTGGTTTGAAGAAGGAGGATGCTCGGAGACGAGATAAGTGGAGGGACGGAGTGCGAGAAATTGCAGAAGGAATGGGGTAAATCCGGCCATCTCTGCTAAAGGGAAAACACCGGATAAAAACTGAATAACTACTACATGCACACCCTGCTGAAGATAAATCCATTTTTATATTGCTCCCCAGCAAAATTCATCCCAGGCAGGAGGATTCCGGAAGTGGCACCTTAAATATTAAGTTTTTCAAATTAACTGGTCTTTTTTTGAAAAAAGGCTTTTGCAAGCTACATTAATTACCATTTCAAAAGTGATTTGAAAAAAATCTTATATTTAAACTAATCCCTTTGTGGTGTTTCCTTTAAATGCAAAAAAAATGCGAATTTACAAAAACACTTCCAGCGGATTTCGCAGTCAAAATTCCACGATAGTTAAAAAAATTCGACGGCTATTGGTAACTTTCTTGCAAAATCTTCAACCAGCTGTATAATGCGTGGGAGACAGTGATAAGGAATCCCAATTTGGACCGATGCTTTTTTTAGAGCAGTACAACGTTTCACGTAAAAAAGCATGGCTGTGATGCGACAGCGAGTGACGGGGACTTAAGTATTACGTACCCATTACCACAGTTCTTTTGTGATACCATTTACATGTTGTAACATCAAAAAAATAGTTTCTTTACTTTTACCGGCCAATTTCAATGGTAACCAAAGAGCAGTAATAGTAAGCAGGTCTCAAACTTTATTCCAACACAAGAAATCATTTTTCAAGCAAGTTCAAAACTGGAAATGGTTAAAATCTATATTTGTTTACGTTTCAACGCTAATATCAATCGTGCTCATTAAGATAAAAAAAGAGCTCCTAGCTCTTGGTTTTAGCTTACAACAAAAAACACCATGTTTTAAGGGAAGGGTTTCGTTTTATCAAATTGCAAATAAATAACCTTCTCGCACTTGTCAGTTATGAAAACTTAAAAGTAAATCAAGAACATGACAAAACCTATTCTAGATTGGAGTCCTTTTGAAAAAAAATTATTTTTTCAAATAAACCGTAGCTGACAGATATGTGCTGGGATAGCTTACCAGCCATGTTTAAAATAAGCTTTGAAACGCGATGCAAATGTAGATTCTAGTTTCAATCTTTTTAAAATCGTTTTATGTTAAAATGTAGCCTTTTTTGTTGATTACTTAAAAGGTAATTTATAATACAGTAGAATTTTCCTATAACCACACCTCTAAATAATTGTAAATAATTGCCGTTTACTATGCATCATTCTAAAACTGTCTTTTGATTCTATTTTAATGTGCATTATCTAATCAGGTTTGACACTGTAAAGAAAAACCACTACATTGCCGAACTCACAGAAAGTTGTGCTCTGCCTAAAGAAGACTTCCTCTCTATCGCAAAAGTGCGAGCGCGGCTACGGCAGTTTCTACAACTGTCTGCACCAAGTGGCGCGGGGTAAAGTAGAAGGGGTTCCCAAAACTTTTTCCGTGGAGGGTAGCCTCTTTGCAAATGCAGAAAACTATGCGATTTTAAATGAAGAATATGCCTTACTGTTTTTTCCAGTAACGCCACTAAGACCCTGCAGTTTCTACCCAACTCGCAAATATTCACGTCCTCAAATTTCTATTTTTCCTTTATTTTGGCCAATTTTCTTATGCTTTTCACAAGTATAAAAATTTACCAATCAAATATTTGCGACCTCTTTTCACACATTTTGTGAATGGCAAATTAAAACTTACCACGAGCGAAAAAATACTCAGCTTGCTATGCTAACGGGACTATCATCGAGGGTTTTGTAAACGAGCTTTAAAACTATCTCAAACCAACTAGCATTGTTTTCGCCAAAATAACTCGCTAGATAACTATGTTTCACTGTTTTTTCGCCAACTGGGACAAAACTTCCATAAATTATATTATTTGTTTTCAGGCATGCTTTGCTAATTGAGTTTACAACGCTCTGATTAAATTTATTATCGCTGCCAATAGCATTGCTTTCTGTGACACGTTTAAGAAACAAAAGCAATTTTCGCATATTACGACCACTACATCGTACAAAAATCTTAATGTCCTTTTGAGGTTGCGGTGCTTTGAAAAACAAGTACTTTGCAATAATAGATCGCGAGTTTACTTGCCATTGCAAAGACCTGTTGTTTAATTGATTTTGATGGAGAAGTTCAACTAGTTTAATTATTTACCAAAATCAAGCAACCACTGAAGTTCGCAAGCAATTTTTGTTTTTCTACATCCTACATCCCATTATTTTATAAAAAGTCAAATTTCTCATGCTCATATCGGGTGTCGGCGAAGAATTAATTTTATGTACATGCACTGTTAACCTAAATTCTGAAACGCTCACGAATTATTGTTGCAAAGATCGAAGAGTTTAAGCGACCAAACTTAACAAAAATAGCCAGGTATTTCGTCGCCGCCGATTGGTAAGCCGTAGGCTACTTGCTGGTAAACGTTTTAGGGCTGACATAATCAAGCAATTACTTTACAGAAACCTAACGTCAGTTTTGCCTCCTCTACCTGTGCAAAATTTGAAAACTCTGCGCTTACGCCCATTCAATTGTTGTTTGGACTTGTTATTAGGTCATCTTCGAAGATCTTTGATGCGCAGTTAACTCAAGTTCCTGCTGCGAAAAACGAAGCAAAGTAAACAAGATACAACTCACAAGTGTGCATCGTAATCGGATTAAAAACTAAAGATCATTCATGACAGAGATGATTATCTAGATCGGTAATTTTCAATCAATGAACCATTATTTTCCCTGGGTCAAAACTTTATTTACCTTCACATCGAGAAAAATTAGAAAAGTTGTTTTTTACTTGTTTTTCTATTTTATATAAACATCATCCCTGAAATTCACTGTGATAACTTTTTTCAGGTCACTTATCAAATTGAGAAAAATATTTTACCGGGCCACATACCTCTATGCATTTCGAAAATGGGCCGCATGCCAAAAACCAGATAAAAATCCCTGAACTAGATTAAGAGTGCCATATAAACGAACAAACTACGTATGAGGAAAAAATAGAGTGCCGTTATACGCGAACCAACCTTATACGCAAACTTTGAAGTATGCCAAAATTGGAATTCTGCAGGGACGGAGGAAAACGTTACGTTGTTATAGGCAAAGTGACTTCATGAATGAAGGCGCTTGATTATTTTACTGTACAATAAAAGCGTGGAAACGATGGCGCGTTGCTCTGAATCGTTGTTACGTTACTGTCAAGTGATCTTTATGTGAAACGTTAAGCAGCCTTCGAAAAAATTTTGGACAAAGTAGCAGAGATCTGAAACGGAGAAACGACATCTTTTGTTAGCTTAGCATATACACTGAATAAATAGCTGCAGTCTACCCAAAATATCCTTTTTTGCAACTTGAAAATATGTTATCAAGACTGGAGTAATGGTTTGCTCAGCAATGTCCATCAAAATTTTTCTGGTGGTATTCGTACATTTGCTTGCAATTTCAAGTTGCGCGGGCGGTTATGCACTTACAAAAATCTTGGAGGAAAAACTGGCTCTAAGAAGTTTTCAAAAAAGTGTCATCTGAGTGAACCTCTCTCCCTTTGCAACGCCACTGCCTATAAATTGATAAAAAGTTTACATCCAGATTTTTTCCGCGAGCATTCTTAATTATGACTTACTAAGTTGCGAGGTAACAGTACCTGTCCTTGAAACACCAAGTAAGAAGAAGATCGATAAGCAATTATTTCCTCATCAGTATAAACTACAATTGATGAATGACGATTTTTGTAAAAATTTTCAGAACTCAATGTTTGCGGAAAGTTACGACCAAAAGGCCAGATTCTAGGGGGTTTTAAAACAAAAAGACGTTTTCTTGAAGCAAGATAGGTATTTGGACAACTTGCAGTCATTAAAAAATCTGAATAAAGTATACAATTTCAATAAATTAAACAAAAGCAGTGCATTGTAGTTTCCAATAATCACACAAAACTAAAAAACGAGTATTCATGAAATGATCTAGGCCTACAGTGTTGCTCGGTCGGACAATACAAACAACAAATGAAATTGCCAGTATCGTTATATTTTAACACAAACGAAATCATCACACAGGGGAACTAATCTTCCACTATATAACAGGCATCAACCTTGAAACGCTGATCAATGGCAATAAAAAATTGTAGCTTTTTTATCCTTTCTTTTGCCAAGACAACCACCCGAAATAAGATAAAATAGATATAGCTTTAAACCAAAAACCAATACTTTAATAGCCCGTTGATGGAAAATTAAAAAAGGATTGGGCGTAGTTAAAAATTGAAATAAGCAAAACTAACACAGAATGTTCAGGTAGGTGGTGGTTTCAATCAAAAATCAAACCCAAAAAATACCAGCCCGTAAATTCTCCTTTATTGAATTCTCTTTATGACATAACATGAATCAGTAACTTTAAATTAGCTAAACGTTACAAGTCAGTAAAAGTTTCTTGGTGGTGAAAAGTATGTCGTTAATTATTAACTAAACAGAACAACACAAGAAAAATAAGATTTGAGTTCAATATTTTTGAAGTGATAATGCAAATATCACTTTGGGGAAGTAAACATTTACCTTTTTTAAGCATTTGAATAAACAATTTTTTTTCTAGAGAAGTCTTTCCATTAGCTAGCGGTTGAAATACAGCAGAATTCATCTAATTCACCATCGTTTAATTCGTCGATTCACTCAACTCGTCAATTTTTTTGTATTGTGTACATTTCCGTTCGTCAAGTCGCTATCGTCTAATTCGTCAATTCGCTTAATTATTTGTCTCCACTGTAAATTACCGAGACAGCTTTTTTGGATAACACCTACCCATATAAGAATGTATTGAGATTTAGAGCCAGAAATAGCTTGGTGCCACAAAATCAGTTTGTTTAGATTGTCAATATTGATCGAAAAATACACTCAACGAATTTTGAAAATACGTACCCTACACGTGTGCATGTGTGCCGCGGCACACCGCATCTGTGATGGTGTACTTGGCACTTTCCATTGTTTATATAAGCTTAACTAGACATTCATATTGGTCTTCAATTTTGAAAAGTTAAGTAGCTAGACCAGTTACTTGCAAGCTAACTTTTGCTTTAGTTACTAAAATACCAGACCCTTCAAAACTTTTAACAATCGCTTTTACTTCAGGTAGGTTCTCCATCTTGTGGCCTAACTAGGCCCAGAAAGCAACTAATTTAGCAAATTTGGTTTATGTGATTTGAAAGTGATCACAAAAATTTTTGGATCCATGCTTATTACCAATGCGGAGGCAGTCACTACAAGCCTATTTATGGGTATGCGGTCAAATAAAAGATTGATAGGGAAACTTTTTTAATTTAAGTTAAAAAAACACTGTCAAAACTGTTTATTATACATCAAAGTTCATCCATTGGCATGCGTGAATTTTTCAATTCTAAATTTGTTAAGGAATACCTCTAGGGCACACTCAATTTTGGCAATCACACCAGGTCTTCGCTGCATCTGTCTACGATTTGAAAAACGAGTTTTGCGGTCGCAGCAACAAATTAGCAAATTATCTACTTTTCTCCACTAAAACTATTTTTTATAAAATATTCTAAAAGACTAGGTCGAAACTTTTCTATTTGAATAAAAATTATTCTATTTTTGAGGGGTTCTGCAGCTGGAGAAAAGACATGAAAGTACAAGTTTTGTTCAGGTGAAATTAGGAGTTAACTGGTATACGGTACTTTTCTAGAGTGGTTAAGGGCGTTTTAACACAAACCTTTTCAGGGCAAATAAGTAAAAAACGTTTTTCTACTTGGTTAGTTTGCACTACTTTGTTACCAAGGCTGGGACGTTTTTTCTTAAACATCAGTTTAAAACATAAGATTATGAGTTATTAAAACTGTACAGCAGTGGAATTTTATAACCAATGTAAAACAATGGTACTTTTTTTGCAGTCAAAATCTGCGTAGCACAAGCTATACCAAAACAAACAGCATAAAGCATTTTGTTTGAGTTAAGGAATTTATGGCCTGCAAGCGTTAGGATAAAAGCAAAATAGATATTTGTTTGTTGCTCATATTAAAAAAATTGTCCACAGCTTGAAAATGTCTTTTTTGGGGATGGATTCTTGCTTCAGTTTGAAATTATTGGCATTTTAATTTCTGTCTTTTTAATTTGCAAAATTTTAATTTCTTTCTGTAAAGTTTAATCCATTTTAGACTTCATATACTGCTAGTTTAACACACTTTTGCTTCAAAGTAGCATCACGTAAATGAAAACAGGACTTTAAGAAATTCGAGCCAAAATAAAAGATTACATTCCTGTACTGATGGTCCAGGTTTCAAAAACAGATTTCTGACAGGCCATCAAGGTCTTTCAAAACATTGTGCATTGCTGATGAAAATAAGGTATTTTGATAGTATCCACACGTAATCAGGTAATCCCAAACAAAATGCTTTACAACAATTTTTCTTTTAACTACTACTTTCAGATTCTGATGCTGTAAGAAACGTACTGTCCAACGAGAATCAAGTACTGTAAATAAAAAAACAGGTTCAAAATTGCTACACAAAAATGGATTCAAAACTGCTGTATGACAAGAAACAAGTACTGTAACTAAAAACAGGTTCAAAAGTGGTGTCTGACCAGGAACAAGTACTATAACTTAAAAACGAGCTAAAAACCGCTATGCATGTTAAACAAAAATGAAATTTACAATTTTGTAGACTGTCAACCCAATTTTCATACTAAAATTCAAGACTGACTGTCGGTATGTTGCAAAAAAATTCAGCTACAAACGCTCTTATTCAATGGATCTGGTAATGCAAAGTTTAGAACTTACTTTTGTTGCGCAGGGCAATCTAGCAACTGAGTGCGCATGCATGGCGAAAACTACCGTAGACACAAGCGTAACATTGCCGCATTGTCGACATGATAATCAAATGTTTTAAAAATCTTAGATACTTAGTCTTACTTTACAAAAAATGATATTAAAAAGAAGAAATTCTTGGATCTAAAAAATTTACAATTGCTCCAGCGATACCTGGTAAGGCCTAGGCAAAGAAAGTCAATATAGGTCAGAGCATTATTGAAGCTACTCAACCAAGCTAATTGTTTGCCTTTTTTACCGAATTGATGGCTCTACTTGAAATAAGTTTTGGATCTAAGTGTTTAATATTGTTTTTATCGATTTTTGCATCCAAACTTCCGATATAGTTTTTTTTATAACGAACAATTAGTCATAGACTGTACAACACATGTAAGTGCGGTTAAAATGCTTACAGCAAAAAATGAAACCTGATTCGCTTAATGGGTTGCAAATAACATTGATCACCATCTTGCTACTCTTAACTTTAGAAGGAACCTTATGCGAAATGAACGTTATTCACACCGATTAGAGCAAAAAAAACAAATGCAACAGCTGTAAAATGACTTAAAAAAGAATGATAGTTATGCTTTTTCACAATACAAATGCATTCTAGTTGAAAATTGTTAGGAAAAGGTTTGATTATTAAAAGTAAATTATCATTGTTGCTAGAAATAATTTTTGTTTAGAATGCATCATAAAATTTGCTGTAGCACAAAAAATAGGTCATAAACTCGCAAATTGGAAATTACGTCGGTAAAAATTCTTGTTTAATATATGACGTGATCGTGAGCATAAAAGTCAGTCTTATTTAAAAGTGTTTACCAAATAGGTCAATCTATCATTCGATAGATTTTGCTTAATTTCAACTGCTGGATATGAGAAAGCATTTACGTTTATTTAGATTCTGAAAATAAATATGAGTGAAAAACTTGTGAACCAAAATAACGTTTGCATTATAATTTAGAAAATATTACCCCTACAATTTACTTTCCAGTGTTTTTTACTTAACAAACTTGTAACTAACAACATAAAAATAGATTTTCCGACTTGAAAATCACACATTAACTTTAAAAAAGTCATTCATTTATTAAGAAAACTTAAACTTTCTCATTATGTCAAACTCTTCCTACAAAAGTTCCCACGATTGGATTTATAAAAAACTTTTTTTGTTGATCTCTTCCTCAACTAAACATTCTGTGAAAGTTTCGGCCTGCCAAAATTTTGGTGAAAATTGAATCTCAATAAAATGTTGTTGCTTACAACTGAAGCAACAACAATAAAATTTTTGTTATGAGTCATGAACAAAAAACATACTTAACTTATTTATTACGTACTTACACTAATAATACATTTAGAAAATTACCTCTATTTGCTTCTGAATCCATAATTACATATTTCTTTACTTCTGACTGGACAACGGCCAGCACATTAAATTTACTGTATGAGTCATAAAAGGCACCAATCACATAAGACAACGAGGCAGTAGTGTATGAAGCTAAGTTCTCAGAAAGCTTTTTAAGAGATAATGCTTTGACACAGCAAGATACTCTACCCAACCAAATGTCTCCGTTAGCAGTCAAAGCTGCAAATGTTACATCATTATCAGCGACTATAAATTTTTGTATAGGCTGGTTATCAAAGGTAAGTGATGGACTAGGTTCAACCACAGTTAAAACAGCAAACAAGTAAGTGCTCCTCAAGTTGTAAATTAACAACACATCACCCCAAAGATATATGCAACCTTTGTCCATTTTCACTTCTGCAACACCTCTTAAATTTAAAGGCGAACCTACAAACAAACATTTTATTAACCATTCTAATAACAGCAAAAGTGCCAAGCAAAATTCAGTTGTGCTAAAGGCATATTATTTTATTGAATACCAAAAAAATATTCGTATAAAGTATTGTAAGTATAAAATGGGTTGGAAGATACCTTTTATTTTCCATAATAAAGATTGCACTGGGCCAGAAAATTTTGGATTTGCTTTTTATACCTTGACTTTCTATGCCTAATGCGTCATGCTGCACATTAAAAGCTCTTGTATATCTTATCATATTTCGAATCAATGCCTAGACATACTAAAACTACCAATCATAGCTTCATCTATCTTTTTTTTGATGCCGTAGACTCATCTTTGTCGCTTTCAATCATTTAATAAAAGCGCTTACCATGCTGACGTAACTAGTCGAAACGAGAATGTAGGAAGTGCACGTTTATTGGCATCCTGCTTCCAAACTTGCAGTATGTTTCTATTGAGTCTTTCACAAGCTCTTGTAGTAGTGGCGAATGAGCGGGACTGGGGAAATTCTAGTGAAGACATCATTTCTTTGCGGGTTTTCAATGAGCATGAGGGGAAATGTGCTGTGGGTTTTGAAGGTGTGCACGGGAAAATGGTATTGGGAAAAGAAATGCAGAAGGAAGAAGATTGCTGGAGTTCTGTGATGAAAAAGAGCTGTGCATGGCAAACATATGGTTTTACAAGAAAGAGAAAGGGAAAATCACATATTGTGCAAGTGAATGGGAAACTGAAATTTATTTTATGCTTGAGGAGAAAAATACAGCAAATGAGTTAGGGATATGAAACTGATACCGTGGAAACTTTATCTCAGGCTGATGGTGGTAGATCTGGACAAAAAAGTTTTAAAAAAATTGTGAGAAAGCAACGGATCGTAAAAAGGAAGTGGAAGATGAATGAAAACCGAACAAGAGTGAGATTTGAAAAAAGAGTAAAAGAACTAGTAAGCACAGGCGCATCCAATTACTGGAAAACTTTCAAGGATGGTATTCTAAAGGAATGTGATGAAGCGTGTGGGTGGAAAGAAGAAGTCTAGGATAGATCGAGCAGACATGTGGTAATGTAGCATTCAAAGAGCTGCGTAGGTTTCCATCAGAAGAAAATAAGACTCAATACAAATGTTTAAAAATTAAACGAGGAAAGTTTTTGCTAGAGCTATGAGAATGGAAGCTAAACAGAAATTGACTAAATTATATTAGAATTCCAACAGTGTTTTCTGCTCATTAAAAAGAATAAAAAAAGGGAAGGATCCTGAAGGAGGAAGGTGCTCAAAAGGAAGCGACGGACGATTGGGTATTATTGAAGTAAATAGGGCAAATATTTGGAATCAACACATGGAAAAGATAATGAATAAAGAGAACGAATGGGACCACAGGATGGAAACTGGCATAGTAAAAGGACCAGTGAAAGAAGTGGCTCGCAATGAAATGGTGCAAACAATGCCTAAGATGAAATCAGGAAAACCAACCGGACCATCTGAAGTTTGGAGATGATGATTGCAAGTAGTCAAATTAGGTTATATGATAATAGAACTGTGTCAGCACTTATTGTATTGTAGAGGAATGGCTGATGAGTGGAAAACTACTGTAGTGTGATTGTGCCTATTTTTAAAGGAAAGGGTAATGTGATGAGCTGTGGAGCATACAGAGGAGTGAAACTGCTAGAACATGCCATGAAAATTGTTGAAAGGGTACTGGAGAGGCGAATACGAACACTGATCAGTTTAAATAAAATAGTTTGAATTTATGCCAGAAAAATGAACAGTGGATGCAATATTCATTGTGAGAAAAGTACTGGAGGAATATCAAAAAAAGAACATGAAGTTGTACATGTGTTTTGTTGATATGGAAAAGGCTTTTGAGAGAGTGCCAAGAAAAGTGATGGAGTGGACCTTAAGAAAGAAAGATTTATCAGAATATTTCAAGCAGTTGTGAGCTTGTATAATGTTGCTAAGACAAGAGTGAGAGTGGGATCTTCTTGTTTAGAGGAATTCGCAGAAAAAGTTGCTGTACATCAAGGATCTGTGCTGTCGCCACTATTTTTTAATAAATTATTGTATGCAGATTAACTTGTTCTCATGATCGAAACCATTAAAGACTTAAAGGAAAGATTTTGGAGTTGAAAGGATGCACTGCAAAGAATGGGTTTAAAGGTCAACACCAGAAAAACAAAAGTGATGGTAAGCGGGCCGGAAGAAGAACTACTCAAAAGCAAGATAGATCCACCTGGAGTTTGTGGGAGGAGAGTCGTGGCCGATTCAGTGTTGTGCACAAAATGTGGAAACGTGGTTCATGGCAGATGTGCAAAAATAAAGTTACCGCTAGCTTGGCAAAGCGTTTTGTGAGCTTGAGATGTAAAGGAATAATGGAAGGAAAGGTGGATTCGATCAAGTAGTTGTGCGATGAAGTAGAAACAGTGAATGGATTTTGTTATTTGGGAGACAGACTAAATTCCAGTAGTGGTTGTGATAAAGCAGTCACAGCAAGAGTAAGAATCGGTTGGGTAAGATTCAGGAAATGTAGAGAGTTGGTAATCGGAAATAGGTTTCCTCTGAAGATGAAAGGTAAAGTTTATCGTTGTTGCGTAAGATCAGCAATATTGTTTGGGAGCGAGACATGGTGTTTAAAAGAGAATGAAAAAGTAATTCTAAGGAGAACGGAGAGAGTTATGGTACAGACATGTGCAGTCAGAAATTTGTAGACAGAAAGACAACTGAAGAACAGATGGACATGATGGGGTTGAAGGAAACTATAGATGGGTTAGCAACAGCGAATGTAGTTAGATGGTTTGGAATGTGCTGAAGACGGATAAAGATAGCATTTTGAGAACTGCTCTGAATCTTGAAGTGAGTGGCAAGAAAAAGCAAGGACGACCAAACAAAATCTGGAAGAAGGGAGTGGAAGAGGAAACAGAAAAGACTAATTTAAAGAAGGGGGATGCCCTGAATCAAGCAAAGTGGAGAGATGGAGTGTGACAACTGCGGAAGGAATGGGATGACTTCGGCAATCTCCGCTTAGGGGAAAATACTAAAAAAAAAACTGTACTACTGCTACCACTAAGACCTTTTGGAAAAACGATGCCATGTAAGTGAAGGCATACAAATCGGAGAATTGGAGTTAATCTAGTCTGAAGTGCATTTTACTGCGAGCTGCTATCAGTTTAAAATAGAATTTTTGGTTTCCTTGTTCCTTAAATGGAAACCAAAAAAACTGGAAAAAATGCGATCCATTTGTAAAATCCAACAAAAAACAAAAACTTTAATTATATCGCACAAGGAAGCAAAATAACTAAAATCAACTAAAGAAAAATGCACTAAAGCTTTATTGTTACATTTTTTATTATGTTAACTGCGAACAAAACCAAGGGCAATAACATATTCCCAGCTTAACAGTGAACGAATTTTTGTGGTGAACAAGCTTGCAGTAGAAAAAGTTAGTTTTGCTTTAAGTAAGGTTGCTGCAATGTTTAGAAGAGCTTTGTCAAGGTTCTTAATATTTTTGACATGAAGTTTTAACATCTTTTTTGTTTGGTGAACTAATAGTTACGTTACCAATAACTCCTTACCAACAGGTAATAAAAATTTTGTTGCTAGAAGTGGGAAACGGCAATTAAAAAAGGCACATCCTGGAAATTTTTCGAAATTGGGTCCCTGCTTTCAAACCCTAATTCACATGATTTGGTTTTGACCTGCAAAACTCAATAACTTAAAACCCCGATAAGAAATTTGTATTTTGGTGACACTTGGCATTTTTAGAGAAGAGGTGTGCAACCTGGGGTCCGTAACGTAAAATTTTGTGACCCGGAAAGGATCCCAAATGTGGCTGGCAAGGCGAAAATTTTGCAACCTTGGATGACAAAGTAATCAATTACAGGTTGGAAAAACTGATCTTCAAACAAAAGGTCTTCAAGCGCAAAACTTGTTGTAAAAGTATCAAACAGCAAAAGCCTTTACCACCCTTTAGGATAAACATCATTACCAGCCAGTGCTTGGAAACTTAATTCTGCTTAGAGACAATATGGATTACAAAATTTGACTAGTTCTCGAATTTTCAAAAAGTTTGAAATTGGCCCGCCAGCAGAAAGGTAGCACACTCCTGTATTAAAATATCCAGTAGGTTAACCATCTACATTTTTGTTCAATTTATGTTAACTGATTCAGAGCGACGTGATAGTCATATTTGATTCTATTAAAATAAGCGTTAATAATAAGCACATCTTTACTAATTGTAAACTATTATTATTCTGGCCAAGAATTTTCTAAAATGGTTTCCAACTATTTTGAAAACTTGTGCACGATAAACCCCTTACAATTTTTGTAATATTATTTTTTCCCAATAAAAAAACACGTAGTTGAATCCTTCAAAATTTAATGAAAAGGGTTAATTTGTTAATTTCAATATTTCATCTATTCTAGCATGGGTTTTGGGCTGCGCCATTTTCATGTCATGTGTCACATACAGTTCATTCATAAATTTGATTTAAATATGGAGTAGAAAAAGGTGTCTGGCACTCTGATGTAAGTAAATGAGCATTTTCAGACCCCTCTTTTGCAAGATCCAAATAAGTTTGCAACATTTCCATCCACAAGTCACTTCAATACATTTCTCGGTGAAAATGGCCTGCACCTCCATCATTAACTACATCAATAAAACTGTTCTGAAATTAGAATCTTCGCTGTAAGTAGATCATACAACTTGGGTGTAAACGGGGTGCTAATAAAACAAAATTAATCAATCTTCAGTAAACTTAAAAAATAGCAGGAAATTTTACCATCGAGAATCACAACAAATGTGGTGTTTCATAACTTCGAGGATATTGTTACTTAACCCTTTGAACCCTGACCTCCTGGGCCTAAAAATACCCTGCACCTGAGCTCCTGAGCAAAATTTTAGAATTTTCAACCCCCCACATATAAAGGCCATTCTCTAGAATCAAATACACCTCTAAAATCAAATTCTACACGTAGATTTTGTTGAGCAAATGCTCTTGTTCATCCTGTTGACAAATTATCTGCATCACCACCAGCTGTAGGCCTAGATCTATTCCTACCAGTGCCACGCCCAACTTGGGCCGTGCTAGGTCTAGGTGCAGGACTACTTAGATCTAGATCTACATCAAGCCCTTCATCTTCATTGCTTGATTCAGAGTTGACATCAGAATCTGCTGACTCTAGATCACTTTCAGGGTAAATATCAGCTAAATCCTGCTCATCTTTGTCCGAATCATACACAAGATCTAAAGCCTGTTGTAAAGAAAATAGGCGTGACCTCTTACCAGATTCACCAGAAGTTGAGGGTTGAGAGAATGATCGTTTCATTGTCAATTTTACACAGAAAAAATACACTCAAGCATTGAACATGGGCGCAGACATCTTTGAATGACGTCGGTATCCCATAATATATATAAGTCAACCTCATTGGTCGGATAAAAAAAGCGATTGCAACATGTTTTTATGACGCACTCTCAGCGCGACGTGGAGCGTGCACTCGGTACATAAGCAAAGAAGGCTTGCGACGTACAGGTCGCACTCAGGGCTGTCGAGTTAAATGTATTTCAAGTTAATGATCATCGAGCAAATTCACTGATTTATGAAAAAAAGCAAAGTTTTTCTGTCCAATTTGGAATGCCATAGTGCCAGTTTGATATTAAAGTTGTTTTTCTTTTTATGGTAAAAAAAGCACGTTGATTTATATTCCCTGTAGTGCTTGGTTGATGAAGTTAACGGTTTATAACTTTTTCACCCAAGACAACAGAAACATTAAAAACAATTGTCAGAAATCCCTTTTCAAGCATTTTGTTTTTACTTCTTCCAAAAATTTTTGTATTTCTTCACGCAAAAGTTTTGGTACTTCTGTCGTAAAATCAACTGAGTCATGTATGCCGGTTACAATTTTAAGACTAAAACTTTTTGTTTTCGGATCCTTGAAACTGCTTCAGGAACCAAATGAGGCCACATATGCTACTTCACAATCTCTCCCCTAATACTTTGATCCCAAATTTTCGATTACTAGCATGCTATGAGACTTACCTGAGAAAATATAATATGTACCTTGTGTTAATTAGGTAGTTTGATATTTATAATGTTAATTTTTCTAAAGTATTACGATCATTTAAATACCGATACAAAATTATTTTACAGCCTTTTGTTATGCACACAATCACAATCGTTCGAAAAGCATGTCTAGCTTAATGCACCCATACTCCACCAAACACTGAACAATCATTGTCTATCAAGAACACATATTAAAGAATAATCATCGTTAAAAACGTTTGCTAGCTGCTTCCAAGTTCTATATACAGGACAACCAGGAATTATTGGTCCTCATCCAAAAGACAAACTTTCACAAACTGGTTTTATGTGCAGAACCTTGGTTAATCGCTGACAAGCTGAAACAGGGGAGATGTGGTGTTAACGTTAACATGGCATCACTAAGTAAAGAATTTCCGAGTTTTGATCACTCCCCACAGCAGTAAGAATTTAAAGCAACTTTCCATGACCACTTGTTAGCGTCCAATGCGAGCCATCAATCTGGAATAATTGGCTGTGATCAAGCTAGTAGAGGAATAGGCTTCGTTACTTATTTAAAACTGTACCATATGAAGATAAAGTGATTTTTGAAGGACTTAACAAATATATTGAAAGAATCTTCTGAGTTTAAATCATTTCAGAGACTAAATCAAAATTTCTGTCACAAAAAAATAAATTGTAGAATTTTTCCGCCGTAACCAACTACAAAAACAAATTAGTTATGTCTTATATATCACTAAAAAGCAGGCATTAGAAGATAGGAGTCAAGTGAAATGTGGATGTAAAGAATGGAGATTAACCAGATAGAATATCATAGGGATATGATGTCAAAACTTGTGCAAGAAAAAAGATAATAATAATAAGGCAGAATTAATGGGTTGGACACATGTGGTGCGTGTTGCAGTTACACCTTTTCTTCATTAAAGTGAAAGAACAACATTTAGATTCACACGACAAACCTAATCAAGATCACAAAAGCAGCAGTTTATTTCAAACCAGTTATGAATGTAAACTGGTGCCTCCTCCCACCAACAAAGCTGGCCGCAATTGGTGAGCGCATAAAAGTCGTCTTTCATCACATGCTGAGTGAACAGCTTCGCTGTTCTAATCCAAAAAGTATGTGAATATACTTCGAAATCATACATTTTCACCACAAACGCATCAATCAACAAATATTGCTTGCTTAATAGTGTTTGTCATAAAGGCACAGATTATCATGAACACGGAACTGACAGAGTCCCAATTGTATATTCCGAATTCTAACACACAGCTCTTCTACAAACAAGCCTGCACATGCTAATTTTAAATCTTCCGATTACAAAATATTAAGATGATTCTATTATGATCATGAGACTAAGTGAGGCATCAGGTTTATCTGTAATCAATATTCATAATAAAGCTAGATTTATCATATGCATTCATACAGTATTTAAAAGCACGCTTTAAGTCAATAACTTTTGTTTTAGTACATACCGTTTCCAGTGTTCGCGTCATCCAACCACACGTAATTTAACATCAATGGATTTAATGTTTGTGGAAATTTGTCATAAAATGTTTTCAGCAATCGAAATTCCCCAAATCCATTTCTTTCAGCTAAAAAATGTTTTTTTTTTTGGTCAATGGTAAATTTTGCAACTAACCGGACTAGGTGTATGAAACACTACTACTAAACTTTTTGTCTATTTACATGTTTACAAGTAAATCGACTAATAATATAGAAAATAAAAACAATTAGCTTGTAAGTCCAGGTAGATTTAAATAAAAGCAATACCGACCAACTCAAACAAAATTCGAAGTTTGATAACTTTCAAAGTGGGTCTGACCAATTATCGTTTTATATTTAAAAACTTTGTCGCCGCTTTTTACAAAGCGAAATGATAAACAATGCACAAGCAATAAACAAAAACATTAAACGTTTAATTACAGCATCAAAAGAATTATTAATGTAATCTTATAACTTTAAATCGTTAAAAACAAGACTGGGGTGGCAAGCAAACACACAGCCATACCAACCAGAGCAACAGTAGTCATAGGCTTAAAGGTATACTGCACAACTTGATCGGACCCATTGCCTCAACCACTTCGCCAACTAAGCCCGCTAATCAATATCACCAACTCAGCTAAGTAAATAAACAAGAACAAGTCCATAATCAGTATACTGCCCAGAAGACATTTTTAGCTACAGTGTACTATCAAAAAGGCTTTAGGACTTTTTACTCGTGAAGAACGGTTCAACTTGCTATTGTAAATACTACTACTAGCAGTTCCTAAATGAGATGATTTAGGAACATGTTTAGTTCTGTAGATGTGATCACAATGATCAGTTACTAGCCGACTCTGCCGGCGTTGCCAGCTGAACTCCCACAGGGACATCGGGAATATCAATATATATTGCTTCAGCTGTCTACGCCGGTTTAACTCTAAGAGGGGTTGTGTAAACATACGCTTTTGACGGAAAAGGATGTATTGAGCATAAGGCGCAGCCAGGAGGAACTAAAAAAAGTTCAAGGAGAAATAAAAATGCAACGTTCCTGTGTCAAATCGCAACATATGGAAAATATTTCTACTTTTTTTGCATTAAAAAAGCTTTATACCAGAAATGTCTTCCACCTTTCCCAATCGAAAGAAACTGGCTAAGCGTGAGCAATAGACAGAGCACATGGATTTAAAGTGCTGCCAGGACCTTGAAGCCTCAAAGCTCATTACCATAAGGACCGCACCAACATCACTTTTTATAGTACACTTAATTTAGGAAAAAGAATTAGATACAACATGAACTCTTTGTTAAAGGATATAAAGCAAATGCATGCACAGACAGAACTCTGCTTTATAGTATACTGGTACATAGGTCAAGGTGGTCTCACCAGTTTTGGTCAGAGCATTTTACAACTAACTTGTGAACTCGCAGATCAATTCGCCCAAAATGATGCATAAAACAATCGACGCAATTCTTTAAAATTGAAACAACACAGCAAAGACATTTTAACAATTAATTGGATTTATCAAAAAGGTTCAGAGAGTTCCTTGTGTTTGAGGCTTCACTGATACCATTGCTTGTAGGCCAATAAGTATGTTAGTGGTAGTAAACTGGAGACAATTCTTCAGTGTTTGGTCAGCCATTATACTTTTTTAGTTAGACTGAGGTTTTAGAACAGAAAATGTACTCTCACATACCAATGTGCTTCCAAACGTTGAAAGCATTTTTAATCCAAAATCCTTCAGTTTGAGAGATCTGCCTTTGCTACCTAATTTCTAAAAGCTCTCATGAAATTCTTTTACTGGCCGCATGCGACCCACGTGCCCGTAGTTGGACCACGCTGGTAAAGATTATACAATAATCAATCACGAAAAATTTTGATGAAGAGATATTACTTTAAAACCACAAACGCAAACAAGTAATTGTAGATGCAATTACATATGTTAATATCTGCTATAAAAATGGTCAAAATTAATTAAGTGGGCATTTTTAAGAGCTAAATCAACAAAGCAACCGGCGTGATGCAATGGCTGAAATGTTTGAGGCAGTTACTTTAGTCCTGATCTACACCTATAACCAATAATTATTGTTCGAAACTTTCTCTGCTCTTGTTTTAACAGAAAGGAGTTACAGGATCTGAAAGTTAATAAAATTACTAATAAGTCTGATCTTGATGCAGCAGGTTAATAACATGTAATACTAAATTGAAATCACTTTTAAATAGCAAGGTGCGTTTATTCTCTGAACGGCTGCCGTTTCTTCCTTTGTGTAGTTATCAGCGGAGCACACATTATTTTGGCATGCACCGCTCAATAGAAAGAATCAGCAACTATTAGTTGTAATATAGGCTACAGCAAGTAGTACATTTAATTTTTAACATAAGATATAAAAAAAACTAACCAATATAAGTTTCATACTTCACCAAAATATACTGATTGATCCGCTGATTGTGCAACAAAATATAAATATGACAACATTGAAATGTATAAGTATGGTGAACAATAAAGCAATCTTCAGATGAGAGATTTAAAAACTTACAAACTGACACTCTCCGACTATTCTTTAACTCAAACAAAGCAAGAATTCCTACAAAATTATACCACAATTATTTAAATATATGCACTCCATTTGATTTAAATTAAGGCAAAATAATTTTTCTGATACTATATTAGTCTTATACCTCCTTGAGCAAAATTCAGTTAACTGATTTTTAAATATAAATCATTAATCAAATTATGATAATAATTGAAAAATCTTAAGAAAATTGAACAAATTTCAAGTCTTAAAAGCAATACTTGTAACCTAACCTTTGTTGATATTGTTTTTCTCGGCAAACAGCAACTTTTTTCTGGTAGAAATCAACAGTTGATTCGCTCGAATACAATGCGGCACACTCACATGAGTGGAACATACACTATTGTTATTAAAGAAAACTTCTTTGTACACCACTGAATTATTGAAATAATGGACAAGATGCATTCCACTCTTGAAATAAAAATCGGTTAAAAAATGATATTCATACTCAGAGAGCACTATAAAAAGTAAAATTGAAGTTCACATTTAAGGGTATTTTGCAATATTCTATCGAACTTCGCATACAACTATCTGATCAGAGCATAATAACACATTCTAAAAGTTATTCCTTTCTCTCTGAGTTTTAAGCAACAATGTGAAATTAAAAACTTGCAAATAAAGTCATCCTGGCAACGAAGTTGCAAAAATGACAAGATGATAGATATTGAACATTCTAGACAAAATAGAGGCGTTTTCGCTCATATGGTTCCCATCAAAGAATCACAAAAACCTGCTACTACTTTAGCTTAAATATAAAAACATTTTAATTATGTGTATACAAAATTAATCTAATTATATGTGTTTTAATTGCGCTAAAATATTTGCTCCAAGGATCTATTCAAAAGATGTTAATTTTGTTCGATATATTTACCTTACAAAATGGCTATTTTACAATATAGCTGATTTCAATTATTTAATACAAAAGTTTAAAAATACAAATTAATCACATATCAATGCAAGAAGACAAATTTTCTAACTCAATTAAAAAATCTGTATCAGGAAAAATCAATCAAATAATCTCACCAATTTGCTATTCCCCTGACTTTTCTCAACAAAGAGAAATTTAATGATAATAAGTCAATGTAATATGCTAATTTTAAAACTGATGCTGATACAAATTTTTACTTACCGTAAGTTGCTCTTATAAATTTTGATGTAGCGTATAAATTTAATTGTTTGCCTGATACGAATGTTCATGTCATGCTACTTAGCCCCCAAAAGTAACAAAGCATCGGCATTCAAAAAGCAGCCACAACAAAACATTGGAAGGCATGTAACAAATTTCAGTAGAATAGTCGTTTCATATTATTAAAAGCTATAACACAAATGCAGTGTTTCCCAACCTTTATTTATCCACGGCCTATATTTTTCTTTTATCCATGGCCTACATCAGAAAATACCGCGCACACCACCAAATAACCATGTTGCAAAACCTACTAATAGTCGAATGAATTAACACAAAAACGTAATCTTAATTTGATGATCCAGTCTCACATCTGAGCCGATTCAGCTGAACACAGCCGATATTTTCGCAGAAATTAAGAAGAGATAAGCACAAATAGAGGAGACCGGGGAGAAATGTTACAAGGGAGGGTTGTTACACTCCTTATTACTTCTTTAAAAAAATTTTAAATCGCTGCAATTAATGTTATGCTATTGCTAACATCATTTTCTTTAGTTTAAAAGCATTTTTAATAGAAACTGCGTGGTAAAGAAGAGAGAAAAAGGATTTTTGTGTGTCAAAAGTAAATTTTGAAGATTTTATCCAAAACTAGCTGCTTTCAAGGTATTTTAGCGTATGTTTGAACGGACTGCATTTTTCATAGGTTTGGTTACTGTAATTTCAAGCAGAAATAGAAGTAAAGTCAGTTTGGTCAAATATGCCAGAGAATATTAGGGTTTATTATGTCACTGGGGATCGGGAGGCTTGATACACTGTGTAACAAGTCACCCCAACATTCCTACGTATATTTTTAGTTAGTTTATTTTTTCAGAGTATTTTATTACTTCTCATTTATTCACATTTAGAAGTATAGTAAACTGGATGGCCATTCTATAGCCCAATAGATACGGTAGGTACCGGTACTGGTAGATAAAAATACTAATACTGGTTCTGGTATCTTGGTATCTGTAAGTTGTAACAAAGTAGTGCTCAGAATGCAATTGCACGTTTTTGTTCTAGTTAAGCAATACTGGCAGACTATTTACAATTAACCAGCTTGGCAGCTAGGTGACGAATATATATCTGTTTTCAGTAGATTTCTCTCATTGTTTTTCTTAGTAGATTTCTCAAAGCTGCACCAAGGCAATCAAAATGCTCTTCAAAAAAGCGTCGCTCAGCAGTGATAACTGCAACTCCTGAGAAAAAGTCATTACAGAAGTTAAATTCTGTTAGACACACTAAAGTAAGAACACAGAAGAAAGCCAAAAAAAGATTTTGCTGTCATCATCATCATCAGCTAAGGAAGAGTGGTTCTGCATTGTGTGTAGTGGCAGTTACTCAAACTCAGCACCAGGTGAATCCTGGATTCAATGTTGCCAGTGTGAAGGATGGTCACATTATGTGTGCAGCAGTGCTGACTTGGTCTATATTTGTGAAAACTGTTCTGAAAACAATTAAAATTGAGCAATACTTAATTGAGAGTAAAGCATTGCACCACTTTTTAGAGTTTTATTTTCCATTGTTCTTTGGGTGTGCATCACTTTTTACAGTTTTGTTTTTTTGTTGATCTTTGTTTGTACAGCTTTGTTTTTTATTGCTCTTTGTTTGTATAGCTTTGTTTTTTAGTGTTCTTTGCTTGTATGATTGTTTTCCAATATATTGCCATAACTTTCAAATAACTTGCAGGCAATTATTGTAGCAAATAAATTGAAGTTTGATGAAGCTATAGGCCTAGTATGCATCTGGCCCTAGTCCTCCTCCTGTTCTCTTTCTCCTCCCACCACTGTTATTTTCCACCCACCCAATGGCCAATCAACCTCTTTATATTGTCAACGAAATTCCTTTTACCCTTAATTTATTAATATTAAAGCGATTGATGT